>OZ007500.1:159514420-160114420 GCA_963931805.1 Microdon myrmicae
TATTCATTGAATCAGTTTATCATCAACTGGGAGTCAAACTCTGTCAACCATTTTTGAGATATTTAATACAACAATCTTGTGCTCGCCGAAGCATTGGATGAAATGACTTCACTTTCCTGTGATGCTCGCTATCAGTTTTTCTGTGACTTTGTCGCTACGTAATCTCTATTGCTGGTCATTAAGGGCGTTTAACTACACGTCTGTGGGGGTTCTCCATATTACGCCGAGAACCAACCCACAATTACAATCCTATTTCGTCGCTAACCGCGCACCACGTCTACCCCAATCCCATTTGACGGCCTATTTCACCTGTAAAAGGTACCCACCCAAAGGACGCATAACCGGAATACATTCTTCTATGCAGATAATGCATAACTGAATTCAGCCTTTCCATGCCATATGGCAACATCATTTCATAAATCACATGAGATTTCCACCGGAAATCAAAACTCCCATGTCTGCTTAGCAACAGCAAAGTGTGGGCAAGCGACGCTGTTGCTGCATAGCGAAACGGCTTGGGTTATATCGAATTCCTTTAGTTTTTTTTCTCTCACGCCGATTGTGGCGTTCTTTTGACCTGCGCCAGATACAGCTATTCGCTGGGGGTCAATGAACTCAGAGCCGGATGAAGAGTATAAGAAATATACTTTTTAACCTACCCCATTTCCCCCTCTCGGAGTGCATTTCGGTTCTGCACGCTCTCCTTTTCGGTTCTCCTATTCTCCCTAGGTTCATTGGCTGTGAGTAAATTCGCAAGAGTTTATTCACCTTGATGGGCGGGAAAATGAGAGAATGCAGATGAGTGTGCGATCACCATTGGTTGATCGTGTGGGTAGAGAGAGTCACCAGTTAAGCTGCCAACTCAGTCGTCTTTCAACCACCGCAGCGTGTGCACGGGGGTGCACACACCCCCGAGTCATTTTTCAAGTTTCAAAGTCAAACTTCATCCCCCGTGGAGTAAAGTCGAGTGTAGCTTCATCAGGTGTTAAAGTCGAGTACAGTCTTATTGTCCGCGTTATAATATATTATTATATTATTTCTCTTACACACATACAAGTGATTTCATTGATTTTCGATTCTCGATAGAAAGAAGAATTTAGAACGCAGTTTTCTCTCTTTCTGGAAACTTTTCCAAAAGTGATAACGAAACACACAAAAGAAAAATCCAATGACAATTATCTGTGTTACTTTTCCATTTAAAGTTAGGAATAGAGATCGGTGGTAAGAACCTGAAGGATTAACAAGCAAATACTGAAGACCCATCAATAAAGAAATTAAATTAAATAAAAAGACGAACAACTAAATAGCACCAGTGAAATTTATTTCTTTACTTTCGTTAATTTCTTGGATATTTTTGTGAACGTGTGTTCGGCGGCACACCTACTTTAACCCCCACAGGTCTTTTGAAAGTCGACAGGTATTCAGTAATTACGATAGCTCGGTAGAAAGATGGAGATTATAGGTAGCGTTTTTTTTTTTTTTGGGATTCGGGTGCCCAGGCAGCAGTCTTTCCCGTATCATGCTTTTGTTTCATGCTCTGTTCGCGTAAGGACTTTGTGGGGACAATGTACGCATGCAGTCATTGCTAGTCCACGTAAATCTCCTCCGATTATTGAATGAGGAGGGTGGAAGTTATCTGATGTAGATGGCATAAGTGAACTTTTTTTTACGATGGAGATTTGAGAATACTAAGTCCTGGTGACGATACATTTTGTTGCCACTGAATTGATGTAAATAGCAGTCCATTAACCCATCGTGCTTCACTTATACGCCAGTGTAATAGTTAAAATATGCACAATGCTACGTGTGTTCAATCGACGCTTATACCATTATCCAAAAATAAGAGTAAAACTACTCCACTTAATCAAGAAGGTAGTGTCCTCGTCGGTATGTATATTGGTGGGAGGGATATACATCTACTATCCCACTGATTTTGTAATTAACATTATCTTACAATTTCCGTGTCGACAAACTATGCTTTCTTCTAGTATGCTCTTTTATTACATATGTAATGCAATTATTATATATGTAATGAAAAATTGATACTTTAAACTCGGTTGCATCTTAATATCCCTTTTTCAAAACATTCAAAAGTACAGATGCATTTTCATTCGAATTTCTCACCCGCTCGTGTGACATCGCTTCTCGCAGCTTGCATGTGTACATTTATCATGTTGGGATTATATTAAGACGCAACTTCTGACCTCTAAGTATTTCACGCCCGAAAGTATCCATCGACTAGGGCAGCACCTAATTCTCGATTTAATATTATTTTCTAAATCCTGTGAATACACACCATGCTTGCAGACATCAAAAGAATATTATACCCAAGTACCGGTTATATAAAACAATGCCACTGTCGTTTCATTCGATTGCTTTTCACATCTCGTCCGGTAAGCGAAGCGGAACAAATCCAGAAAGCAGATCCTTGTGCATTTCTCTCGAGGACCATTTCATCTTTTAATATAGGTCGACGTATCAAACACTCGACCAATTGCATCTCGTGATAAATGTGTATCTTAAGTTCAAGTGGCAACTGAAGTCGCGTGAAACCGTTATACCTGTTCATCCTTGTTATCCGAATTCAATTCACGATTGTAGCATTTCGAAATCTATGCACTTTTGAAGAGTCCACAGTCAACGGTTGGTTACCATCTTCAATTTCAGTAGATTCCCAATCACTGATACCATCTATAAACCAATTTGATGAGCAACGATATGCATCTGGTTAAGAGGGACGTTGCGATGACCCGACCTAGAGTTCAATTTCGAACTCATGGTCATGTTATGTGTTTGATCCGCCCCAAAAGAACACACTTCCATCCTGCAGAACGTCGACGATAAATAAACCCATACAAAGCTTTCAGCTTGGCCCAAATACTCTGGAAGCTGGAAAGTAGGGGAAGTATTGTCCGTTTCCACGCCCAAACTACACACGAGTCGAGCAACAAATGCTTCTGGTATTCAGTGAATAATTTTGAACCGGTTCGACAGAAAAGTCCTGCGCAGGATGAACCGCACAGCAACAGGCAACTGCTTCAGTAGTCGCTGGTGTATTCTGTATTCGCCTACACATACACGGCTGTTGTACCGCAATGAAATATCGTCCGTTAGACGATTTGAACCCGGTGATGATGAATCGCAATGTAAGGATGCAAATTCACAGGCACAAGTTCATTTTAATTATCGTGATGTAATCACCGTTCAAGCCTTTGGTACCACCTCAGACCACGGCGATTATGTAATTACATGATTTCGTACTTCCACAGATGTGTACAGGAGCATAGTGACTGTGTGACCGCAGTTATCCCGAGCATCTTTTGGGGGAACCAAATAACAAATCTGGGTTTTGCCTTTATATAGACATTGCAACGAGCATGAGGAATTAAAGGCACACTCTCAGATTTAGCTTCACCAAGAGCATTTCTTCGGCGTTATAAAAACAATTCAGAGGATGAATATTCAAGTAGAGTCCTCTGGCTTGCTTGTGGGATTTATTTTTAAAGAACTTGGTATGTGAGAAAATCTTGCTGACCCTCATTCACTTGCTCTTAGGAGTTCACTTACCATGCCCATTTCATCCATTCCTTCGCCTTAAATTGGTCGAAGTCACACACGTAAACAGGACGGCTGTCGCTGGGGTAATAATTAGTAATTACTCTAATTATTGAACCGATTATCCAATAACTTTCCGTAAATGGCACGCACGTAATCGGATCGTAATCTTCTAACGAATAGGAAAGTCATTAGGACGACGTTATTCATATGCAGGACAATTTCCGGTCTTGCCTGAAGTCTTTCAACGCTTAGTAGACAAGTGGACTGGTAAATTGTCAACAGTATACGAGGTTGTTAGTAAAAAATTATGCCTCATGACTCAGCCGTGCTAAACCGTACTCCGTGTATCGTTCGAGGGCTGACAGATAAATATCAACCTGTCGTGTGTTATGTATTAGACTACTATCAAGGTAAGTGTACTCGACCAAAATGTTTGCCAGATATATAATGGACGTGCAACAGAAATGTGTTCTTCAGGTAATGCACAATATGACACATATGCCATCCTTAATGTGATTAACAGATTTGACTATTGGTTTAGGATAATAATCTGTCTGCAGTTCGTTGGCAGGATAGTGAAATACAGTTTGCCTTGGCCCTGTATCTATTCAACGTAACGAAACTTTTCTAATCAATGTTCGCATATCTATAAGCACAAATCAGATATTTCATCATTAAGTAAATCCCAGGTGGAGATAGATAACTTGTTATAACTTAATGCACCTGTTCTTGTCTAAATTGAATGAAAACCCATACCCAACTGAATTCAATGCTCGGACCCAGTTAATCGTTGGTCGTGAATGACATCGGTAGCATTGTACTTTGAGGATACGGTCGAGTTTTTCAATTATGAACATCACATTTACACGGACGATGTGTTTCGCAATGTGAAAAAAGGAATTTAATTCAATATAAAAACCAACTGCGAATAATTTCATTTTCCCAATCGAATCTACGCAAAGTTGACAGTGTTGTAACTAGTGGAGTTTAATATTATTAAAATGATATAAATAAAAAAGTTAACAGTTATTGAAATTTAAAAACGAACAGTATACTAATTGAAAGTATTAAATAATTTTTGTGAAGTGCGTCACTGGGTGGATGGACCAAAAAAAAATTCAAAATAATACAAAAGACAAAGACAAGACAGTCGAAACAAAAAAACTTAAAATCAAACAAATAAAACAAAACATAATAAACGTATAAACAGAGCAGCGAAGCGAGAAAAATAATATAATTCGCAACTAAAAGAAGTTAAATATATCACCTCGGTTGCAAGTGTGAAAATAATAACTAACAGTGTATTGCTTGTTAAGCAATCACCTTTTAAATCATCATTTAGTACGAGTGTAAGGTGACGGACTCTTAGTCGCCGATACGCGGGTTCGAGTCAGCTTACGGTGAAACCGAGTTGTGTCGTGGTTCGTATAAGAAAAGGTGCTCCGAAAAATTCCATTATGAGGTGAAGTAAAGCCGCGAAACTAACAATGGAGAAAAACAGCAAATAGAAGAGGACAATGAGCTCCCCCCCCCCCCCCCCACCCTTAGTATGTATGGGTCAAATAACTTGTGGGGGTTCTTTGAGGCTCACCCGAAGAACCACCCATTTTCCTAACCCAACTCCCCATCCCCAACCTGCAATATATTACCAATCATTATCTCTTACCTGCATACGAGCAGTACAAAGCTCTCTTTCAACCATTTCTAACCTGAAATATAAACCCTCGGCAAGATCATCATGTTGCCACGGCATCAAGCAATATTGCTTTCTTCCCGAAGCATTTCGGTTCCTCTCGCCGGCACCCATGACCATCACGAGTCATTTTGGAATCTAATCGGTTCCTCTCGCCGGCACCCATGACCTTCACAAACCATTTGGGAAGCTACCCGGGTCCCCTTGCCGGCGTCCGTGTCCACCATATACACAGAACCCCCCTGTGTTTACTTTTCTCAAACAACTTTTGGTTCCACGACCAAGCCATGGCAAAGTGGTTGCTTATACAACTGCAGCCTAATTATTCATGATCGCTTGTCTAACCGATAAACGATCATCGAATTGTTTATCCAAACAATCATAGCAATGGTCACGTTCTATGATTCGTTTCCTAAACCAATCATACACTCATCCATCCTAGCGCTTGCTATCATGGACGAATTTTATGTTAATATAACATCAACAGAAAAATTCTATCCAGGCATTATGCCTCTATTGTTTACGATAGCAATGCCTTTAGCCTCTGATGCATGAACATATTGTTTGAGCAGCTGCCTGATTGGATTCCCTTCTTAGCATCCAATGCATTTTCGTTGTCCTTCCTTCCAGGGGGATGGACTTACAACAGATCTATACGATCACAATAGAAATCGTTCCAATGAAATCACCGCTGATTTCTCATTGGTTGGCTGTCAAATGAGAAATGTCTTTTTTCAGTTTTACTTCGCTAGTGGAAACTCACCACACTGATGAGATGATTCCGAAGCGAGCAGTCCTCATTTTATTAGAAAAGGAATCCATCATAAAGTTATATATAGTAGAGAAGCGCGCAGGTTCCGGGTGCTGGAAGCCTGTATCATACGCATACCTCTTCAGCGAGGAAGGGGTTTGTATGCGATTGCGGTCTATGCACCTGAGGAGCACCAACAAAAACTATTTATAGCAGAGCTCAGCTCAATCGGAGAATCGTGGTTTTGCCGAATTCAGTGACGATAATCTGTCAATTTCCATAATGTCAATGGTAGGGCTAATAGCCTTTTAATTACGAGGGAAGGAATCCAGGGTATCTTCGACTCATTGAGAAGCAAAAAGTCAGTGGGAATAGATGGAGTACCTAACATCGTACTCAAGAACCTGCCCCCAATGGTCCTGTTTAACAACGAGTTGAATAATGCATATTATCCCGCGCGTTGGAAAACGGCAATCATACAGCCCAAATCCAAAAAAGGGCAAACACTGTACAAACCCAATGAACATGCGTTCGATAAGTTTACTCCCTAGCATCAGTAAAGAATTCCAAAAGACCATTAACAAAGCTCTGCTAAAATGGGTAGACGATAACAACATTATTCCGAATAACCAGTTTGGCTTTAAGACAGGTCATGAAACCACACATGCGCAGCTAAACTGGTCACCGACATACAGTGGAATAAATGTAAGAACCAATGCACAGGGGTCTGTCTGACCGACTTGGAAAGAGCCTTTGATATCGTCTGAATCGAAGGGTTATATTACAAACTGGTCAGACATGGCATACATAAGCCTTTACTATATGTACTTTACGATATGTTAAAGGACAGGAAGTTCGTGGTCAAAAATGGTAATGTGACCTCTAATCAAATGTATAATATCAAAAATGGCTTGCAACAGGGAGTGGTACTTTCTCCGATTCTTTTTAACATTTACATTAGCGACTTATTAGATGCACTCCCGCAGGCTATTGCGTACGCAGACGATCTCATAATTTACAGAACAGCTCCGAAAGTTGAGATCATAAATAGGTTAATACAGCGAGACTTCAACAATGTGCAGCGTTATTGCGATGACTGGAAACTTAAGATCAACTTCCAGAAATGTGAAGCCATCCTTTTTAGAACTCCATTATATAAAGCCACGAACGACACAAGGAAAAACTGGCGAAAGTTAGTTATCGTGGGACCGCATGGAGTAAAACCGGAAACCAAGAGTGTAGTTAAATGCCTTGGCATATGGCTAGATCAATATCTATATTTCAAGAGATATGTAGAGACTGCTTGGCCAAAGCTAGGAAAACTTTTACTATGACAGGGAGCTTATTTCACAGTAGCCAACTTGACAGCAGGGTAAAAGTCATATGCTACATGACGCTAAATTAAATTTATATTAAATTAATCAGAGGACACATTGCGAGAGCAATAAACTCGTCCAATGACCTAATTTTCGGGGCTTATTATCCAAATACCCGCTACCATGAGAACGTGCGTCGCGACGGTTTTGTACCACCAGAGGCGTTCCTTGATTTGGACATGAAATGGCTTATACAGGATAGACCCGGAATTCCGCTGATCCATCATGTAAGTAGATCATCCGTAGACGGGCGATTGTGTTACGACCGGGAAGTAACGCGCCCCGAAGAAGAGCTCTTGCGTTTCAGTAGGGCTATCTCCCAAAGAGACCGGGACGATAATTTGGCAGTTAAGGTCAATACTTTGGCGTATGTTGCGTCTTTCGCTATACGTGGATACAGTGTACCGCCGAACACTGTTCTCACCGGAGAAAATAATACAACCTGAACACGGAGCGAATCGGCCACAAAAGAAACACTGTGAGAATTATTTTTATTTTGATATTGTATGTTTTTATTCGGCACGACCTAGTCGTTGGTAAATATGGTTCGTTGATTCTTAAACAGGTATCCTTATCATTATAATAGTATTAAACTTAAGCACAACATTCCCATTCACTGGTATTTAGTTAGGTCGCTTTGCAATCTTTAACACAGAGCCACTTATTGGCATGACCATTTTACACAGCACTGAGCGCAATTTCAAATATCAAACGCCGAATTCTTTAAATTGAGTAACACTGTACCTCGTCTCACGTATCTCCTCCTCGTAGGCGATCCCTGATTGCCTTCCTCAGACGGATGTTCGATATAGACTACCTCTATACTACCCACAAGTATCTGGATACCGGTCGTATCTGTCTCTTCCCCAGAGACAATTTCCCATTCTGCCCACTAACAGAAACGTCAATACCTCTGTTAGCGGCATGCCAATTCATCCCAGGGGAAATTTCTTATATTCCTGAAAGGAGAAGTCATTCATTGCATACATCCTTAAATATCATTATCACCATCCGTGGTGGTGATCGAAATTCAGATCGACGGTTGTCGATTGTGCGCCGCCTCTATTTGCATAGCACATCTGGCGCGCGGCCGACGGATATCGTGCAATTTGAATGAACGTACGGTCCATGGTTTTGTTTAACTTCTTTCGGTTAAAACTAACAATCCCTTAGACCTTTCTAATGGGTGTGAAAATCGAAAGGGACCGTGGGATCGGAATAGATCCTTTGTAGGTTTTTAGCCTCATACATTTTTCGAATTATCTCGTCGAGATAATTACGGTTGCCTGCAATTTGGTAGCGGTAGGCGATATACGTTATTGAACTAGGTTGTCGCTGCCTTTGTTTGCTTGACGGATTTGGATGGTCTTTATGGCAGCTACCCGCACGTGCAGCCGCTGGTCGGCTAATTTACCGACGATAGCGATTCCTTGTAACATCGTGTAGATGTTCCGGATTTCCTATTGTGCAGAGCTGGAATGTGATGCATTTCGATCTCTTGGAATTTCTCATGTGAGCCGGATGAATGTATGGTTTTTTTACCTTTGTTTCAGGTATGCTACAATCGACATGTTGAGCTTGACATTGAAAGCTTTGGGACGTTCAGTTCCTTGCTTTTTCGTGTCGGGCTCAACGTTGTGGTGAATGTTTCAGGGCGCTAGCGGATTTAGTGGCACGCGTCTGTGGACGTGTAACGTTTTCAGGGTAGGTATGTTCCTTGAAGAGTAGGAACCCTACCTGGGTGGAATTGTGCGTTCGTAGAACGCTACAATAATATTAAACAGCACCAGCAGCTCTGCTGGTTGAATGGCAATTAAAGATTACCAATGTCGGTAGAATGACTGCATTATCAGCCAGCTTACACAGACTTACCTTTTCTAGAAGTAGGGTAGTATAAGGTCTTAGTTAAGTTATTTTAAGTAAATAAAATTATATTAAAAAAAAATGGAGTAAGTTACATTTTAAGCAAAAAAAAAAAAAAATGGGCACAAAGTTTTTCGCATTTTTATTTGTTAGACAATAAATCAGAAGTAAAGCTGCAAATAAAAGCCCGTCGCCGAAAGGTAAATTGCGCAATAGTCTTATTATCTTTAGCTTAGAGCGTCTGCGAAGGACCAGTAGGTTATAATATAAAATAATTGAGCTAGAATTTAAGCATTTTTTGTCTAGCATATAAATTAGAAACTAAGAATATAAAACGAAATAAAAAAATGTTGCAAAAATTAATCCTACACCCGTGCACTGATATCATTGATGTGGGCGATTTCTTGTGTGCATAGTTCCCATTAGCGTCACCATTTTAGGCAAACAACATCTAAAGAAGGTGTATTCAGCTCTTCATCGAGTGCTATTTAACTCGACGCAGTCTTGTAAAAGAATCCAAACCGGTAACAGACATAGATGCATATTCCGCTAACGCATTGCCCATGCTGCTTACGTGCAACCCTATTAAATATATAGTCGAAGTCTCTTCTGCTTCGAATTCGGCCAACATGAGAGTTATAAGCATGTTCATTGCTTAAACTTCTTCTACGATCGAAAATCAGAAAAAAATTACACGAACAAAAAACGAACATATCTGAGAATTCGCGAAAAATATTAAAATCGCTGCTGGTCATCTATCCATTCATAGCGATCATTCTAGCCCAATCATCAATGCGAGAGAGAGCAAGTCTAGTTGTTGCCTATCTCATCGCCAACTCATGCACAAGGGCGGTGTATCCCTTTTTTACTCTTCACTGGTATGGTTCCTACTAATTCATTTCTATCTCTCCTATTAAGCTGACCTATTAAATAGTTTTGGAATGGTGTGAAGGCTTAAATTCAGTATTAGAGCCTGAATGACGCATACTCTCCATCTGACGGGCCACAACCCCCACTTTACTTTTGAAATATCTAGAAAAATATAATCACTTGATGCCCCATATTGTTTTTGAGAGGATAATTTCCAATGGTTACTCACATTTTAAGCAATCCAGTACATTGCACGGGCACATGTTCGCATACAAGCTGTTCCACCTACTAGGCGAGCAATGACAATAATAAGTTTTGCCTATCTTCCAATAAATTCAAAATACTATACTTTACCGATCTCTTGATTACTGTAATGATATTATTTATGATTGCCCTATGTACATAGGTATCTGTAGTTTATTTGTCCTCCCTCTTTCTTATTTCCTTGCCATTACAGACTTTTCTATATTCATTATCTATTTCGCCCCTTTACCAAGGTGGAGGGTGAATCTTTCAATATTATTAAAAAATTAGTACTCCCATTATTGTTCACGAAATATGAAAATAGAATCATATACTCACCAGTCTTTGACAAGTTACCTAATCCAACTTTAAGCGAAAAATATGACATTCAAACATTCGATGCACAATCAGGCAAATCATCTCGTACAAACTTAATGAAACTTATTTTTCGCTGGGGTCCTTTTCACGTGCAAACAATGTGGATAATGTGTTTAATTCCAATGTGTTCTCAAACCTACAAAACATTGTGACGACTGAAGTTGAATAGAAATTTCAGATACAATTCTGTATACCATCAATGAAATTATAATGCTCTATTCATTTCAAATAGCATCCTTTCAAATCGGAAAGGCCTTTCGCTGTACAAGTTTACTAACCCATTCAACTCTACCTCCGATCTAATTAGATCGACATCGCTATTGATGCATAAGGATAATCTCTATAGATATAATGCTCACAGTCAATCTCTATGCGTGCATGTTGCCAACTTTAAAATATCCAGAGAATACCGTAAAATGTTCAAATGAACGAAAATACTTTTCATAATTCTGCGCGCTTTGTTAATCCTTTCAAAGCCATCAAAGAATAAGAAAAAAGAAATGGAATTAAATGGCATCCCAGTTGTGACCCGACGTATTCAAAGTTGGTGTCAAAAGCGATTCTGAGTAGTAGTGAGGAACTGCGATTTCACACTAGTCTTGGGTGCTGACGGATTGTACCATATTTTTCTTACCGGCCGACAGAAAAATTATTATATGAGACTTATGTTATACATGTGGACTGAAAAGTTTCCGACCTCAGCGTGAAGGTAGCAGCACTCATCTGTTCTATATTTTTATTTTATAATACTTACTGGCTTCCGGCTGGGCTCCTCGATAGTATAGTGGTTAGTATACCCGCCTGTCACCCGGGAGACCGGGGTTCGAGTCCCCGTCGGGGAGCCTCTGGCGCAAGACTAATGACCTTGCCCAGAAAAAATAAATCATTATGGAAAATTTAACAAGCCTTATGACTTGCTAAATAAGGCCAAGACCGGTCCCCGGTTGTAGTGCCGATGATGATGACTGGCTTCCGGCTGTTAAGCCCGTGAGTTTGATGTCCCCGTTGGAGGAGCGAGAAAGGTTATTGGAGGCTGCGCCCAACCTCTTTGCGTGTCCCCGCTCTGGTCCGGGGCCGGAGTTTGCTTTCCTGTTCCAGCTTTCGTCCTCGGTCGAAGTTTGTGATCCTTCCTGTCCCAGTGCGGATTGTGGGGGAGATGTAAAGGGTGTGACTACCCACTCTTTGGTTTTTTGTCGCCTTCCAGCTGCTTGAGCCCGTGTTGATGAACAACAGCAATTGTGGGAAATTCCTTCCCAAGTGGTGATGGACGTCCTGTCCACAGCGCCAATAAATGTTATCACACAAAACTTACCAATTGCGGCTTCCTGTGGGGTTAAGCCCGGGGTTCCGGCTCTCACGTCCCGTGTAGTTTGCTGTTCTTTGAGCCCGTGGTCGTGTTTTTAAAGAAAAGAAGGCCTTCTCGGTTTTCTTATATTTATTTTATTCACGTTATTATTGGGGAATTTCAATTGAGTGCACACTTGTGCTGTCTGATTCTACTTAATTTTGCCTTCAACAGAACTCCCTATATATACCCCAAAATCCAGTTCGAATACTACATTCTTTCCCACGATCGCATCGCTCACCTTGAGACAGTTACCCGATGCTAGCCCCAGTCGTAGACCATGCCATCGACGATGGGAACTGCAACGTCGCAATTCTGTCGCCATTCACCCTGTGCTATCGGAGAGATATGTTGCTATTATTCTCACATGGTACGAGGGTTGCCTCTTATGTTTCGGGATTTGGCAACCCTAGTGTTGCAATCCGGCAATTGACAGCTCTGTCGTAAAGTTGGACATTTTTGAGGTTATACGCACTCAGAACGTTTTGACATACGAGCGCTATTTGTGTTGTTTACAGTAACTTAAAAGATTCTTCTCGGCCCAAAAATGGAATTAAATCGTCAACATTTTCGTGCGATTATTTTTTACAACTTTCGGCGTGGATTAACTCAGCAACAGTGCATGGATGAACTTAATTCAATTTTTGGCGATGAAGCTCCATCAAGGACCAGTGTTTATCGATGGTATGGTGAATTCAATCATGGTCGTAGTTCACTCCAAGATGAATTTCGTGAAGGTCGTCCAAAATCAGTTTTTGTTCCGAAAACCATTGATGCTGTGCGCGAACTGATATTGGAAGATCGTCATGTGACCTATCGTGAGATTGAGACAACCTTAGGCGTTATTGGGACCAGCATACATTCAATATTGCATAAACATTTGACTGTCAAAAAAATTTGTTCGTCTTGGATCCCACACAATTTGTCAATCGCCCAAAAAAAGGCTCGTGTCAATTGGTCGAAAGAAATGCTCAAAAAATACGGTCGCGGTGCTTCGAAACATGTCTATGACATCGTGACAGGTGATGAATCGATTTACGCGTATGAGCCCGAAAGTAAACAGCAGTCGACTGTCTGGGTGTTTCAAGATGAGCCAAATCCAACAAAAGTTGTTCGCGCACGAAGCACTTCCAAGCAAATGGTCGCCTGTTTTTTCGGAAAAACTGGACATGTCGCAAACGTACCACTAGAACAACGCAGAACAGTCAATTCTGAGTGGTACACAACCATTTGTTTGCCAGTTGTCTTCCAAGAAATCAGGAAAACCAACCGCCGAAGACGGATCACTCTTCACCACGACAATGCGAGCTCTCACACATCGGCTGCGACAACTGCATTTTTGAGCACCCAAAACATCGATTTGATGGGTCATCCGCCGTATAGTCCTGACTTGGCACCGAATGACTTCTTTTTATTCCCGTACGTAAGAAACAAACTGAGAGGTCAACGTTTTTCGACACCTGAAGAAGCGGTTGCTGCATTCAGAATGCATGTGTTGGAGATACCTCAATCAGAGTGGCAAAAGTGCTTCGACAATTGGTTCAAACGCATGCAAAAGTGTATAGATCGACAGACCTGCTTTCATTACCTATCGTGACAAGGGCCCTTTGACAACAACAACAGATAGGACTTTAACACTTGATCTGCTTTTTCCGAAAGCATACAATCAATGAAATATCCTCCATCTACTATGAAAACCGAACTTTCAGTTGTCACAGGTTGCAATGAACCCCTAAATAATCGAACCTAGGATTGGCTTGCAATTACTGAATACTACCGTCAATATTGGTAGATCGACTGGCAAAGTCCTATCTGCTATGTGCGACGTCGCCCGCAATGCGATGGCCGGGCCACGACCTAGGAAGAGCCAAAAAATACTGCACACGGATAGATATCAAAAGCGCTTTCAACTCGGCCAACTACGATCATATTTTAATAGCGTTGGATGGCTTCCAAGTATCACCCTAGCTAGAGGGTATAATAGCAAACTATACCTCTGATAGAACATTGCCTTATGATACCGATGAAGGATTACAAAAATATGAAATTATAGCGGGACTCCCTCAGGGATCTGTACTGACACCGCTCTTATGGTATATTATCTATGTCGAATATACGAGGGTGGCCTGAAAAGCCTGGTGAGTGAGGTGGATGGTCAAGCAGTTCCAACCGTAATTCGTGGATTTTCGCCATGGCAACCGCCGAGGTGTGGGACGGCGTGTTGTCTTGGTGAAATAGGATTTTCTTTTTCTGCAAATGTGGCCGTTTTACTGCAATTTCTGCCTTTAGTTGGTCAAGTAATGATGCGTAGTATGCTCCTGTAATGGTTTTTCCTCCTTGAAGATAATCGATTAAGATAATTCCATGACTATCCCAAAAAACAGTCGCCATCACTTTCCCAGCCGAGAAAGCAGTTTTTGCTTTTTTTGGAGTCGATACCCCTTTGCAGTCCACTGTTTTGACTGTATTTTTGTTTTGGGCGTATAATGGTGTATCCAAGTTTCATCGACAGTAATTAATCGGCACCAAAACTCGGATTTATTGCGCCTAAACTGCGCCAACAGAGCGTTGGAAATGTTCATTCGATCACGTTTTTGGTCTAACGTGAGCAAACGCGCACCCAACGCGCGGACAGCTTTCTCATACCTAAATCTTGATTTAATATGTGCCAAACACGTTTTTTGGACATTTTCATAGCTTCTGCTATCTCTCTCACTTTAATTCGGCGGTCGTCTAACGATGTTATCCTCAGTTGTTGCAGTTTTTGTACATCACGAACGTTCATCGTCTCCCAAGCTCTTACGGCCACGTTTAAATTTAGCTGCCCAAAATTTCACTGTGGTAAATGATGGTGCAGAGCCCTCATACATAGAGACCAACTCACCTTTGATTTGCGTAGGTGTATTGCCTTTCAAAAACAGAAATTGTATGACAGCTCGATACTCAATTTTGTCCATTTTCGCAAAAACACTCACATCAACTCACTCAAACGACTGTCAAATAAAAACTACGGGTCCAAAATGGCTGAAATTTTGGTGAGTAACTGCCAATAGATGCACAACTACATTCACTGGCTTTTATTGACAAGTGCTGCTATCTTCACGTTGAGGCTTGAAACTTTTCAGCTCACCCATGTATATGACAGTTTTCTCAGAATCAATGAGTATGTAGATGACTTGGCGATAATAGCCGCAGCTAAATACATAGATAACCTGAAAAATATTTGTGCGCAACCAACCCAGAACATTAAGGGCTGGTTTGATATGACCGGACCTAAGTTTTAATAACCAGCCACAAGAAACGCATTGATACAGAGTTACATGAACACGTCATCGCATCTACTCACTCTAAAAAATATCCATGGTCCTTCAAGGAATACCTGCGGAAAACGAATAGAAATGTGCCATATTTTAACGAGACTGTGGGGGGTTGTAGTAGGGTGCCTGCGTACGGCACTGATTCACTAAAATAATAACAAAAATACCCAAGAAGGTACGAAGGTAAAGAAATGAAACGCAATGATTTGCCAGAGGAATTGCTTTATTTTTATCTTTAACTTGCACAAGGTGGTTGGATTATATTTAGTATTTACAATGAACTGCTAGCGTTTTTGGTTTGGAACTAACATGAACTGGAAAGGTTTACTTAGTTTGGTATTTAACATGAACTACTAGAGTTTTTAGTTTATAATTAACGTGAACTGGAAACGATTGAGTTTTGAATTTAACACGAACTGTGACGATTGAATTTTGAATCAAACGAGAACTGTGTACGTTTTAGTTTCGAATTTAACACGAACGGTGTACGACCCCGATCGACTCTATAGCACGTGTGCACTCTTTGGATGATGAAATTTGACTCCTGGCTGTTGCAAGGAACATACAGCCAGTCACGATTGGGGTGGATTTCCACCGATGTGGTGAGAAGCAAATTAGATCTTTCTTTCGTCCGGCGACCAATGAAAAATCGATTTGAGTCTCATTGGAAAGGTTCCCATGGAGATCGTACAGACCAGGTTGAATGTCCATACACGGGAAGGAAAGACAAACGAAAATGCATCGGACTTTGGATGCAAAGAAGGGAATCCAACCAGGCAGCTGTTCAAACAAATGTTCATGCAACAGAGGCAAAAGGCATTGCTATCGTTTACAATACGGAATATTGCCGGGGGCCGAAATAGATTTTTCTGTTGGTGTTATGTCAACAGTAAATTCGTTTCCGATGGCAAGCGCTAGGATGACGGGTGCTTGTTGATATAGAAAACGAACATAGGGCATGACCATTGCTATGGTTGTTTAGATAAGCAAATCATGTGTCGTGTCCAATTTGATGATCGTTTATCTGTGCTGTGCAAGTAGGCGGTCTAGGTCTTAGGACCAACGGTTGGTTGGGAAAAGTATTCACAGGGACATTACTGTGTGCATAATGGACATGGTTGCTGGCAAGAGGAACCGATTAGATTCCCAAATGGTTCGTAAAGAATGAACCGAAATGGTTTTGGATAAACTTAATGTTGCTCGATGCTATGGCATGGGGATGATCCTACCGTAGGTTATATTTCAGGTGGGTGAAATGTCTTTATTGCAGGTTGGTAATGGGGAGTTGAATTAAGGAAATGGGTGGTTCTTCGGCGAGCCTTAAAGAACCTCCACAAGACAGCTACCCAATGTTGGAGGACCGCGGCCCCACATCAGGAAACTGATAACCAGCGTCAATACCCTTATTGTAATGTACGCAACGCACATGTAGCGGGGAGGTTGAAGGAGCCTTCCAGTATAAAACTAACATGAGGGGTGTGAATTCACCTGTCATGGTTGTCATCTTCAAGAATATGCAGCACTATCCAAACGTCATTCAGAGATGCCATAAATGTCATGGCCGGCTGGAAACCACTTGACATTGCAGCTAAAGAAGCCACTGATGACATCATTCGTATTTGGTTCGATTGCACACCATAACGCTGAACACTAAACAACAATGCACAAATATAATCCGGAGATTAAGAAATAGAAATGAAAACCGTTGACTAATCCGCTAATGAGATACAACAATCAAACGTCACGCAATCTTGTAGCACCCTCACGAGCGAACGCGGCTCCTACTTCTTATAGAAAGGCAGAAATATAATCGCAAATACTCAGAGACTCTAGTGGAAGGAAAAACAGTACCGATCAAATGATACCCGATCGCTAACCCAACTGTGTATCATGGGATATTACAAAAATTACAATTGGTAAGACGCCACCATATATCAAGGACAATTTCCCAGTATACTTAATACAACGGTGACAATTTTTAATTATAACAACTTCAATTGCTTCAACGGCTCATGCACGAACTCGAATCAACTTTAGAGCTGCGGGTGAACACAATTCACCAGACGAACCACACGAATACTTGCGTGGTCATATATTGTCTTGCTAGTACATTTGAAATTAATATGCATTGACACTCCCTTTCCATACACACTCCCTCGTTTTTTAGTTTTCGTTTTAAACCACATTTATTTTCCTAATTCTTTTTGTAAATGTTTAACCCTATTTTACAATTGTATTGTGTATATTCCGGTGTGTGGTTTATTATTCTTGGCGATCTCTGGGATCGTGGTAATTATCGTCGGTTACGATAATTGTATTTATTTTGTCCTATGGGAACAGTGTTACTTAATTTATTGCTGTTCCTCCGCAATGGCCTTTGTTTAGGCGAAGTGCATTGCGGTAGGGTCAAAAGGTTTAGCCAATGGATTGTTTTACGGCATTTTTCTTATCGCCGGGGATTTGAAGTTTGTCGACACCTGGCGCAGCTGTGCCAACCACTTGTGTTTATCCAGCTAATGGATCGATACGCAATTTCTATACTGGGTCGTGTCCTTCAATCGCCGTGCAGGCGTTATGAAATGTTCGAGACTTGGGGCCCACGTATCTATGGATACGAGTTGTTGACACCAGTATGAATGTCACCTTTGGCTAGGCGAAAGGGTGTACCATGTGGGCAGGTGAGGTTTAGGTGAGTATGTTTCTTGGTGAACCGACAGGTGTTTCAGCCATACTGTGGTTTGCGCGGTTCGTGGAACCGCAACAAACTTCGAACTGTCGTCCTATAGCCAAACTTTCCTACATTCCTAATCTTTTTGAAAGCATTGTGTATGAAGCGTTATACTTTCGCTTATCTTACCCAGGCAACACGGCTTTCTTACTGGTAGATCTACCACCACCAATTTAGTGGAATTTACTTCCCACACACTCTAGGCTCTAGAAAACGACAATGAAGTCAACGTTATTACAACCGACTTCAGTAAGGCTTTCGAGAAAATTTCGCACAAGCTCATTCTTTTTAAATTATCCTCCCTGGACTTCGAACCCGCATTAACCAAGTGGATTTCTTCTTATCTAATTAGTCGGCTCTACGGTATTCGTTTCAGATTCGCTCTATCAAGACCTTTTCTCGCCACTTCTGGTATCCCTCATGGCAGTCACTTAGGCCCACTCCTTTTTATACTGGCCATAAAAGACATAGATATGATTATCAAGCGAGGGAATTTCCCAACCCTTATGTGAACCGACCAGTCTACATTAAGTTTTTCCTTTTTCCCTTTATACTTTAATCTTAACTTGATTGTTAAGTTTATTTATCGCTTGTATTAAGCTAAATGTATGAGGGTGCTGCCCTCACTAAATTAGAAAAATAAATAAAAATAAATGCACGACACAAGCAAACACTACTTTTTACTGGATCACTTAAAACTGTATGAAATGTTTGTCAGCTATCAAATCAATTCCAGTTGTTTTTGTGTTAACAATATTTTCTACACAGCTGCATACATTTCCCGACATCTCATCAACTGTGTTAGACCGTCACCAGAATAAGAAGAACGTACACGAAACATGAACGATCCGACTATAATTGCGTTTTGGCAGAGATAGTAGGGGTGCCACCAATGCAACCTACAAATTTAGATTGGCACTCGAATCAATCTAGTAGTCAAAGGTGAGCTCCACTAACACTAAATCGCCGTCAGTCTTTCCGATAGCCAAATCCCAAGGATATCGTGGCACTCCACTGGAACGTAGACCAGCTGGCCAATATATGGATGGGCCTGGCAGGTTTATAGTCTGTTTACATAGTGGCCTTTAAGCCAGTGCTAAAATGACTCCATCCCAAGCGCCATGAAAATCCATAAATTGCTTCACGATGCTGGGTGTTTCATACCATATACTTGTGATAAACATTCTGGGAACGTAAATAAATCACTAACTACTGTCACTTGTAGGAATTTTCAATTCTCTGGAGCTTGTCTAGTAACCCGAGCCGATATGTTTTCAATGACTCTGAAGATGGTAACAAGTTGTAGTTTTCGGGCATGCAGTTACCCTATTAAGCTCAAGCCTAACAACTTTAATTTGAATTGAACAATTTTAATTGAAGTCAACGCTAGATTAAAGGACTTGATATTGTAGTCTACCTACGTGTAAGCGAAGCTCTGGTGTGTTACGGAGTTTTAGCTTTTATTTAAACAAGTCACATCGATGGCAAATAACTTACATGTAAAACTGAACTGAACCCGCCTGCTTTATTCGCCTTGTCATATACATGTTCTTGCGAATTTTGTGATTTATAAATTAAAAAAATATATTTACCAAATGTTTTAAAATGTCATTTATTTACAGAACTGTGACGTTCTTGTTTTTTTTTAAGTTCATTTCTTAATTCTTTTCCTTTTATTGTTTCAACGCAATTAAAAATGCTGTAATTTAATTCATTTACTTGTCCTAGATGGATTACGGCGAGAGCAGGTGGACCTCAGGGGACACACATAAACATCAGGGGCAAGACATTTGAAAAAGTTAAAGAATTTAAATATCTAGGAACAATATCGACGTCCAGTAATGAAATGTCAAAGGAAATTAACAAAAGACTGCATTCTGGCAACGCTAGCTGGCACGCAGTCAGTAAACTCCTAAATTCCAAACTGCTATCACGTAATATAAAGCTCCGTATTTATAGAACCATAATCATACCGATTGTTCTATACGGATGCGAAACATGGGCTCTAACAAATTGGGAAGAAAACAAATTCCGCGTATTTGAGCATAAAGTTTGAAGGAGTATCTTTGGCGGTAAATATGATGAAGAGGCAGGGCAATGGAGGAAACTCCACCAGCACGAATTGGAAGAGCTTTACCGCAAACCGACAATAGTGAGAGTAATCAGGTCGCGGAGATTAAGATGGGCCGGACATGTGACGTGAATGGGCAACGATAGAACCGTGCGTAGAATTCTTGACGGTAGACCAGTGAGGTTCCGCCAAACCCCACTGTTACTTACCTGAAGAACCCCCATAACTTCAACCCAACCTTATAAGTTTCGCTAATGCAATCGCATTAGCACCTTAAATGCTTCACGCATCAAATAGATCAAATTTATATAACCTAAAAGTCCCTGTAAAAGAATTCTTACCTTTCATGCATTTCTTCGCATACAAATTCCCTACAATAATTCTTTCCATTATACGGGAGCATAAAACAAAACCTATTCGGTACCTTGGGTTGCCAGGCAAATTCCAACCTTCCCACACCTGCACCGCAATCTCCCCGCAGCAAAAACATATCCTTTCCAAGGATACTTAATGCTTTCAATCCATTACCTGGAAATGCCTGCAAAGAATTATTCATACAAGGGCATTCATACGTGTATCAATGCATCTCTGCATTAGCGACCCAGAACCGAATTTACAATTAGTGTAGATATTCATACTAGAGTTCGATCCTGACGTCGCCATAGATGCCATGTACAAATGACACAGATGGTATATACAAACCGTCATTATGTAATCATCTGAATTGCTTCGCAATGACAAGCAACTATCGTTACAGCTGCAAGCACGTTACCCAGAAATGCTCCTTTGTTTGAATCTCCAACCAATCATAGACTTCGCGCATAGCTGCCGGATTGAATTCAAAGCATCATCATCATCATCGGCACTACAACCGGGAACCGGTCTTGGCCTTATTTAGCAAGTCCTGAGGCTTGTCAAACTTTCCATAATGATCGGTTTTTTCCGGGCAAGGTCATTAGTCTTGCGCCAGAGGCTCCCCGACGGGGAATCGAACCCGAATTCGAATTCAAAGCATAAACAATGCAAATATAGAATCCGTTTCCCACAAACGAATTTCCCTGCATATACAAATGCAAGCAATGGATTCGTTTCGTCCACCAACCCATTAGCATTTTTCCCAATGTCTATTCGTATATTTACACAAGGGCATTGTCGCGGTTCTTGGGAACGCCACTACTTACCTGCCCATCTACCACCAGGTAACCCCTTTTCATAAGCGTCCTGTTTCAATAAAGCAAGTACTTACCTGCATTGGTCATGCCAATATCCACCAAAAACCTGTGGAGCACAATGTCTGCTGATACGAAAAATACATCAGCAACAACAAACATTTCCTACAAGGGCATAGTTGTGCGAATCGCACCATGTACACCAAAGGCAAATCCGGTTGCATATGCAACAATCAACACTGCCCAAAAGTACCAAAGAAATGCTTCCTAATGTGTTTACCGCATACTACAGGCGATATTTCTCCCTTTTTGCGGACGTCTATACCTACATCTATCGACCACAGCGTCCGACAAGCGAATTTATTGGCACCAGTGAAATGCCCCTAAAATACATCTCGGTACAACATTACGTAGCCGACGTAAATCCTTAGCGTTGTCCAAGCACACAAGAGGAAAGAATTTTTCCCATACACGTACATGGCGATTCATATAGGAGGACGCCAACAACGCGCGCCCGATCAGCATGAATGTTTCACACAGTGCTGGTCGGATAAACATATCCTTTATGGAAATGTGATGTACACGATCAGCAATAATGCTTTACACAGTCGCTGATCGTGTAAATATTTTAACCCTTTTCAGGATGACTTGCCCCAGCTGCGAAGGTTGTTTATTTTTATCTAATTTCATGTCATGGTTCGCATGCTGGGCGACACACGCGATGAGCAACCAAAGGGGATCATCGTGTGTGTGCGTTTCAACCCTTCTTTGGCGATACACCAATTCGAAAAGGAAAATTACCAAATATGGTCATCGAGGCGATGGATGGAATTTTGGTATTCTGTCGTTTCGGTGGCAATAACTAATCGCGTCTTAGATTCCGTGAGGGCAAGTAGTGCCTCACGTTAATGAAAAAATCATTCATGGGATGTCCCAAGAGATAGTGAGTTAGCTGCCAGTTGCGAGAGGTGTTAGAGTTTCCTTTTACCGGTGAACACAGTGGTTCCAATTATTTTAAAGTAAAAATATATATTTCACCACTAATGCGCAACGCAGTGTTATAGTTTCCTTTTGCCGTTGAACATTTGAGTTTCGAATTGCTAAAGAAAAACACTTAGACCATTCTTCCACCTTGAGTACCTGCGTCGACAAATAGTAAGTGTAGTATGTCAATCTTTAACGAGTGTAGCCAAGATCATTAAATACTGTTTACATTAAGTTCAATAAATACTGTACAACTTAAAAGAAGTTATGTTAGAACATTAATATAATTAGCATTTAAGAACGTAAAATATAATTGTCATTTTCGGATTTAGAAGTGCTAAGTTCATTAAATACTGGGTAACATAAAATAAGTTATGTAAGATCATTAATATAATTAGCATTTAAGAACGTAAAATATAATTGTCATTTACAGATTAGAAGTGCTAAGTTCATTAAATACTGGAGAACATAAAATAAGTTATGTAAGAACATTAATACAATTAGCATTTAAGAACGTAAAATATAATTGTCATTTACATTCACGATAATTAAATACTGTTTTCATTTAAGTTCATTAAATACTGTATTACAATAAAATTAGTATTTCGCTTAGAATATCAAAACACTAATTTCGTGTAGAATCAAAATACCAGGTTGAATAAACTTACTTTGTACAAATTAAATGAGTTATAGCTAAAAATAAAATATTAAACCACGAGACCGATTGTTTTCCCTGACCTGCAAGGCAGTGGTAAATCAGTTTAGCCGGACGATATCGAGTTTGGGACGTCTTGGTGAACCTGTGTCGGGCCGGCACACTAAAAAGACACCTAAATACCCCGTAGCATCACTCATCTAAGACTTTTATGATGGCCTCGTCTCATATTTTCTCATACCACATTTCTTCGATGCATCGTCATCTATTTATTTAGACGCGATGCACTTCATAGACAACGATCTTCTCGATGCCTTTGTCCTTGCCGCCTGCCTGCTTTGTTTTGCCATTGCCTTCGCGCATGGGTAAACAACACAGAACTAAACAATCACACACATACAGTGACAGTAGATTCGATTTTAGTAGTTTGCTGATCACGTACGAACTAGCGTTGTCGGAATGCGGTCTTTTATTATTTACTTTGACATTTCGTGACTGGCTGTCATTGCTGTTGCTAGATATTTACACTGTGGCGGTTCCACGAACCGCACAAATCACCATAAGCTGAGATACCTTCGTTCCACCAAGGAACATACTCACCTATGACAAAAACTTCACGTGCCCCCAAAGTGCACCTTTTCACCTGACCAAAGGTGACATCCATACTGGTATCATCAGGGTATCCACAGAAACGTGGGCCCCAAGTCCCGAACAATTTCCCGATGCCTGCACGGCGATCGAAGGACACGACCAGCATGGAAAATGTGTACAGATCCATTATTATTATTATTTATTGGCCTGTAGGAACCCGGAAGTTCATGACCTCACCGACTCGGCTTCGCCATTCTTCCCTGTCCTGGGCACTCTCCTTCCACGCTTGACCATTCGATCCGATCTCCTCAAGGTCAAACCTAACATTGTCCTCCCATCTCCGTTGCGGCCGTCCTACCGGTCTCTTTCCCGTTGGTCTACCGTCAAGAATTCTATGCACGGTCCTATCGTTCCCCATTCGCGCCACGTGTCCGGCCCATCTTAATCTTCGCGACTTGATTACTCTCACTATTGTAGGTTTGCGATATAGTTCTTCCAATTCGTGGTTATGGAGTCTCCTCCATTGTCCTGCCTCCTCGTCATATTTACCTCCAAAGATGCCTCTCAAAACTTTATTCTCGAATAGACGGAATTTGTTTTCTTCCCGTTTTGTGAGAGCCCATGTTTCGCATCCATATAGAACAATTGGCATGATTATGGTTCTATAGACACGGAGCTTTATGTTACGTGATAGCATTCTGGATTTCAGCAGTTTACTGAATGAAATCCAGACTGCGTGTACAGATCCATTAGCTAGATAAACACAAGTGGTTGGCACAGCTGCGCCCGATGACGACAAACATCTAATCCCAGGCGACAAGCAAATTGTCGTAAAATAAACCGTCGATTGAACCCTTGACCCTACCGCAATGCACTTCACCAAACAAAGCTATTGCGGAGAAACAGCAATAAACTAAAACGCTGTTCCCATAAGACAAATCAAATACAATTATCGTAACCGACGATAATTACCACGATCCCAGGATCGCCAAGAATAATAAACCACACACCCGAATATATACAAAATCGATCCGACAGAAGGTGTGAAAATTCTGGCGATCTTAGGAAGATCCCCAGCCACACAGGCAGCAACATCCGCGTCTGTGTGTGTGGGTGCAACCGCACATCTGGCCTGCGACGAGACAGGGAACCGCAGGACCAAAAAAGCGGAACAATCTTCCCTAGTGGAGAGATTCTCTATTAAGGGAGAGTGGAAAAATGAGAAGAGAACTATCGGGTGAGTCGAATCATCCGATAAGGGAAAATTTAATTCAGTTTTACAGGAAGTGGCAACCACGGAAGGACGTGCAGTGTGTGTTCAAAAGTAACTTTGTAACTTGTGCCCAAAAGTATTAACTCTGTGACTTGTGTTCGAAATTAACTTTACAACTTGTTTCAGAAAAATTAACTCTATGACTTTGGTTCGAAATTAACTTTACAGCTTGTTTCAGAAAAGGTTAACTCTGTGACGTGTATTCGAAAGTAACTTTACAACTTGTTTCAAAAAAAAATAACTCTATAACTTGCGCGTGCAGAGTGGAATTCCGGGTGGTAATCTGACGATTGTTGTAAAAGAAAAGAAACGAGAAATAAAGAACATACAAGAAAAAAAAAAGAAAAGGTTGTGTTTTTCTTGTGGGGACTTGTGTCGCGTGTTTCAGAGAAGCGTCTAAAGTGTTCGGCGGAACACTTTCGCAAGTGGGAACCATGAACCATTAAAAGCAAAATCCGCCAAAACACTTTAACGCTTAAAAATATATTTCACCTGACGTTTTTGTGCGTTCCCTGAGTCCCACCTCCTCTGTCGCTTCCATGATGATTTCATTATTTTTCTTACAGTTTTTAGATTATCTGCCAAAAAGACGACGTCATCCGCATTGATTGAATGCGGTATATTTTTTCGAGATTCCCAGCTCAGTTACAACATGGTAAAGTCTTTACCTTGCGACGGAGTCGTAGGTTTTTTGAAGTCGATGAAAAGTTGTTTGACCGTCTCTCCGTTTTACCATTTCTTTTCCAACAATTGCCTTGTGGCATTTCTAACAGATACACACACAGTACGCAAGCCAATAGTGAAGATCACCGAAAGAAATTTGAATAAGCAAAAGCATCGGAGCCGTATACCATACCGATAACATAACAATTCCACATCAGTTGAGTATACTTGAGTTTAGAAATCGGATTTGTACACGCGGCAGTGGCCTGATGTTTTGAGCATTGGTTCAATTTTTAGTGAATCTAACTGTCATAGGGTCTGTTCGAATCACACGTTCTTCACTATCATCGCAAACGCTATAGCCTTATGGGGTAGGAGGTATGTGTGCCGTCGTTGGCACGGGTTCTACTCCTATCCTACGCAGTTACCCCGTAGATTGTCACCAATATGGGGTAAAAATTTCGGTATCGGCTTGTTATTAAGGGAGCTGAAGATCGAATTGTGGAATGCAACTGCCGTGGATGCCGTTCTACAGTTGGAAACATTTTACTTCTGCAAACAATCGCTGCTTCGAGGCACACTGATTTTACTGGGCATCTTGCCGATGGGCTTTTCTATATCACTATAATCGTGTCTATTGTAATGCAATGAAACGACACATCATTAATAATGGCGAATCAACTGACGAAGAGGTAGAAAAAGGATAGACGTCAAGGAATTTCAATGGCGAGCAACGCACTTCCCGATTGTGGTCAGTCCAAAACTAGTCGAACAAGATTAAAACACACTTTTCATTCCTTTCAACACAACACATCGTTTATATACTAGTTTTATTTCAGGTTAATTAACTGTCATTAAAATGAATTCACGATAAAAATAAAAGAAACAATACTTGTTTTACTCCGGATATTTAACAGTTGTTAGAATAAGTTCACAATAAAAACATAAGAAACAATACATCGCAAAGACGCTATCAAAAGCACAACACTATGTGTCGCCACTCAACTTGACGTTTTACGTGGAGGACACGACCTGCATCCACGGAATCTGTTTTAAGATTGATTATTACCACCGAAACGACAGAATACCAAAATCCATCCATCGCTTCGGTGACCAATAAGGGATGATCTCGGATGGTCTGGACGCGGTGAGGAGGTGCGCTCACACAGATGTGTTTACCTCGCACGCTCATGACGTGTGTCCATGCGCATGCGGACCGTGGATATTGTAATTCCATAAAAGGAAATGTTTAACCGATCGGCTCTGCGTAAGGCATCTATACTGATCGGGCGCACGTTACTGGCGTCATCAGAGGGTCGAATTCTCGTAGTGTATATTTACACTAACGAGAACTCGGTTCCCTTTTGTGGCAGGGTGCGAGTTACCCATTTCATGTCGATTGGTTTAGCGACCGATATGATTGCAGCATGGAAGTAAGGCAAAAGTATCTCCTGCTTGTATGCTGCAAATTCGATGAGGTTTGATATGTGCACCGCGGCGGTCGAGACATGTTGGTTGCTTGGTTGTGAAACCAAATTGCCTTTATGGAACATGGCTATGGATGCTAATGCTTTAGCTTGCCGGTCGATTTACCGATCGATGTGCTGTAGTAAAATAATAAAAGAATATCCCCTGCACATGTGTGGCAGGATGAATATGTTTATACGTAACACCAAATGGTTTTCCTTGGTGTATGTCGCATGTTATACTTTCTTACTAGGAAATCTGATGATGCAACATACACCCGACGAATTGCCTCCTAGCACATGATGCCCGCGAGGAAAATGTCTCTTGTGGTTCGTGGTATTGAATTAGCGAAAATATGGTTTAGGAGGTACCTTTGGTGGGTGACAAAAAGGTAAGTAAATGCTTAATTGCTAGGCAAACAATGGCACTGCCTCAGTACTTGTTTTATCGGTTTTCGGCCGCTTTAGGTGGAAATTTTCAAACTATAATGGGGAGGTAGGTAGTGGCGCGTTGAAAGGAACCGCCACAGCCTCACTCTGAACATTTGGTCGCGACCAGTTCCTACGGAATCCACACCGATAGTCTCCCAGTATTTCTTCTGCATATGGTGTGATTCTCTACAGTATAACATTTCCGGCCGCTTTGTTGTTTTTCAATCGATTTATTGGATCTACAGCTTCGTTAAAGGAGGGTGTAGTGTGACAACATATACATGAAATGACCACAAACAATAAATTCAAATGAATCGATTGCCCTTGTCACAATTTGCACTTCTCAAGTAGCCAGCATTCGTTGTTTACAACCAAATTCAAGGTCAACTCATTTCATTGAGTAAAACGAACGAATTGCTCCAGTTACGATTTGAAGGAATCAGATGACAATCGTTTGCGAATTTGTCAATGGCAAAGTGATTCGCGAATTAATTGGGTCAACTTATGTCATTGTTCTTTCGCTATGCGGTGATATGATATTAAGTAGCATAATAAGCAAAATTGTATGAGTGATGTTCTACTTAATTATTTTATAGCTTGTAAGCAGAAATTGTATGAGTGAATAAGGAAATGTGTAAACAATTGAATGATTGATTGGGAGTATAAATACCCCAGCATTTTTAGAAGTAAAGTTAATCAAAAACCAAACGCGTGTTTTGATTCACCAAACTGCGGCGCTCTACGCCATAGACTTACAGCGGGCTGCGCTTAAAGAGCAAAAAGTAGGGAAGTAAGATTAGAGATAACCTATTCAAGATTAAATCTTATATACTGGTCACCCACAATATATTCTTTTAAATATATTGAATAACGATCATGTCCGCTTGCATCACATGGTGATCAATCATTCATTACAAGGGTCTTGGTATCTGTTGTTCAGATATACGAGGGTTGCCTCTTATGTTTCGGGATTTGGCAACCCTAGTGTTGCAATCCGGCAATTGATAGCTCTGTCGTAAATTTGGACATTTTTGAGGTTATACGCACTCAGAACGTTTTGACATACGAGCGCTATTTGTGTTGTTTACAGTAACTTAAAAGATTCATCTCGGCCCAAAAATGGAATTAAATCGTCAACATTTTCGTGCGATTATTTTTTACAACTTTCGGCGTGGATTAACTCAGCAACAGTGCATGGATGAACTTAATTCAATTTTTGGCGATGAAGCTCCATCAAGGACCAGTGTTTATCGATGGTATGGTGAATTCAATCGTGGTCGTAGTTCACTCCAAGATGAATTTCGTGAAGGTCGTCCAAAATCAGTTGTTGTTCCGAAAACCATTGATGCTGTGCGCGAACTGATATTGGAAGATCGTCATGTGACCTATCGTGAGATTGAGACAACCTTAGGCGTTACTGGGACCAGCATACATTCAATATTGCATAAACATTTGACTGTCAAAAAAATTTGTTCGCGTTGGATCCCACACAATTTGTCAATCGCCCAAAAAAAGGCTCGTGTCAGTTGGTCGAAAGAAATGCTCAAAAAATACGGTCGCGGTGTTTCGAAACACGTCTATGACATCGTGACAGGTGATGAATCGTGGATTTACGCGTATGAGCCCGAAAGTAAACAGCAGTCGACTGTCTGGGTGTTTCAAGATGAGCCAAATCCAACAAAAGTTGTTCGCGCCCGAAGCACTTCCAAGCAAATGGTCGCCTGTTTTTTCTGAAAAACTGGACATGTCGCAACCGTACCACTAGAACAACGCAGAACAGTCAATTCTGAGTGGTACACAACCATTTGTTTGCCAGTTGTCTTCCAAGAAATCAGGAAAACCAACCGCCGAAGACGGATCACTCTTCACCACGACAATGCACATCTGCATTTTTGAGCACCCAAAACATCGATTTGATGGGTCATCCGCCGTATAGTCCTGACTTGGCACCGAATGACTTCTTTTTATTCCCGTACGTAAAAAACAAACTGAGAGGTCAACGTTTTTCGACACCTGAAGAAGCGGTTGCTGCATTCAGAATGCATGTGTTGGAGATACCTCAATCAGAGTGGCAAAAGTGCTTCGACAATTGGTTCAAACGCATACAAAAGTGTATAGATCTTCATGGGGAATATTTTGAAAAACAATAAAGTGATTTTCGATGATCAATATTTGTTTTTGTTCTCTAATCCCGAAATATAAAAGGCAACCCCCGTATATATATATATATATATATATATATATATATATATATATATATATATATATATATATATATATATATATATATATATATATATCATCATCATCATCATCGGCACTACAACCGGGAACCGGTCTTTGCCTTATTTAGCAAGTCCTGAGGCTTGTTAAATTTTCCATAATGATTTATTTTGTCTGGGCAAGGTCATTAGTCTTGCGCCAGGGGCTCCCCGACGGGGAATCGAAGCCCGGTCTCCCGGGTGACAGGCGGGTATACTAACCACTATACTATCGAGGAGCCCATATATATATATATATATATATATATATATATATATATATATATATATATATATATATATATATATATATATATATATATATATATATATACGTCTGGTATATTTATTTATGGTTGATTGTTGCGCACATTAAGTAGGTTTTCAAGGAACTGCTTCTACCTTGTCACGGTATTGTTTGTTTTTGCAACCAGCCAGCAATCTGCGTATCGAATTATTTTCGCTCTTACTTGGTACCCGCTTCTAATTGAATTTATGTCGGCGTACATTCCTGTCTTTCTACTTGGCTGCATCATATCTCTCTAAAAGGATCACTCTGATGTGTTTATGTTCTACGATCTTCTCTATTAAATCCTAGTACCTTCTGGGCTGTTTGTTTGATTCCGTCTCTGAGTGGCGTCCATTCAGTATCCTCATTACGGGTGTCCTCTTCCTCACTACTACCGATCCCTATGATGCTAAACATGTTCGTCAGTTCGCGTTGATATTCAGTCCTTATGCGGAGGTCCTTTAGTTTATCAGTGTCGAACTTTTCGCTTGCTGCGAGTCGACTCCTAATTTTGCCTATCACTGAAAGATGGTCGGAGTCACCATCTGCTCCTCTGTCCGATCTTAACGTCAATGATGTTTGAATTGTGTCTTTTGTCTATTGGGAAATGGTATATTTGGTTACGCGTTGCGCCGTTGGGTATCCAAAGTAACTTCATAAATTCTTTTGTATTTGAACAGTGTGCTTTGCACTTGTTGATAGGTCGAAATCTATTTTCGTTTGAGACGCCATGTAGACTTTCTTTACCTATAGTTGGTTGGGTGATATTTTCCTTTCCAATTCTCACGTTGATTTCAAGAGTAAAACTTTAACATCGAATGGTGAAATTCCGTCAAATACATCCTCTAGGGTCTCATAGAACATGTCCGTCGTTTCTTCGCCGGGGCGTGTAGGTTTATAGAAAAATAATTGTACCACAAGCGCTGTAGTTTTAGTACCGACATTCGGTCATTAATAAATTGCACGTCCATTACATGGGGCGTAATATGAACATATTACTTATAATGAAGCGAGTTCCGCGATTATCGGTACCTCCACACATATGTGTGAATCCACCGATTTCGATTATTTGGTGTGGAGGTCCTAAAGGGCACCGAATTTATCAATAAACACAAATTTAAATTAATCATTAAGATTCATTTCATCGTCTTCAAAGTATGCTCCATCTGAGGCAATACACTTATGACAGCGATTAATCCCATCAGTCATATACATTTTTATAGGTCGCGGCCAGGATCTATTTTACCTCCTTCTTCGATTTTACTTTTATTCCTTCAATCGATTTGAAACGTGTTCCTCGAAGTGGCGTTTTGAGTTTGGGAAACAGGAAAAACTCACAGGGAGCATATCTGCTGAATACGGTGCTTATTCGGTAGTATTAGTTGAGTATTTGGGCAAAACTCGCTCACAATGGTAGCTTTGTGAGATGGCGTATTATCCTGGTGCAAAATACAGGATTCGTCTTTCCACAAATCCGGCCTCTTTTGACGAACATTTTCTCGCAAACCCTTCATAACGCGTAATTAGTGTTACTTCTTCACTGTTGGGCCTTGCAGAAGGAATGCATAGTGAACTAGACCATGATAATCGAAGAAAACAGTGAGCATGACCTTAATTTTTGATCGGCTGTGTAATGGTTTTTTCGGTTTCGGCTCGTTTTTGGCAGCGCCATTCGAATGATTGTTGACTAGTTTGCATGTCACACTCGTAGACCCTGCTGTCGTCACCAGTTATGATGCGTTGCATGGCGACTCGAGTTTAGTGGGGCTACCCCCCATTTATTGGCTTAAACCAAGCAATATAAGTATTGTTTTTTATTGCACTTCTCTCAGGAGAGGCGAACCTATAGCGCCGAGCCAACGCCCCGAAATGCCACCAAATAACTGTTGCAATTCTTTTTGAACAGTTGCAGGTTGTAACGCTCTGGAAACACTTGCGCGGGGAGGGAATTCCACAGCTTCCCCGCTCTGTAACGGAACGAGTTCTGATGCAGAGATGTTCGCTCCGTCGGGAGATGAACCGCAAAGTGGTGCGATCAGTGAGATTGCCTCGTGGAGCGCATATAAACCGAATTGACCGGAACAATACCACGAACAGTACCCGTGATAATATTTGTAAAACAGACAACGGTCTGCTACGCGCCTTCGATATGATAGCGACTGTAGTCCCGACGTCAGCGCCGACTCTACAATCAGGCGGATCGCCCGTCTCTGTATGCTCTCAAGTAGGTCGAGAGTATGTTTTGGAGCAGAGCTCCAAACATGAGAGCAATGTTTGAGCGCGGGTATAATTTGGGATTTATATAGGAGAATAAGCTAGGCCGGAGTAAATTATTTCTTGGCTCTAAAAAGGTAACTCAATTTTCCTGAGGCAGACCTGGCGATGTTCGACACGTATTTATGTCACGATACATTCCCACACATCGTGACGCTGAGTAATTTTAAGCCTGGCCATTCATCATCAGTTGTGGAACCGATGATCTACTTTTCTTTGTGAATGTTGTATACTGTGTCTTCGTTGTTTTGGAGTCGACGAGATTGGCCTTTCCCCACTGCATGACCTTATCCAGAGCCGATTCAGAGAATCGGTCTGACTACACCTCACCTGGGGCGAGGTTGATGCCTAATCGGCCGGTCACTCGAAAAAGAGGGAACAAACGTACTATCATCCGCAAAACTGAACACTGTGTTATTCGTTGACTCCAACAAATCATTTATGTGAAGTAAAAAAAACAAGTTTGGAGCCAAAATATAACCTTGGGATACCCCGGAATTAAGAAGATACAGATCCGAACACTCGCCGTCCACAACAACCCGGATCGATCGATTTTCGGGGACGCTCTTCGCCCAGTTACAAAGCTGCTGGGAAAGTCCTTATGAACGAAGTTTCCTCAGCAATGGCCCGTGCCAGACGTGGTTTTAGTATAAGCGTTCAAAATAACACGAACACTGTTCAACATAAAAGTAACCTTTTTTCTTTTAATTTGGTTTCATTATTTTTTTTTTTTTTTTGTGCAACACTCGTGATTTGTATAAGACTTTTGACGGGGTTAGTGATAGCGGTCCTTTCATTGGAACGTTATTGGTCGGCTCACTAGAATCTTTTTCGTAGGAAGGAAACTCACCTGGTTGTTCATTCTTTCTTCTTAAACTCACCTTTCTCATAAACCCGCCTTCTTCTGGAATCCTCTTTGTTCCAGGGGATGTCTTCTTCCCAGGAGATCGCATCCTATCTTGTTCCACGCTTCCATTCGTAGACATAATGTGTGGGTGCACTCACACACCCGGACGCGAACGTTGATGTCCGTGTGGCTGATAATTTACCCGCATGTGATTTATGGCCTTGGTTATTTCGTCGGCCGAAGTCGTTATCTTCGGTCACGATATCTTTACAGGGTTTGTATCTCCTTGTAGAAACGGCGTTCAATCATCTATTGTTTATCTTCTGTTCGCACAATCGTCCTTTCAATAAAGGAAAACCAAATTGCAGTTGTTTCAAAAGAAGATCATAAGTATTTTCTTATTTCTTGGCCGTATTTTTATCGCATGGGAGTTTTGTTGGCTGTCGGCGTCTGGTGCTCTTGCGCCGGGCCACTTGTAGTAGTATAGTAGTGTCATCATCATCATCATCATCGGCACTACAACCTGGAACCGGTCTTGGCCTTATTTAGCAAGTCGTGAGGCTTGTTAAATTTTCCATAATGATTTGTTTTTTCCGGGCAAGGTCATTAGTCTTGCGCCAGAGGCTCCCCGACGGGGAAACGAACCCCGGTCTCCCGCATGACAGGCGGGTATACTAACCAGTATACTATTGAGTGTATAGTAGTGTAGTGTCCTTTAATAACCGTGCAGGCATGAGGAATTGGGCCTGCGTTTATGTGGATACGTGCGGTTGAGGACACGGGTATGTATGTAGGTTCTCAGGGCTGCCACACAGTCAAAACCCTTGGATATATCCAACGCGACCGCCCTTGACTTACCACGCCCCTCAATGGCATATGTCCATATAGCGATTATAAGGGTCAGAAGGTCTCCAGTGGACCGCCCGCTGCAGAATCCGTATTGACGATTATTCAGAAGTCCGTTGCACTCCAAATACTTAATTACCTCAGTGTTGATGACCTTTTCCATCACTTTAGATAACATAACATTTTGTCCCCTCTTTGGGATTATCTGAACTCGAGCGACTTTCCAGCAGGTACGAAATGTCCTCCGTAGATAAGATAAGCGAAAGGGTCTGCCAAGAACCGGCGATAGTTCTGGAGCACAATTTTTAAGGACCATTGCTGGTATTCAGTCCGGGCCCGTTGCCCTCCTACAATCCAGTCCGCGTAGATTACGTGGAATAGTACGCGGGCGGAACCTCACATCCCGCATCGAAGACCGTACCGGCGCGATTACGGGTGATTCCAAAAGACCGGCATCTCGGTTTGGTTTGAATAAATTTGCGAACACATTACCTTTATCTTTTGAATTTTTGACTAGTGCCCCACTGTCCGTCACAAACGGGGGAAAAGGAGGAAACAAATGTTTGCTAATAGCCCTTGCCATTGACCAGAAGGGACGTGAACCAGTTGGGCACTCAAGGAGTTTAATGGTTACTCTATTGCGGTAGGCCTTCTTCGCGGTATCAACTTACAAGCTAAAGTATATATAAGTTTACAAACGAAGGAACATAAGAACTATTATGACGACAAGGCTAGGGGAGAGGATGGTGAAGGGGCGGATTGTGCGTATTACGAAAGTTTGTGTTTAGAGCGATTAAGTTAAGAAGGTATGCGCAGCCGACCGGGTCGGAGAGAATCCGATGAATGAACACTATGTCAGCCAGGACTCTACGTTCCTCAAGCGTTCTAGGGTTGATTAAATTGAGGCGCTAAATTTACAGGGGCAGGATTAAAGGGTTTTCCCGTCCTAGCCGTCGGAGAGCGAACCGAAGGAAGCGACGTTGAATACATTCGATTCCAGGGATATGGATCTTGTGATAAGGGGACCATACCTGGCTAGCATATTCTAGTAGTGGACGGACGAAGGTAAAGCTAAAGGGATCGAATTACGTAAGGGTTGGAGATTTCCTTAGACCTTCCTTTCACGAACCAGGGAGCAGAGTTAACTTTCCTGATCGTTTCGTCAATGTGTGATAGGAAGTTAAGCTCCCCGTTGCAAAGGATCCCAAGGTCTCGAATAAAGTGGACAATGCTCAGGGGTTCGGAATGAGGGGAATACGGGCGCAAGGACGAGTGAATACACTAGCTTATGAATTGGCACATGGCGATGTTAAGTACAAAGCAGTTTTTATCACACCAAGTTGTTGGCTCGATGATCTTATATATCTCAGTGTCATCCGCACATAGAGACAATCGGGAATGCTTGATGATCTTATCAATGCCATTCGTGGCTAGTATGAATACGAGAAGACGCTTGGGGGACTCCAGGCGCAGCATGTTAGGGGTTTGATATCATGGATCTGAACCGGATAGAATAAAGTCCGAAATAAAATCATTAAGATAGGATGAGATCCAATTCAGCAGTCTTGGTTCAAAGCCGAGGCCTGATAATTTGAAGAGGATAAGGTTATGGAAGTTTTTTTTCAAATCCTTTACTGAGGTCGGTTGCGACCATGTCGACCTTATTACCGTGCTGAGAGTATAAACGAAGTGAACTCAACAAGGTTGGTTGTAGTTGATTGGCCATTGAGAATACCATGTTGTCTTGGTGAAATAAAAGTTTTGCAACGTAAACTAAGAGATTTGTATAGAATGCTTTCGAGAATATTGGTTAAGTGGGAGCATTCGGCGTTGGGGCGTTAGTTCGCGACATAGTTTTTTGGGACTCTTCTTGATTTTCCATTTGAGTGGGAGATTGAAGTTCATTGACAGGGGAGCAGGGAGAATGGATGAGCCTTTCTTGATCAAATTTGCAGGAATACCATCAGGGCCGGTGTAAACTCGTCTTAAAGGTGCAGTACCTTAAATTCAAGTAAGATAAGATTAAAGGAGTTGTGTAGAAGGGAACCGAGGGAAAAATTAGATAAGTAGTTGAAGTATGATGGATACTAGTGAATGACTGTTTGAAATGACTGGCGAAGAGGTTAGCATTAGTAAAAGGCTGAGATGACGTATGGGAGTTTAAGATAAGCGCTGTAGGTAACTTCGGCGTCATTTTTGAGATTGGTATAAGTTTTGATAATAACCTTGTCCAAAAAAAATAAATTATTATGGAAAATTTAACAAGCCTCGAGACTTGCTAAATAAGGCCAAGACCTGATCCCGGTTCTAGTGCCGATTATGATGATGATGATGATAAGTTTTGATAAGATAGTTGCGATAGAGGGTGTTATCAAGTTCCGTAAATTGGAGGCAACAGCCGAGAAAGTTGGAGTTGTCGGGAATAGTTCGATTCCGAGGTAGGGTGACCCATAACTTATTCCTTGTGTTAAGCAGAGAACGAAACTTGTTCTTTATTTAGAGTACGGAATCAACAGGGAAATAGAGTAAAGGATTTCGGTATATAAGTAGGTGATGGCAACTTCAATGAATATGTGATCATAGTTGAACGAAAGGTGACTAGGTAGTCATGGATGAGACGAAAGTTAGCTTTACGGAAATCGTAAGCGTAGTGGTGGGGGGGTTCGACCGGACTCGGAAGAAGGTCGAAAGGGGTGGTATGGTGATCTATAGATGTAAAGATGGGGGGGCTGCGTGAAACAGATGTATTGATAGGGCCTGTTGTAAAGATGAGGTCTAGCTGTCTACCCAAAAGGTTTCGAACGTTGCTGATCTGACATACACAAGAATCATCTAGTCTATCAATGAATGAATGAATGAATAGAGGGCAGAACCCTCAGTTTATTTCACTTAGTACAAGACGTATAAACATATAAACTTATAAATAGACTTACGAACTAACTTAAAAACTAAGGCATGCGGGTTGGGAGTGGGGGACTAACTTGAAAGTAACTTAAAAACTGGAATGGGAAACTAAACAAAGTTGGATAGAATAATAGTCTAAGTGGTAGGATAGGGAAGGGCGAAGATAAGCCGGATGCTAAGGTGTGAGTATGGGTGCGGGAGAGTGTAGGCCGTGAGCGGGGTAGGTTCGGGAGGATAGACGACGTTTGAGAGCGGGAGAGGTGAGATTGAAGTCAAAGAACACGGGATGAGAGTTTGCCCATCCCTGCATTCGCGAAATGGGTTCATTAGAGCCGTAAGACGTGTGATGGGCGGACAAATAGAAGAGACGAGGGTTTCGCAGATTTCGGGGATTAGTGGAAAATGTGATGGAGGAGAGCAGGCTTGGGCAGTGGATTGAACCTGAGAGTAGACAATGGATGAAGAGGATGTCGGCAAAAATTCCGCGCTCTTCAAGTGTGTTCGCATTAATTAGGTTAAGACGCTTCGTGTATGGAGGTAGATTCAGAGGATTTTCCCAATTCGATACTCAGAGGGCAAAACGCAAAAAACGACGTTGCACGCTTTCGACCCTGCGAATTCGGGACGAGTAGTGAGGAGACCAAACCTGACTAGCATTTTCAAGAAGGGGGCGTACAAAGGCTATGTAGAGCGATCTGGAAACGTAGGGATTAGAGAATTCTTTCGACCAGCGTTTTACAAAACCAAGGACAGAGTTGGCCTAGAGAATGATGTCATCAATATGTGGGATGAAGATAAGCTCCCTATCACATAAGATGCCAAGGCCACGAATCGTTTGTACAGGTGTTATCTGTTGGTTGAGGAAAACATAGGAACGTAGCGACGGGGGGGGGGGGGGGGGGGCGATCGTTCACGGGAGAAGGTGATTAAGTGACATTTGGCAATATTTAGTTCGAGGCAGTTATTTTGGCACCAAGTTGAAAAGCTGTCGAGATCCATTTGGAGAAGTGAGGAGTTAAGTGTCGTCCGCGTATAGAGAGATGGAGGAGTCTATATTATTAATAGTAAGAATGAACAGGAGGGGTCCAAGATGACTGTCCTGGGGAACCCCTGACGTGGGAAGAAAAGGATTGGAGAGGGTGGATCTAAATCTGACACGGTAGGTTCGATCGTTAAGAGAGGAAGAAATCCACATAATCAATAGGGGTTCGAACCCAAGGGAGGATAGCTTAAAGAGGATGAGGTTGTGTGAAATTTGGTCGAAGGCCTTGCTAAAATCGGTTGTGATTACATCGGCTTCGTTGCCGTTCTCTAAGGTACGTAGAGCGTGGGATGAGAATTCAACTAGATTGGTGGTGGTCGACCTACCCGTAAGGAAACCATGCTGGTTGGGTGAGATGATGGATTTGCAGCGAGAACATAACGCGTTGTAAAGAATGCCTTCGAACAGTTTTGGAATATGTGACAGTTTGGCGATGGGACGGTAGCTACAAATATCCGTTTTTGGCCCATTCTTATGTATGGGGGTGACAAAAGGGGATTTCCAAATATTTGGTAAGACACCTTGTGTAAGGGATTGATTGAATATCTTTGATAGCAGGAGAGAAAGAGACGAGGAACATTTTTTTAAGAACATGAAGAGACATTCCTTGACCGAGGTGGGGTGGGAGGTGAGGCGTGAATGATCCTCAGATAAAGACCAATTGAGTTGTGGAAGATTAAAATCTCCGAAAATGATGATATCGCTTTAGAATGGAGAAGTTAAAATCGCCAATACAGACTAATTTTTGTTCAAAGAGGGGGGCGTGCCAGAATTATTTGGGACGGTAGATAGTTGGGTAGAGCTGGGAGAGAAGAAGGACTAGGAAAATGGCTGGTGTGATGGGTTAATAGAATGTGCTCTGATGAAATTGGGACATTTGTTAGATGTTATTGTTCGTGGGTGGAATGGAATGGGCGGGTGAGTATGGTTTGGGTGTTTTGGCCATTAAGAAGGGTGGGGTTAGGATTCAAAGAAACTCTATTAGGAGGAATTTTGAAGGAAGACCTCTTTTTGCGAGAGAAGTTTTGGTAATCGGTTTGCCGTTAATTCGGCATGCCAGAGTCGTCTTGATTTAGTCGGGATGGGGATAGTGTGGGTTTGGGGCGGACTGAGCTTAGAGTGAGATCTTGTTACGTTACAGTGGAGAGTGGGACTATTTTTACAAATAAGGAAGATGTTAGTATCGTTTTTGAAAACGAAAAATTTACCCAGTTTAGATGCGCTACATGTGGGTGAAGGAAAAGACATTCATAAGAAGAGGGGATATACAAACGAAATGAGTTGGAGGCCTGGTTTACGATCTTGTTGACGTTAGCAATGCTGATTGCGTAATTGTTTAGGAAGAAGTTTGTTGCCCAGAAAGCATTAGCGTTCGTGGGCATGCCAGTGATAGGAAACGCAGTTTTCACTTAATTTAAGGATTCTCTTATTCCACTCTTCAAGGGACCAAGTTGATCCAAGGCGAAGAACGATGGGGGCTCAGTGTTCCCAGATCCAGTTTCAACCAAGACGGGAAACATCTCACCCGGGAGAGAAAATGGGGATCAGTGTATCGGTAGTTAAATAACCAGCAGATTCGATCCCGACCTGTAATGAGACGTTGTTTAATGGGGCGGAGACCTTGTCCTTAATTTCGACTGTACGGAGTGAAATGGACTTCGAGAAAGCGTGTCTTTAGCAACCGCTTTTCTATGCTCTCTTTGTAAAAAATGCAGCTCTTTTGGAACAAGCCTTGCTGCGACGCTTCTCGTCTCCAATATATCAATCAAAATCCTACGAACTGATTCGTGTGAAATGTTTAGGTCTTGTGCTAGCTCTCTCAAGTTATAACGACGATTTTCAACCACCAATTCCTTAATTTTAGCGATATTTTCCCCAGTCGCAGCCGTTCTTGCAGCGCTCTAGCGAGGCAAATCATTAAGGTCTTGACGACCACTTTTGAATTCTTTGTACTCGTACCATTCATGCACGTGTTTTCGATAGAACTGAGTCTCCATTAGTCTTAACCAACATTTTCCACGTTTCCGCACAAGAATTTTCGTTGGAAGCGCAAAATTTAATGCAAACTCTTTGCTCAACCAAATCATCCATTATAAAAATCGAAAAAGCTGCTTAAGGTGAACCAACAAAGTCAGAAACTGTAAACAAACTAAGTGACAGATAGCGCTCAAACTTGACGTCGTTATGTCTCACAGTGGTACCAAATAAGCGGCTAAAACAAATTTGACAAATCCCCTTTTGTGCGCGCGTTAGTGTAAAAATATATATATATATTGTTGCACGTTATCAATGACCGTTTGTATCGCGCCTGGTTTATTTAACGTTCGGACATTCCACATCCCGACGCGTATTTCCTTTATTTCCTTGATTTCTTCCCTTATGGTAGTGTCAACTCAACGCATCTACGCCTATCGGGTTTTCTGTATGTGTACTCTTTTATATTTTTTTTTTCCTACAAATGGGAATGTGTGTGATAATTTTGCTGATGTATATCTTTTATAGCGCGGGGCCACACACTGGATAATACATAAAAAACAAGAAAAGAAGAAACTTATTTAACTAAATTAATACTCCCTGTATCCGAATGAGTGTGTCCTCTATATATTTTGGGTTTTCTTTTCTTTTTTATGACGCATCCACCACTTTCTTACTAGATATGAAAAGAGGCAGCAACTGTATGATTGCTATTTTAAAGGATTACCTTCTGTCACCCTTATCCGTTATTTATTCCCTTGAATCCTTTCGAGCAATGGTACAAGAAATTGTTGTTCAGACTTGGTAACGTTTTTTAGGGGGTCACTCATTTATATTTTCGTTTATATGTTCTTTTCACTTTCACACATACGAAGTGGTTTTACTTACATTTTCTTTATAACTCACCAAATCACGAAATATGTTTTCCTTTTTTTTAAGAAGTTTTCTTAAATGTAACTTTTTACTTTTTACTTTTTACTACCCAAAAAGTTCGTTTATGATGTTGGCTCAGTTGGCTCTGAAAAGTCGATTAGTCGTGAAAGATGTATTGTATGTACAAATAAGTTTTGAGGGTGTTATTTATGACTTTAAGCTTTGCTCAAAGAAACTGGTACAATGTATTTTATTCAAAGTATTATCCATCATTACTTATGATGTGTCCCATCTTTCAGGTAGCATACGGATTCGGCATTGAAAATATTCCTTGTCTTTTGAGGCGATCCGAGAATAGACCCAATTTTTGGCTTTTTCATAAGAAGCGAAGCGCTGCTGGGCCAGGCAGTTAGCGACCGGAACAAGTGGTAGTTGGAAGGAGCAATGTCTGATGAATACGGCCGGTGGGGTAGGACATCGCATTAAAGCTCCAAAGTTACCTTGACGACTGTTGCAATATATGGCCGAGCGTTTTCGTGCTGAAAGATCACTTTGTCATGAACTTTGGCATATTGGGGGCGCTTGAGCTTGAATGTGCGGCTCGATTGCATCAGTTGTTGTTGTTAACGTTCCCCAGTGATGGTGTCGTTAGGCTGGGGTAGCTCATAGTAAATCACGCCGAGCTGATCCCACTGCATTAGCTTCTTCCATGAATATTGGGCGCGTAACAGGCCGCGTTCTTTGGAAATACTTGTAACTGAGATCACTACGGAGTTTCAGCTCTAAACAGGAGTTTCAAATAAATATGGCGCTGAACGAAAACCTAACTTTGGTTTGTCCATTTAAGGGGATGTGGTTTTGTGGGGAGGAAGTATTGTGCCTTACACGGACACTCCGTTCACTTCCTCCTCCATCATAAATTGTTCCACCGACGAGCACTAAACAATTCCGAAGAAGCAAAGGAACGAAACGCCGCCACGTTTGTCCACAACCAGGAGAAAAGGAAAATCATAAACACACCAGGAGAGAAGCACAAGCGAAATTACACAACGCAACATCCACGAATTGTCCGAAAGAGGAAAAGGAAGTTCACACAAGCACTCAGGAAACTGCAGCGAAGGATAATAAAACGATCCGTTTTGAATTTATTTATCATTTTATTTATCTCACTTTCGTTAAGTTTAAGACGATTGTCAACACGTCTGCTAGTTGTTATACGTTCACCACTTTACGAAAGTACTTACAAACATTATATGTGAACTAAGAAGGTTGAGTCTTAGCTTTCTTCCAGAAAATAACTACCGTTTATACAGAAACATAACAATTATTTATTTATCACTCGGGGATTTAACTTGACGGCTCGACTATATTAGCGTCACCGTGCACACCGGTGAGCGGGAGCGGCACTCGACCAGCATGGTCGGCGGATGGTATTCGACCCCAGGATATTCAATCGTTGTTAAAAGAAATTCAGCCAGTGAAACTGGCTTTCTTAAATTAAAGATGCATTTCCTGTTCCAAGAGAGACGTAAAGTCTCTCTTTGGGGTAACCAACAGATCTCATACAGAAGAACGCCACAGTACACATGTATGTGTGTACACTGGTTCTTTTATGGATCAAAGCCATGGAAAAGACTCTAAACAAAGAAAGGGATAATGTGCATTCATGGGATGCGAGTCTGGTAAAGCAAACAAAACCGAAACTCGTCGGATGCTAATTGGATCTTTGTTTGAGATGTGCGTCGCGGCTAAATAAATAGACGCAACGCAACGAAGAAATGGTGTTAATAGCTAGATTACCAGGAAATTGTGTTTATGGCATCACTGGTGTTGTAAAAATAAATATATTTATATAAATAACTTACTTTTTGTCCCGTTGAGGTGGCGTTGGAGGTACTCCTTGGTATACCTTGTCTTTTATTTTGACCTTTGAATTAGGAGTACTTCCCTTTTGTATGGTTATGGGTATCCTTCTTCCCGCTGGTCATTTTAATCGGATTGGTCCTTGGTCGTAAATCCGTTTGATGTTTAAGAACGGCACTTAAGTAACACAGCTATAAGCTAATTCTGTCGGGTTGAATCCAGGCAAGGTGAAAAAACAGGGAAATCAAAACACGCTGGCTGCAATTCTTCTTTGTTGGGAACAATAGATATATTTATTTCACTGTTATTTATATACACTAAGTTAACAAGTTGCACTGTCATTTGTGAACAATAGAAATATTTGTGGTTTTGTGTTTTCAAAATCAACTTAATTCACTACGGGTCTTACAAACTAATATTTCATATCCCGGACTCAGTAGCACACACACCGAAGCTCAAGATCAGTTGATTTTACTTAGTTCAGACTATTTTGACACTCCCGTGGCCGTCTTCGTTACTGGTTCCCAATCAACTCTGACCGTCCTGGTCAACTAGCAAAAACCAACTCCTTTCCTTTTCCGATCGTTTGATCGCAGGAAAACCTTTGTTCATGTTCGCTAACACAGGGCAACGTGTTGCGATGATCGCACTCGAGCTCCTTTGTATTAGGATCTCTTTTGTGAGCCCGCACATGCTTTGTCTGAACCCAAGGTATTGTACCTTGGATCGGCAACCGTCTGGAATCCCTTAAGTATTACGTGGGATTTCTCACAGTGCCCAGACTTGGCAATTTCTTTTTTAGTGAACAGCGGAGCACAAGCTATTTTGTATCTTATGGGTATTGTTGTTCAGTGAGTGTTTTTACGATCGCCGTCCTTTGTTCCTTATAAGAAATGTTTCCTGGAATAGGAATTAAAGGGACGGTGTCACCGTGCACTTTATGCTTTTTACCAACTTTACTTGAGAGTTGGTCATCTGGTCCGCAGATTTGGAACCAGGGGAATTTACGTGTTCAACATCTGGTTCATATCACGTTTTGGATTTATATTGTATTCAATATGGACCAATTGAACGTTTAGTTCAATTTCTTTGATATTGAATTTGATATGGGCAAATTGAACGTTTAGTTCAATTTGTTTGATATCAATTTTGGTATTGGCCCGTTTAATGTATGGGGCATGCTAAGGCTTGGGGAGTGTTTCATCCTTTAAGTGGATAATTTGCGTGTAGCGCAAGCCATTGGTGGAGACTGGCTCCAAAGAGGTATATATTTATGGGTGGGTGGTTTTGGACGTAACACTGGTAAGGGTAAGTATTGATTTCCTATTTGCATTTGCTTATGCTGTAGGATTTAATTGGTGCCAAGAGATGCGTGTATTTGTTTTGGTCCCTTGGGTGTAGGTCGCCAGCCAATGTGTTTGTCTGGTAGTTTATGATACACATGACGAAGCTGGGATAAGCCAACTAAAGGGTAATATAAACTGGATTGGACACTAACTTCCATTCACTATTGGGCGAAATGGCGGATGACAAGTTAATAGCTACAAAATTAGCCAGCTAGAGTGTAAGGGCAGCAATCCACCTTTTTTTTCGAAAATGATTTTTACTTTAGAATACACAGGATAACTTAAAACTTTCCTGGTACACTGTTTAAAAAGTAGCCTATCTAATCTATCTAATGGACTTGTGTAAAGATCGCACTTCCATGTAATCGCCCTCAAATTTAAAGGTGATTGGCAGGCAATTTAAATCGAGTGAAACCCATTTCATTCGACAAGATTACACCGAGCCAGTGATCTCATTTAATCTCCATTGTGTGTACCACAATGTTAATTTTGTCGAATGCCTGACCACAACAATAGCCACCTATCAGCCGCATACGACACCGCACGATGGCCTTCGTTGTTCAAAATCCACTTAAAGTCCTCAAACGCGCTTTTCGTTCAGCTACATAACAAAATTGTCCCAATTTCATGAACCTCAATGTTGGAGAGCGACCTTTCATCGTATCAATCTAAAACTCATTTTAGACAACAATGTGCGCTCTGTGTGGGAGCACAAAGTCGTTCAGTGCTATTCTATCCGCACGGCTTACGTTGTTAACCATACGATGTTACCCTCACTTACAGGATACTACGCGCAACCAAAGAATCCTACCTCGGGCCATACGCCGCATTCATAATTTCCATTTTCGACAACAACAGCTGCAGTGCAATTACAAAGGATACAAAAATTTGCATACACTATACATGGTGAGTTAGTTTTCGGAGTGCCAAGGGACGTCCCAGCCGTGGCTCAGGAACACCAGGCACGACGAGCACGCCAGACACATTTGTACACACCCTTACATAAGTTCAGTATACTCGGCATATCATGCCACCGAATCTCTTGAGGAAAGCTTACTGTTGCTTTTGCCTGCTCATGAGGATTCGGGTGTTTGTGCATTGCAGTGATTCCGATTTTTTAGTTGACAGCTTCCTGTAGTTTTCGTCGACGTTCCTGAGTACAGTAGAGGAACATGCTTCTGGAATCCTTCACCCGTGCAAGATCTTCAAGTTGACAAAATTCAAATATAAATGTTCCTGGCAAAGAAAATATGGAATAGAAAGGAAAAAGAAGAAAGCTTGCGCCACACATCGCACATCCTTTGTCATTGCATGTAAAATATTGAATAAATAACTGAAGCAACTGGGCTCCCTCTGGTGGTATCCTCCGGCCACTACCGCACTCAACACGTCATCCACTTAGTCGCCCAGCAAGTTGCATTCGAAAACGCTTTTAGCTTGGAGTTCTTATTTGTTATCCGTAAAGAGGTGCATTTTATCGGCTGTCGTTTAGGGTTGTATGTGCCAGGTTTGCAGAGAGCCCTATTCACCGAGTCCTGCACATAAAATAATTTTTATGCAAAACTAGAATCCTCGACGTTTCTACCAGCAGCAGCACCAACACCAGCACCGGAGATGTTATAAGTGGAAGATAGTCTATTCTGGGGCACTAGGCGTGCACAACAAGGTAGCTCAACCATGCCAGTTGCACCCACCCTCATCAACTAGCTAGAATTTGGCTAAATGTTGCGTTCTAACCAGGATAACGATACTGAATAAGTAGTAGTTAGAGGCAAAATAGATTCGTTGAAGAATACGTTGTTAAGCAAGACCTGCTCTAGTAATACCGCGGGTAAGCGCTCCAGAGCAGGCAAAGGTGGGAAAGGCGAGAAACGAAGTCGAGCGCAGAAGAGCAGCAAACGACGAAATAGACGAGCTCGCAAGCAAGATGAGTTTCCATTCGATTAACGGCACCACCAGATAAATATTAAACGGCCAAGGGATTGAAGGCAGCGATGCTAGACGTGAGTTACCATAATCTCGTGTCGGTATTAAATATTGAATGTGCGAAGAGGCTGGGTGCCACTTGGGCAAATTGTAGAAGTTGGGGAGGTCGGGCAATTTAAGCTGCCTAGGTGGGTTACATACGCTTCGGGTGGCTGCATGCAGTCGAAAGTTTGGGTAAGTTACGGAGGCTGTACCAGTTAGGTTGACTGGGCAAGTTAAGTAAGCTGACATGGCCGGGTAAGTTGAGTCGCCCAGGAATGGTTGGCGGCGCTACGAGTTCGAGGCAAGTACACCAAAGTGGATGGCACCAACAGATAGGCTGGGAAGGTTGTAAAAGCACTTACTTTGTGGTATAAAGTATTCGAGAATTACATTGACAACCGGACTGATATACGAGTTTGCTAATATAGTCACGTTCATATAAATGCGACGCTTCCAGGATATTAAAGTGCGTAGCAGATATAGATGAACTGCTGAAACTGTATCTGTTCCAGTGGCACTCTGCAGTGGTGCCAGCAAGTTTAGCTCATTGTACGTGTGTAAGTTTTCCCACACGTTTCGATCGTGTCCCGAATTACGACTATATGCTAGATTGCGATAGCATTTCACCGACTGCCCCTTGTTCGTGTATTTGTGGAACTGTTGTGTATACAAAAATTGAATGATTGCTTATATTGTGCTTGGTCCGTCGGAATATTCTTAGCGTAAAATTATTCCAGCGGAATAAGGAGATATCCCATTTGATAAGAGTGAGGGAGTTCCTTACCTTCTTTTGCTGATGGCGGGTTATTTCTGCGCTTGGGCGTATCAGGGCGAGGGGTACGTGAATTTCTTCAGCAATAGAATTGCGAGGACTGAATACACTAGAGTGGTGCGCTTGTGAATTTTGTGCAATTTGTGGTCTATTCAATGCCATCGCTCAAGTACAACCATTTCTGAACCCTTGAAACTTTCGCGTACATGCTTACGGGTTCCATTTATGCCTACTTACTCGACTCTTCAATGGGAAATCGGAAATGCGCGATGCGCAGTGACCTTGTACTCATGTCGAACATGAAATACAAAACAAAAAGGAGTTCGCCAAAGTTCGTCGTCGTTCTGTGATATTTGAGTCCACAGAAATTTCGCCATAAGTTGCAGATATTATCGCAGCTGTCATTTAAAACTTTAAAAACATTCCCTTTTATTTTGGAGATTCATAGCGAACACATAAGCGTCCCGTTTACATAGTGGTATTTGAAGAATACGTCAGCCCGGAAAAACATCTGGTGAAAATGTAATTTACCTGGCTTATATCAACATAAACATAGATGAAACTATACTTAGAAGACCGGCCAAATCCTCTTCTGACGGACCTCGAGACATTTTTCTGGCGTGACACTAGTCGGTTCTTGTAAAGATCTCTCATTGTATACCATTGTTAAGAGCCAAACTTATGACTTCGTTGTCCCACTTTTGATAACATTAACTATGCGCATTTTACGTCACATAACTAATTGACATGGAAAATTACTCTCTGTATTGGATGTTCTATTGCGTAACAGAATACAATCTAATTTAACCCTTATGTCAATGACCGGGTACCCGGGTTCCATTTTCGTCGCAATTTCACGATTGCTCGGCCTAGTAGACGAATTTCGGTTCCATGTCTTAGACCATCTCCATGCAAACGTTTCTGAATGATAATTACGAAATTTCAATGAAAAAAAATTTTTTTTTACTTTCAAATTGACATTTTAAAAAATTGTATTCTGAGTCACGACCGGGTACCCGGGTACCCCATTTAAAAAGCATTGAGAATGATGAAGAATGGTGCAAAATTGAATGTTAAATAGTTAATTAATAATTAATTATTGATAATTAACTATTTAAATAACTAATAATTAATGAAAAACAATAAAAATGCATTTAAATTAACAAACAAATTTATTCAGAAGGACTTCTGTGACATGCATTACATTCAACCAACGTAGTTGCGTGTTCGTCGCAAACCGGCATTTCACATTGCCGACACGCCTTTCTTGTTTTTCGCCGCTTTTTCAGAGGCTGCGATAAACAAATGTGGCAACAACCAGTGACCTTTTTTCTTCCTGTACTATCCAAGGGCGGACATGCTGTCTGGGTCGTCGGCACGAGCGGCCGAACCTTGCCGATGATGGACTCGATTGCAAGTTTTGTTGAGTAATGCCTCATGATTTGAACATTTTCCGAGCGTTCATGAATACTTGGCAGGGCAAGTTCTTCGCTTAATTGGAGCAAAAACATACGACGGGCGTTCGTCTTTTTCGGCAGCATGGTTTATTTACATAGTAAAAAAAATTATAAATGACGAACGCCGCTAGTGCGCTTACATCGAGGACATTGAAGAACATTGCCAAGGGCCACCTATTCGTCCGTCGGTGTGTCGTGTATCTGCCGGCCATTTGGTCCATTGTATCAACACCAGCTTTGTCAACCGAATACTCGAGATCCCTCTAGCAGGTATAACTGAATTTGTTACACACCTGCCGATCCTGACCTTGCTCTGCGCCGATTTCAATAGGCCTTTTGTAGTCAAAATTCTTTATATTTATAAAAAATAATTATATAAAATACATAAAATATTCACAATATATTTGTTTCTGATAAACAAATTAAAATCTATTGCAAAATATTTGTTTTAACATTGTTAAAACAATGTTTCTATATGTGGGTACCCGGGTACCCGGTCATTGACTACTGTCGGTAAAGTTGGTCATTGACATAAGGGTTAAAGTAACGTTAAATTTATATAAGGTAGCGTCATCCTAATAGTGTGCGATAAAGTAAAATGTAATATAAGATGTTTTCGGCAAATAAGCATTTCGTTTCTCGACATCGTCTCCTTTTAGCTCGATATATTTAGTTCAGCATTTTGCCAATTTTTGTATTCGTTCCAAATAATAGGTTTCCTCAAGGCCCTCAAAATAGGCGTTAATTTCTGTGATGACCTCTTCATTCGATGCAAATCTCTTATCGCCCAGCGACTTCTTCAGGTTTGGAAACAGGATATATCGGAGAGGGTTAAATCTGGAGAATATGCTGGATGGGGTCCGTACCCCAAGTGTATGGATTTTTACCATGGCGACTACACACGTGTGCACCCATGCATTGTCCTGATGGAACGTTAAGATTCACGAGGTTGTCTGCTTTCAATGGCTGTCAAGAACAAACTAAATGACGCAGCTCGCTCAAACTTTGACAGTAGTATATTTATAGATGGCAGTTGCATTTAAAATTACTGTGCGGAGAATTCAAAAAGTCATTAATTTATCAAACTGCCTTCTCTGTGACCACATTTAGGAGAGCTTATTGAAATAAAATAAAGTACTCGTATATTAAAGTCATCATCATCATCATCATCATCGGCACTACAACCGGGATCCGGTCTTGGCCTTATTTAGCAAGTCTCAAGGCTTGTTAAATTTTCCATAATAATTTATTTTTACGGGCAAGGTTATTAGCCTTGCGCCGAGCGTATATTAAAGTAAAGTGAACTAAAGTAAAGATGAATTCAATATAACACAGATGCATCCTGCTTATCGGAATACAATATAGTATATAACCCTCCGACTAACGAAAAAAAAAGCGCATTACCTACACACGCGTCCATTGAGCCCATAGGTTAAATATACAAATACACAAATATAATATATTTAAACTGATTTTTTTTACTAAATAAATATAATATATTATTGGAAGTTAGTGATAAATTTTATGTCAAATTACTATTATGAAGTACATACGAGTATTAGAAGGGAATGCTCTCCACAATTAAATTTTTCGCACTACACGCATTCTGTCCCAGTATTGTATTGTCTGTATTTTTTGACAGATGCATATTACACCTAGCGTTTTATTTTTGTGGGTCAGGAACTTCAGATCGAACTAACGTTGCGTGCAGTGACTTCTTCTTATTTATAACCTACCAATTCCTTCCTTGTTATTATAGATAAGAGAACGTTAGTCATTTTATAAATAAATAAACTTATACGTAGCAAACGTGTGGGGCTTTTCAGGGCCCGAAGAGCCATGCATCGCTCGATTCCCACTATTCCAAGCGAACGACTTACCTCTCGGTCGAACTTCAGCAAGGTTGCGTAACCTTGCTACGGCATTTACCCCCAGCCAAATCGCCGGAATTATTACGGTTACCCAATCGGATACCCGTTTTGAATAGCCGTAGGCGGCGTACCTATTCTGTGGGGGTTTTCCTTCCAAACCCCTTTTTCTCCAACACCACCCCTGAAAAACGTTAAATCCACGGCAAAGCTTATCACCTTGCCGTGGCATCGAAAACTCACCCTCGGGCAGGCATTAATTCCTAAAAAAACATTAAGTCCACGGCAAAGCTTATCACCTTGCCGTGGCATCGAAAATTCACCCCCGAGGCGTACATTATTTCCTAAAAAAAAGCATAAGTCCACGGCAAAATTATCACATTGCCGTGGCATTTGAAATCCTATCCTTAGGCATACATTTATTCAGGGCATCTCGTTCCCATAGCCTTATGCTATGGAAACAACATCAACAAAGAGTTCCTTGTTGACTCGTTTTATTGTTTGCCCATGGCACTTCTTACATGCGGCTATTTGGTTCCATTGTTTTGCCACCGCCGACAAGGTTTCGGCCGAGGCAAACCAAACATTTCTCTAATTACCAGCAATCGCTGGTTTCCTATTATCGGTCCCCACGACCAGGAACCGCAATTAAGCAACGAACTGGATGCAGCCAGAAAATGTTTACTTTCAACATCTGGCAATGGCTGCAGCCTATATTCGTTGCAATGTTTAATCATCGTCAACCGAAATGATGATTTATGGCCTCCCATAGGATGACCAGATGTTTTGTTTACATTCATGGAAAATGCATTAGCGATGTTGGCCTCCATCCACGGTCGCCGGACGATCGTATGCAAGGCATACGCACACATGCATAATGTATGCCTATTTCACCCGGTCCAATCACGATTAACTCCCTCGAGTTAATCGTGTAGCCCCTCCTCCTTTTGCAGTTATTTGAGGTTTTCCGTTTCTTTGGTGAGCTCCAGTTAGTGAGTCAGCCTTTTTCCTTGGAGTCAATCGGTGTGTGGCGAGTCGTGATATTTTATTCACGTCGACAGTTTAATTATTAGTTTCCTATTACTTCTGATCCTGCTTTATCGTTTAAGTTACTTTTAATGTGATCATCAATTTGAGTCGTGATATTTTATTCACGTCAACAGTTTAATTAATAGTTTTCTATTACTTCTGATCCTGCTCTATCGTTTAAGTTATTTTCAAGGGATCATTCAATTAAAACCGTTTTCAGTGGACTTTCGTCATTAAGTGCGTTTATTTTATTTTGCCTTTATGTTAATAAATTCGCAAGACAGTCGGGATTTTGGTGTGGCTGATGTGTCGTGTTGTGTTTGCTGGTGTCCAGTTTACGTTCATGTAAATTAAATAGAGAAACAAAGTTTATATCTCCAGTTGTGTTCATGTTAATCAAAGTTATAATAACAAAGGAAACATTGTAAAATTAATCGGCGTTACAGTTATAAAATAAAAGAACATTGTGTTTAAATAAACACCGTGCGTTTTATTCCTTATTTGTTTGATTTTGCTCATGTGACAATTTCTCTGTATTCAGTGAGGTTTTTGTTGAATCCGCGTCCGTGTTGACGCTCTAATAGAAACCCCCACAAACGTATACGTTTATAAGATTGTGGCGGTTTCAATAACGCCACCGGTCGCATTTGACAGGCTTGACATCCAACTTCCCCCTAGGGCTTACAGAATGCATAAAAACCTGGAAATGGCGTATTTACCTTTACATAGTTTGTACCATAAATACCAGAAATACTGTAAATTCACAATATTCACTGACGCGGAAGCCATCAGCACCAAACAGTCATGTTCCTTATAAGCAATTTGGTTGCATCACCAAGCAACCAACATGAACCGAATCTATACATTACACATGTCTCGGATCGAATTCCATCAGCAATAACAGGTATCTTCCAAAAGTTAGAGCAATTTGGTTGCATCACCAAGCAACCAACATTGCCTGAACAACATCAAGGAGATATACCCTTGCGCGTCAGCCGCACACATGCGGGAGATGTTTCATTTTTTCCTTTCGTGCACATGCCCACATCGGTCGGTCGGACCGACAAGTACATTAAGGCATACGGCTGACCGTCAAAGGAAGTCGAGTTCTCCTTAATGGAAAATTTCCATCGAGAATTCGACTGCGTGGAGATGCCACCAGGATGTGCACGATTAGCATAAACGCTGTGTTTGTTGATATAAGAAATGAACATCCAATGCCTTCTTAATGACACATAGCGGTCAATTGCAACACTTTTGGTTGCGATCTCTCGTTTCTGCTGTCCGACTGGCTGTGATAACATACACAATCAGTCGAAAAGTGCTGTGCGCAGTGTAAATGATATGAACACCACCATTGTTATGATGATTTACCACAGCTGCAGGAGTTGCTCGCGTCCCGGGCAATCGTATCTGTGTGTCCGCAGTTCGTTTGCTGGGGGATGTATTGTGTGTGTGTGTGCATCCTCGCTGGGACCGATTGTCGGAGATCGTTGACCGTGTGTCGTGTGGGCCGGGGATGCAGAGCGAAGTTTTCGTTTTATCTTTGATATCGCACGGATAGCTTTGGAGTTAGTCAGAAAACAGCTACAATTAAAGTAGGAGTGCCGGTCATCGGTATTTTGTATGGTATTTCCTAAATTTATATCAAAAGTTCAATTCTGTTTATTATGAAAATAAAAGTGTACCGACGATAATCTGTAATTAATGTTAATTCTACATAAGACTGTATATCCTAAATTTATATCAAAAGTTTTTATTAAGAAGTCTTCCTTAGTTCCGGTTATGGTTTATTTTCTACATAATAACAATAAAGAATATCCTGTGAATGTGAGCCGGTGTTTAATTTCTTGTTTTAGTCGACGGCGAGTGACGAAGATTCTCTATCAAGCTTGTGACGGATGAATCTCTCTTCGGTGTTGGTACAAGACTTACCGCAAGCTCTTATTACTTACCGAGACTCAGGTAATGACTGATACAAATATTTCTGATTTTACTATACCCGGTTATAACTTAGTACCTTTGTTCTTTCCACATCGTGGTAAAGCCACATACATACGAAGTGATATTACTTATCAGCTTCTGCCACAATATGGGCTCTGTTCCAACCCAGAATTTAATTTCTCTTGGCTAAAACTTCACGTTCGAGGGCATATCATACATTACTGCTTCCTTTACAGAAGTCCCAACTTGGACAGAAGCACATCCTTTAGGGATGTTAAAAGGGCGACAAATCGCCCCCCTCTTCTTATCGACCCATAGCACTAACTTCTATTCTCTCCAAGGTAATGGAGTCACTGATTAACCGTCAACTTTCGAAGTATCTGGGATCAACCGACCTCCTCAATGACCGCCAATATCGATTTCGTAGCAACAGGTCCAAAGAGATTTGATGACGTACCTTACCGAAAAGTGGAGCCATTCCATCCACTACTTCGGAGAAAGCAATATTGTTGCACTGGATATTTCGATGGCGTTCGACAGAGTTTGGCATCCGGCCCTTTTTCAAAATTATATTCATATTGAGTGAACAATTCCCTGATCCAGTGGATAAGGGACTATATATCTGGCCGTTCAATCCAAGTGCTTCCTGATGGTGTCAAACCTGTCCCCCATCAAATTAATGCAAGTGTTCCCCAGGGTTTGGTACTCTCACCCACTCTCTTCGTCATCTTTATAAATGATCTTTTGTCCATTACCCACAACTCAATCCACTCGTTTGCTGATGACAGCACATTGAGTTTCTTATACTCCTACGAACATTCCCCACCAAACTCTTCGAACGTCAATACCAATCGGCAGGTTATGCTGAATACATAGAATTCCGACGTCAACAAGATATATCAATAGGGGTTATCTAACCGAGTTGAATTCAATGACTTAAAACTCAGTGCTGTCTCTTGTCTTCAAAGGCGAACCCCAAAGTAAATATATTGTTGATGAACGTCACTTGCATCGACGAAGCCAAGGAACTATCAGTCCTCGGCACTTGAATTAATTCGAAACTTAATTGGAATGAGCACATATGTGAAGCTGCGGAAAGTGCGGCCAAATGTATGGGGTTCCTTAAGAGTTGCAAAAAATACTTCACTCCATCCAACCTGGCCACTATTTACAAGGCGTATATTCATCCCAAAATGGAGCTCAACTCCCATATTTGGTCAGGCACATCCAAAACAGCACTACACGTGCTCCATAGGATGCAAAAACGAGCAGTGATATTTATTGGGGACTCAACCGCTAAAGTCGATCAAACCTATCGTTGCAACATCATACCTATCTCTCTTCTATAGGTATTATCACGGTCGTTGCTCATCTGAACTCGTTGAATGTGTTCCGCCCCCTCAGACATTTCCCGCGACACCCGTCCATCAGTGCACGTTGAAAGTCAGAGGCAAGATATTTGAAAAAGTTAAAGAATTTAAATATCTGGGAACATTACTGACGGCCAGTAACGAAATGTCGAAGGAAATTAACAAAACACTACACTCCGGCAACGCTAGTTGACACGCAGTCAGTAAACTGCTGAAATTCGAACTGCTATCACGTAACATAGAGCTCCGTGTCTATAGAACCATAATTATCCCGATTGCTCTATACGGATGCGAAACATGGGCTCTCACAAAGCGGGAAGAAAACAAATTCCGCGTATTCGGCGCGGATGATGTCATCTGTACGACTTGTCCTGGGGCGTCGATCATGACTTTCGTTGTCGACACTTTTAAATTCTCTGGCCCACGTACACACACGATTCTGTGACGGTGATCACCAAACTGTGCCTTCAATCGGCAAAAAATCCAAGGGTTTAACGTCTTCATTTGTAAAAAAATGTATAATAATCCGTTGCGCAGCAGACATATCTCTTGCTTGCTCATGGATGTACTGACTATAAACTTGAGCGCGACCGCTAACCAAGCCAGTTTTCCTACTCTTCATAAACCAAACAACAGCCATGCACAATATATATTTATATTTGATTCACCCTCGTAATTTTACGCTCCGAAATCCGCATGGTTTTACAGGAACGTTTCGGAAGTTCATTCCCCATTCCTCAATACTTCGAAACATCCTCCAGAGTGTAATTTAAATTACCACAAGGACGTCTGAAATATGTTCGATCGAGTAATAAATAAGGTACTTTAAAACCTGACATTTAAGCCTTGTAATTAATAATGTCCACCATCTTATATTCTAAGTCCTACATTCGACTACATTATTCCATCAGTGCTGCATGTGTAGAAGTATATGCCACATTATATTCTAACCTTTATATCTCAAGAAAAGGGTTTTGAAACAAACCGATGTGCCTTGTAACGATATATTGACCATTCTTGTTCTATACTGGCGGAAGCCCGTACCGAGTTATACTCTCAAGCACCTGCTCATTAACATTAAAAAAAATTAAAAACCGTTTTTCAAACACAAAGGACGTTGACGGGACAGAACACATCAATTTAATTGGAGTAAGTCGGTTTATGAAAGTAACATGCCCGATAGAAAATCCGAGCGGAAGCGGTCCCTTTTGTTTCTGAGGGCACCGCAACAATTCAATCGTCATAAATCCTGCAACGAGGTCAACTGATGTACCTTCCGTGCGTCTGCCTACTGGCCCTCCTTAAGCGATATTCAGGAATAGGTCGGGTATGTCCTTTCGTATTAGTCGTCCTCACTTTATACTCCTGAAATATTTAAATGGCAATTAAAATTTCCTCGAGTTTTCAACATTCTTTCTGTCCTCCGCCGTTTCAATCCTTGCTACCTGTAAGGGCACGTACAAGCATCGGGACGTGTTCAAATAATCTACTTAGCCCTTTGATGACTTCGTAAATATTTATGTTTTGAGAGAGACGGAGAAAAAGATGAATTAACAGCAGTGCACTGGGGAGTGTATCGCTTACAAATCAGCTTTCGGTGTCGAGCAGGACTTCGTAGTATATTTTTATTGTCGTTAGCTTAGCTTTCATCTTGTCATCCTTATTCGGTGTCAGTGCGAAGTGATATTCACAAGGAGAAATTGCAAATCTAATTGGAATACTTTGAGTTGTTAACCGTTTCTTAATTCGCCGGTTTTTCTTTTTTATCTCCTTTACACCCTTCGCCTTTTTTCAAATTTCTTTAATGGTAAAAGTTATGCCTTTGTCGAATACGTCAATGGATAGAGAAATTCCTCTTGAGCTCGATATCCTTCCGCTCGCATCCGCTTTCTGATGCCAGTACCAGTTAAGTGAAAAAGTGCCGCTAAAGACGACACTTAATTTAATTTTCTTGATGAAATATTGAGAGAGTTATGTAGGAGTGACTTCATTTGTGATTCGCTAACAAGGTTGTTCACTTGCATCTGTATAAACGAAGCTCATGACAATACTTTTATTATTCTTTAGAAGTTAAGTAGCTACAAACTTTAGATTGATATCGTCAGTGACTGGAATAGCCTGGCATTGTGCAGGGAAGTATGTATAAATAAATAACTCATGTTATGTTCTTATCGCCACCATTTCTAGTTTACCAAGAGCCCTTGCGATGTGCAAGGCACGAATTCACGACAGGCCGTTTTGTTTTGCTCTTTTTTTCCTTGGTTGGTAGCAGATACAGTGGGTGAAATTCTGGGAAAAACACGCTTTTCATCCTATGCCTAAGCTGTATCCTATTATCATCATACCGTTTTTTATAATCGCTTTACTATATATCACAAGAAATTGAGCACTTTATAATGGAGCCCACACACCCCAACCTCAAGACTCTGTCCCTGTAAAGTGCTAATGTGGAACCAATTGCTTGCCTAACACCAAATTTTCAATGTTTGCTTCTTTTCGCGACCTAATATTTGAACAGAGGTGTAAGGACGTGATCTAATTGGCGACTGAAAAATGCTGTTCCGCCCGCATACGCACTAGCATTGTCAATTTCCCGTAGCATTGTGAAATTCGTCATCTCTTAGACCAAATCTCTTGTAAACTTTGACGACCTATTCGTTCTATAAGTAAGAGCTTGCTTTCAAACGGATTTACAGAGTATGCGTAAGGCTCATTACTTCAATCTTGCATCACTCCTATTCCCGGTCATATATATTTTGTATCTTGGTTTTTCAAAAGCTATCTCAGCGGATTTGTTTGGGTCTCGGATCGTTGACGCGCCCGTATAACGCCGGAGGCTCAAGTTGATTATAATATTTCTCGGGAGGAACCTGTAGGAATTATATTAGTTATGTGCCGACAGGTGCACGGGTTCAACTAATATTTCCTAACAAGTTCATATGTGATTACGTCGCTAACCGAACTAACTAGATGGGTACACTCGTCGCACACATTTTAAAACTGCACTTTAACTATCGTTCGTTAACCAAACTAGACTGGTACATACACTTATATAATAAAAAACAAACACGACTCCGGGATGTACGCACCGTGCCGTGCACGGTACGGTGGATGGTGCACGCAACCGACTCCTTCGGTGGTTGGGATAAGACTCAGTGATATGCCTTCGCTGGTGGTTGAAATGCGGCTCAGTGGTGAAATACTCTCCCAGCTAAGGGTGAGTTTTACTTATCACCCGAGAAACGTGAAGTCTCTCTTTGTGGGATAGGGAACCGGCTGTCTCCGTGCAGATCCTAGTGGTGTGTGTGCGGTTGATCGTACAGATCGCATTGTTTACAGATGCATTGCGGTCAAGGATAAATGAAATCGAGCAAAAAGGAGAATGGACGAAGGGCATCTTTAGGGAATGAGAGTGCAGCTGTGCAAATACACTGCATCTCATTAGAGAAGCACTAGGTGCTAAAAGGGATTTTAATATTTACACAATGGGAATTGTGTATAGTATCTATTGCCGGCGGGAAGAATCGAATTATTTTGTTTGCATGTTGTGTGTGCTAAAGATTTCGATTTTTGGCGGCTACGCGTGAGATGCCGGCGATGGCTTGTCGGTTGGACAAGGGATCGTGGGACGGGTATATTGCATCGGAACAAACAAGCTGCGTTGCTGTTGCCGTTGGACAAAAAGATCGCCAACCAATGTACATGTAAGGAAAATTGGTGTGTACGTGTGCAGCAGAATTGCTTGGCAAACAGTGGTGCCGAATAGTTTTTCCTAATAATGGTTAAGTATGCAAAATAATTCTTTTCAGAGAATTTTGAAAATGCATTGGATGCCATGAATGGTAAGAATTCTTTGCAGGGACTTGAAATGATACCTTAATGAAGGAAATGTCCTTGATATAGGGAATGTTTGCAGGTAACTTCAGTTTTGCCAAGGGAATTGTGGGTGGTTCTTGCATAAAGGTTAAAGTACCCCCACAAACCTTGTGTCTTGTCTTAGAATGCAAGAATTGTATCTTTTATCCTTAACGCTTTGTGGACGGAATCCTTAAACATTTGCGTTTAAGTGGGTTTCGGACAGGCTCACGCTGCTTTGGGGCATCCAGATAATAGTAAATGCTCAACAGGTAATTGGAGCATACCACTTTCAGACTTCGATTTTTTTTTCTCGTCGAATATTTTAATCGTCGAATCTCAAGATTAGCGAACGGATTTGAGCAGACTCTCGTTTTGTTTAGAAAATGTCAGAGAGTCAAGTGCTCTACCATATACTAAACTTCAAATATTTTTTAGTTCAATCTTAACCAGTTAACTGTTTGACACGCATACACATCCAACCAATGCTCTATTTCAGTGCATTTGACGTGTATAGTCGTCGTGAACAATAAAAAAATACCTTTTACTATAAAAACTCAAAATTATATATTTATGTATATTATATATATATATATATATATATATATATATATATATATATATATATATATATATATATATATATATATATATATATATATATATATATATATATATATATATATATATATATATATATATATATATAGGGGGATGGGAGCGAACATACAGGGTAAAGTCTGTGCTTTCAACCCGGCGAAGGCCACGACGATCCTTGTCCCTGTTCAATCCCAGTTAACATGCAGTCTCCACGTGACACCCCTGGATAGCTATTTTGGAACCCGCCAAGGTTATGAACCAATGCATACAGCGACATCCTGAAAATTCCGTGCCTTAGAGCATGGCAACGAAGTCGATGTAATGACCACCGATTTCAGCAAGGCCTTTGACAGAATCTCCCATAATCTCATCCTTTTTAAGCTGTCCTGCCTAAGTTTCGAACCCCAACTGATCAAATGGTTATCTTCTTATCTGAAAGATCGATCCTACCGTGTCAAATTCAGATTCTCCCTTTCCAATCCTTCTCTTCCCACGTCAGGGGTTCCGCAAGGCAGTCATCTAGGTCCCCTCCTAGTTATTCTTACCATCAATGACGTTGACTCCATTATTATATACTCATCCATCTCCCTCTATGCGGACGACGCCAAACTCAACAAAACGATCATCTCTCTGTAAAACAGACAGAGGTCGGCTACGCGCCTTCGATATGATAGCGACTGTAGTCCCGACGTCAGCGCCGAGTCCCCGATCAGGCGGATCGCTCGTCTCTGTATGCTCTCAAGTAGGTCGAGGGTATGTTTAGGAGCCGACCTCCAAACATGAGAGCAATATTCGGGCGCGGGTCTAATTTGAGATTTATATAGGAGAAGAAGTTGGGCCGGAGTAAAATATGTCTTGGCTCTAAAAAGATAACTCAGTTTTCCTAAGGCTGACCTGGCGATGTTCGACACGTGTTTATGCCATGATACATTCCCACAGACCATGACGCCGAGCAATTTCAAACTTTTACCCAGTCTCGAGGGCCCGGCCATTCATCATCAGCTGTGGAACCGATGATCCAGTTTTCTTTGTGAATGTTGTATACTGGGTCTTCGTTGCATTGACGTCGACAAGATTGGCTTTTCCCCACTGCAGGACCTTATCCAGATCCCGATTCAGAGAGTCAATCTGTCCACATCTCAGCCGGTGCGACGTTGATGCACCAATCGGCCGAACACTCGAAAAGGAGGAAACAAGCGTACTAACAGCCGCAAAACTGAACACTTTGTTATCCGTTGTCTCCAGCAAATCATTTATGTGAAGCAAGAACAAGGTTGGAGCCAAAATAGAACCTTGGGGCACCGCCGAATTAATAGGATACAGAGATGAACTCTCGCCGTCCACAACAACCCGGATCGATCGATTCTCGGGAAGCTCGTCGTCCAGTCGCAAAGCTGTTGGGAAAGTCCATATGAACGAATTTTGCTCAGCAATGCCCCGTGCCAAACGCGGTCAAAAGCCTTGGAGATCTGAAATGCGAGCGCCCTTGATTCACCATGCCGTTCAATCGCAGATGTCCATATATCGGTTATAAGTGTCAAAAGGTCTTCCGTGGACCGCCTACCACGGAATCCGTATTGAGGATCATTTAGAAGTCCGTTGCACTCCAAATACTTAACTAACTCTGTATTGATGACTTTTTCCATTACCTTAGATAAAATAGACAGTAATGCTATCGGACGGTAATTTTGTGGGAGACACTTTTTTCCCGTCTTTGGGATTGGCTGAACTCGTGCGATTATCCAGCAGGCAGGAAAGGTCCTCCGTGCATAAGATAAGCGGAAGAGTCTGCCAAGAACCATCGATAGTTCTGGAGCACAGTTCTTAAGGACTAAGGCTGGTATTCCGTCCGGGCCGGTTGCCTTCCTACAATCCAGTTCACGTAGAATCCGTTGAATAGTGCGCGGACGAAATCTCACATCCCGCATGGAAGACTGTACCGGCGAGATCACAGGTGGCTCCAAGAGGCCAGGATCGAGGTTTGAATTCGCCGAAAATAAATTTGCGAACACATTTGCTTTATCCTTTGAATTCGTGACTAACGCTGTCTGTCACCAACGGGGGGAAAGAGGAGGATGCGAAGACCTCTGCGGTATAAATACTCGGTTCGGATGTCAAAAACCGATCCAGGGTGTTCGCATAATCGCCCCGGGCATCCGGCACTCGCGTTGGCTCCCCCACGAGTTGAGTCAAGTTGTGGCTTACAGCAAACATCTACGCCAGCCTCCCAGCCTAGTCGGTTCTGTTAGAATGTAACAACCAGCCGGCATTTTGTGTAATTAGCTTGTATTAAGCCGAATAAAATAAATATTATACTACAAAATTATGGACAATTTAACAAGTCGCGGATAAGGACCGGATACCGCTGGAGAGACTTGCTAAATAAGGTCAAGACCGGATCCCAGTTGTAGTGCCTATGATGATGATGATTATATATATATATATATATATATATATATATATATATATATATACATATATATAATACATATATATACATATATATATACATATATATATATACAGAATACATATATATATATGTATATATATATATATATATATATGTATATATATATATATATATATATATATATATATATATATATATATATGGGCTCCTCGATAGTATAGTGGTTAGTATACCCGCCTGTCACGCGTGAGACCAGGGTTCGATTCCCCGTCGGGGAGCCTCTGGCGCAAGACTAATGACCTTGCCCGGGAAAAACAAATCGTTATGGAAAATTTAACAAGCCTCAGGACTTGCTAAATAAGGCCAAGACCGGCTCCCGGTTGTAGTGCCGATGATGATATATATATATATATATATATATATATATATATATATATATATATATGTATATATATATATATGTATATATATACGTATATATATATATATATATATATATATATATATATATATATATATATATATATATATATATATATATATATATATGATTGTCTGTTTGTCCTGAATGCATTCCTACACTATTCATCCGATTGCGATGAAAGTTTGGTGAGTTGTTGTTGGCACTGGCCTGAAGGCTTCTGCGATAGTGATATCAACGTACGTCAAGGCTTTTGACCAGATTTGGGGCAGTGGTAGGGCAACAACTGTCCGATTGGATAAAAAGTTTCCTCGAAAATTCAGCGATTTCGGTTTTTGTAGACGGCGTGTCTTCGGATCTCTGTCGTATTAAATCTGGGAGTCTATTGGCGCCAACTATATTTCATTATACGGATTTGCTAGTACACTGATCTTTTCATTTGCAGTGGCCGGTTGATTAACGCATCCCCGCATCACCAGCCGACATGCAGCTGGATCGACTCCCTGAATCGAGATCTAGATAGGTTTCTGCAATGCAAATGCCCAATCTATGAATTATCGACTTTAAAATAGGCTCGAGTCATAAATGTTAAAGATATGGGAAGAGTACTGTTTTGGAAGCACTACATATCAAAGAATATGGACTGATTAATAAATTGTCAATTAACGAAATATCCCGAAATAACATATTTAATTTCCTTGGTGATGGCTGTCATTTTTTTCACGGCAGCAAGTCAACAGGCAATCTCACGACATACCTCACACGAAGTGATGCACTACTTCAGTGATAGCAAGTTTGGCGCACTGGATATCGCCCAAATATTTGACACGGTTTGACATCCAATCCTTTTGTCGAAATTGAACCCTTACGGAGTTGAAGCATTAGTGACTGTCTTTCTGGGCATTCAATTCAGATAGCACTTTACGGTGTTAAAGCAATGTGCAGATATATATGATAATATTTATAGTTCCGTGGTGGTTCCACTAAACGCCACTACTCGCCTTCCCAAATTTACTAAAATCTTCCAGTCTTGAAACTCCCCTAACCCCATTGTTTCGCTAATGCAACTGCATTAGCACCTGCAAACATTTTCTTTCTCAAGGACAATTAATGCATTCAAGCATTACCTGAAAATGTCTGCAAAGAATTTTCCCCACAAGGACATTCTCCATGCATACACGCATCGGCAACATTTCCCTAAAAGAATTCTCAAGCATTCATGATTCATATGCATTTTCCGAGAAGAATTCCTTAAAGATCAAGCATCATATTCCTGAAAGGAAACAATTCGGTTCACATATAATGTAACCACATAATCAGTGAATGTTATCTTTGCGTCGGCTATCCGCCATGTGAACAACAATGTTCTTACATACTAACGACGTCTAACGACAAGCCATCGCCGGTAATAGATGCGATACACATTTCCCATTCTGTAAATAGAAAATCCATTAGCACCATTTCCCTGATGACCGGCGGTTTATTTATACAACCGCAATGCACATCACCATTAGTGATGCCCTTTGTCCTTTCAATTTTTCAGCTTTGTTTTTCCACGGCCTTCGTGCATGAGTTAAACAATATGATCTACACGATCACACATACACACCACTGCATACCAGAGATCGCCTTCCAATGGTCACTGGAATAAAGGAAAGATTTCATTTCCTTTGGTGCCACACCCTAAAGAAAAATGTTCTCTCTCTTCATCCGATCCCACCATCGAACTGGGGGTTGGGTCAAGCGTCAGATTCCAAACATCAGTGGAGTCGTAACCTAACCATCGAGCAGCGAGCGTCGTCCTTTAACTCCCGCCGCCTGCACCCAGGGGTGTTCACACCCCCGAGCGTTGATACAAAAATTTAAGAAGCCGAAATCTAATCGCGGCAGCGTGTCCCAGTAATTGAATAAAATTAATACTCCCGTTTTAAGCGTCGTTGTCTATCGAGTGCATTTAGTTATCCCCTCTCAATGAAGGACCGATGTGACTAAAAAAACATATAGGGCGTCACAAGTTTTTAATCCTTTTGTGAAAACGATTTAAATGTACAACTAAAAACAAGTAGACACCATTGAAATTTCCTTAACGAAAGAAGATGTCATTACATTACGTGTAACCCTGTAAAACAATAAAAATTCATTAAAATATAAAAAGCCACCAAACAGTGTTTTCCGTTTATTTTATTTCCTCCTGGAGAACGATTTGTTGTGGAGTTTTGGAACTTTTTCTTGGTAAACATTTTGCTGCGGCCGAACAATCGACGAGTGGTAAGTGAATAGTTGTGGGGACGGAGTAGAACCCCGCGCCCATGCTGGCGCCACGACTTCGCTCCCCACAGTTCTCCCGTACGACCAATTCCGTATTTTCATTATTGATCTTCTACCATTTTCTCCTGTTTATGGCATTAAGACGTGTGATCCTGGACTGTTTGTTGTTTGCAGGAAGCCCTGTTTCGTGAATAAGTTTAGCATGGGTTTCGCATTCATTGCCAAAGCCTATTTTATTTGCTATACATTTTATAACCCAAGTTTTTAGGGAAACCAAATGTTTGCAAATGAGAACATCAATTTGAAGAGCTTGTGGGGTTGAAGTAGGTGTGTCGTACGGAGACGAGTTCACTCCTGTCCCCATCATCACAAAAAGGTTCCACCGATCCGTAGTTGTCTGAGCCAACCGCCAACTTCACTAGATTGAAACACGCATTTCTTGTTCTGTTAAACTTTACATATATTGATCATTTCCTTTAGAATACACATATAGGTTAATTGTAGAACCGCCATTAAAGACACACACGTTAAAATGTTCGCAGCAATGATACTAGTAACATTTAGTAATTCAGCTTCATTTAGAATACTATTCCACAAATAGATCATAAGGATGTAGTCGATACACTGTTCGTTTAACTTTGTCGGCCCTCACAAATTGCAATGCATTCTCTCGTCGTATCATAGGATCTTTAGGAGAAATATTTCTGGTAGGTGCACCTGGACCTTTTCACAAATGTCTCACAAGATTCTACAACCTGGTCTTTATATATTTGTTATAAGAAGGCACGTATTTCACTGTTTGAAAGAGGGGTGTGCGGGCGATGTTGAATATTATAATTTACTTATGTTTCATTTGTTAAGGAATTCGCGTGTACACCATTATCGCTCGACTATCTTGTAAACTCACGGAACTCGGCTCTCTATAACTCGGGGGCGTGCGCAAGTCTGCTGGTAAAACTCGACTACTTGTGTGCCGCCTCCGCACATGGATGAATCTCAACTGACTAATGAATAGAGAGAATCTATTCATCGCGTCGTGGCGGTGGAGTCATAGCTGAAATAAACTCACTGCCACTTACTAGGAATTTCGAGAAAAGTTGCTATGCCTGTATAGAGGATTGGGTTTCGGGGAATCATTGCCGAATAGGCTGAGTTAAAGTCCTCTGGCGCTATGTATACGAGGAATTGGTATTGGGTAGGCTGGGAGCCGAAATGATTTTCGGGGAACTAAATGTTGCTTGGTTGCAAGCGAGGAAATAGTTTAGGCAGGAACTGAGCCGGAATGATTTTCGGGGGAAATTAGAATTGCTTGGTTGCAAGCAAGGAATATCCTTTAGATAAGATATTAACCGAAGCAATTTCGGGGAAATGTATGCGGCTCGGTATAGTTGGTGGTGATGGTTAATGTTCTGTTGTAGGTTTGAATATGCGTTTCATTACAGCATATGAATTTCGGGGAAATTAAGATTACTTGGTCGCAAGGAAAGAATATAACTTGAGTAAAGAATTGACCGAAGCAATTTTGGGAAAATGTATGTGGGGTGATGTAATTGAGGCAGTTGATTAATATTCCGTTGTAAATCGGAATATGTATTTATTTCAGCTTGGGAAATGGGTTCCTGGTAAATTGGAGGATGTATGCAATTGTGGATTGGGGACGGATGTTGTTGCATATTGGGATGGGTGCGCTTGCAGGTTTTGCATGGTTGCGAATGTTTGTATTGCAGGTTTTGAATGGGGAGCTGGGTTGAGGTGACGCGCAGGTTGCGGTTGAGGTTGGTTAGAATTGTGGGTTGGTTCTCCATGTGGTATAGAGAACCCCCCCCCCCCCCCCCCCCCCCCCACCGCAAAGCTCGTCACGAGCAATTGGGCAATTTCTTTACAAGTTTGTTCTGAAATTCTTGGAGCTTAGGTTTTCGAATATTTATCGTGAAATAATTAAAGCGTTGGATTTTAAGGGTATTGAAATAGAGGTGGTAGCCGGTAATCCCCTTTTGTTGAAAGTTAGTTAACAGAATTTCATAATAGTAACGTAACTCTGTACAACATGACCAATTTCACTGCAGAGAATTGGGAAAGGGCCCTGCCTTCCTCGCTAGAGGTACTACCAAAAATTATTCTGTGCAAAAATAGTGTCATTAACTCCAAAAGTAACTGCTCACTCATTAACAAGATTCATTCCACTCCTTGCACTACACTTCGTCATATACCATCATGGACAGGCGGTCCACCCACGAACACAAGTTTATTTTGTTCCCAATAGATTCCAAAACTTAAAAATCGCGGTAAATACAAAAAAGCAAAAACATTAAAATATAAGCAAACTTTCATTCCGTAAAACTTTATTTTAATTTTTTAAGGCGGCAATCAAGTGGGTCTCTAGGATTAACTCTAACGTGCAGTAATCTGTGATGAAATTAACGTTGTAGGATTTTGCCGACAGACATTTTAGTATACAGAATGTTTTCTTTGATGTTGCGTCAAATGCTTTTATAAGATTCTTATTTTATAGATTGCGAAGACAGGACTTACATTGCTAAGAGTTGGGTAGAATAACGACATGGAGCATTATGGTACTCAGATATATGGATTAAAAGCGTGTTAACTCGTATACTGAGGACACACTTGATTTGATGTCAAATGCTGGAATGTAAAATGCTGGGTTACATGTGTTATTAGACTTCTATAATAACTAAAGTTTAGTGGGATTACAACCGCATTTATTGGCTTAATTCAAGCAATATAAGTACTTATAAGCTAAAGTATATATAACTTTACAAACTAAAGAAAACACCTTATCTCAAATTATAGGACAATCAACTTCAAGACCGATTGGTAGAACTACATTCCCATGGTGATGCGCCCTCCCTCTTCATCAGATTCGTAAGTTTGTCTATGGCGGCGTATTCTGGCTGAAATTTGCGGATAGAACCCGTAAGACACATATTTTTCTCGCTCGCTCAACCGTTACGAAAACTTCATCCGTTCGTTCAACTGATCAAGTCCCAGAAAGGGCGTCCCTTCAGCCATCTCTTCCTGTCTACAAAGCTAACTCCTCTTGTATCGAAAGCTATGGAATCAGTAAACCTTCAAAATACACAGAAACAAACAGCCTCCTGGTTATCTTACTTCCCATCCATTGGTACGTTTAAGGGTACTTCACAATTCCATGGTTGGGCGTTTCGAGTAAAAAACCTCAGAAAGCGTGGACATGTTAACATCAACAGGTAATTTATGGCAAAAACAGAGAATCGTTCTCAATCTGAAACACACGAGGGCGAAACGCTTTACTTGGTTACGTCTGTTGTCACTATCTTCAGGCTTTCAACATCACTGTGCATTTGTCTCTTTTCCTCCGCCTAGACCATGCCCTACGGTTTAGGATATTAGAAAAAGGAAAGAGTCTCGTAACATTTTTTTCCCATTGGGTGGACATTGTGCATCTAGGAAACTATTATTACAAATCACATTGCATCGTGCGTTATACATCCGAACGAATAAGAATTCCTTTTCGAAACAAAGAATTCCAATTGAGAATGTATTCAACCGCTCGTCTGTCTGCACATCACATCCTTGCCCTCTAGTTTTCCATTATTTTAATCTATCAATTTGTGTTCACCTGGCGAACACACACGCAGATTGGCAGACGAGCATATCCGCTTGTCAGGAGCACACAATTTTAAATGTAGTAGATAAAAGAGGGTACAACTTTAATTCAACGTCAGATCCTTCGTAGGTACTTAACCAAAGTACAGAGCGGGAACAATTTCCTCTTCCATCGTCCAAGTGTATTGCCTAGATCTTGTCAGGATGCTCGTTTGAGAACGAGGTCACCAGCGGGGCTGGTTTACCCACGAAATATAAAACCAGAAAGTCTTTATGTAGTAAGTGCGGAAATAAAATGGGTTTCATAAAGGAAGCAAGGATAATTATTTTGTCTTTCTTTTTTATGTTTGTTTTTATTTTTTTTTCATTTATTTTGTATACACGTATAATAAAATGCACTTTATTTCCTTAGATGATTTAATCTACATACACATATAAAAATTTTAAATAGCTCTATGAAGATGTATCGTAGGACGATAGATAGATAATTGTAACACCTGCACGCAAGCACGCAGTGGTGGTGCAATCTATAAGATTCACGGTTCGATTGTTGTGAGTAATTACAATTAACATACAACACAAAATGAAAAAGATATTAGAAATACTCATATCTAAAATTAAAACTATAAAGTCTATCTATCAATTGCCATACTGTGTGGTCGGTCGGTGCATTGGTCCGCGCTTGTTTTTATCCATACCCTTATTAGATTTGTATCTAATCAACTAAATGGAATACCGTAGCGACTGACACTAATACTACAGGATATGTAGGACGATAACACATTAACGTTCTAACCCGACGGCTGTTGTGTAGAATAATCTAGTTTTGTATATTCGAGTTAAATAAAGTTATGTCTAGTCTAGCGTAGTCTAGGGTGGTGTGGTGTTATGCAATCTATTTTAATACGCTCGGCACTGCTCCGTGTTTGTTTATCTAAATAAATTTGTTTGTGATGATGAGAATGAGAGTTCGCCGAGCCTTACAAATGTCCATGGACAGTGTTATCCTCACAGGGGGTGGTCTACCGCCCTACGGTTTCTGTGAAAACAAAGGAAAATAAACTAAAATGTAATATATATAAAGACAATGCTTAACCATTACATTTAGAACAAACATTGACTACTTGCACCTAGCAGTTGAATGTTATCGATCACAAATGCAGTAGTTAATGGCAATAGTTGTTTATGGAGTAAATAAATAAATCGGGTTAGAAAGTGTCGTATAGTGGATGTTTAAAATAACCCTAGGCTGATGTACTTACCGCGTCGAATAGTCTGTTTGTTGTAGGACAGGAGCGCGATGAGCTCCACATTTTCAGTTCCATATGACTCTTATGACAACCGATTTTAATAGGAATATAACAAAGAACTTCTGAAGTAGACGAGCATTTTATAATTCACGACGACGAGAAATAACTTGGGTGCATCAATGCAGAAGCAAAAGTCCACGATGTCGTTACAACAATTACTACCGAAGACTAACAAAAGACAGATGCAGCGTTCTCAACTGCAATGTGATAAACCTTATGAGTGAATTTGTCCAAACGTTATCCAGACTTCCCTTCCAAAACCTAAACGATGGGAATACTGAAGCGAACTTCGAAATGTTGCTTACTAAAATAGTTACACAAGACAATCATCATCATCATCATCACCGGCACTACAACCGGGAACCGGTCTTGGCCATTCATAGTATACCCGCCTGTCACGCGGAAGACCGGGGTTCGATTCCCCGTCGGGGAGCCTCTGGCGCAAGACTAATGACCTTACCCGGAAAAAACAAATCATTATGGAAAATTTAACAAGCCTCAGGACTTGCTAAATAAGGCCAGGACCGGTTTCCGGTTGTAGTGCCAATGATGATGATGATGATGACTAGTCCCAATAACAAACCTTTCATAATTTTGAAAATATACTGTTCTTCGATCAAAAAATCCTAGAAAATGCCAGAGCAACGAACATCAGAGGTATGTATGTCGGCATAAATTCAATTAAAAATTGCTACCGAAGGAGAGCCAAAATAATCCGAGACACAAACGGCTGTCTGGTGACAGAAACCAACAATATCGTGACAAGATGGAAGCAGTACTTTGAAAACCTGCTCAATGTGCGCACCCATCAACCACAAATAAACGCACTAGACGTACATACAGCTGAGCCTCAGATCCCAGAGCCCTCTTTCGACGAAGTTGTAGACGCAATAAACCGATTGAAAAACAACAAGGCTCCCGGAGTCGGAGGAAGTCACTCTGGAAGAATGGAAAACCCCAATAGTCGTCCCCATTTTCAAAAAAGGTGACAGATCTGACTGCGAAAACTACAGAGGAATATCATTGCTCCCAACCACATACAAAATACTAACAAATGTCATACTGGCGAGAATCACACCGTACGCAAAGGGAATATTGGGCGACTACCAATGCGGATTCCGTAGGAACCGGTCAACAAGCGACCAATTGTTCACAATAAGGCAACTACTAGAAAAGCAGTGGGAATATGGAGAGACGGTTCACCAACTGTTCGTTGACTTAAAAAAAGTCTACAACTCAGTCGCAAGGTAAAGACTCTACCATATTGAAGTTGAGCTGGGAATGCCGAAAAAAATATACCGCCCTCATTCAAATCTGCATGAACGAAAATAAAGGGCGAGGTAGAATAGAAAACCCCCTCTCTGAACCATTTGAAATCCGGGACGGACTAAAACAGGGAGATGGCCTCTCACGTCGAGTATGTCATCAGAAAGGTATAAGACGACAACATGGCCGGATCATCCCTGAACGGGGTCACACAAGTGCTCGCATATGCCGATGACATCTGCGTTTTAGGCGATAATCTAGAAACTGTAAGTAAAAACAGTGAAATCATCACGCAAGGGGCAGAAGAGGTGGACGTAGAAATAAATGAAAACAAAACACTATACATGATTACGGCGAGAGCAGGTGGACCTCAGAGAACACATATAAACGTCAGAGGCAAGGTATTTGAAAATGTCAAAGAATTTAAATATCTGGGAACAATACTGGCGGCCAGTAACGAAATGTCGAAGGAAATTAACAAAAGACTACACTCCGGCAACGCTAGTTGGCATGCAGTCAGTAAACTGCTGAATCCAAACTGCTATCACGTAATATAAAGCTCCGTGTCTATAGAACCATAATCATGCCGATTGATCTATACGGATGCGAAACATAGGCTCTCACAAAGCGGGAAGAAAACAAATTCCGCGTTTGTGAGAATAAATTTCTAAGGGGTATCTTTGGCGGCAAATATGACGAGGAGGCAGGACAATGGAGGAAACTCCACAATCACGAATTGGAAGAGCTATACCGCAAACCTACAATAGTGAGGGTAATCAAGTCGCGAAGACTAAGCCGGACACGTGGCGGGAATGGGCAACGATAGGACCGTGCACAGAATTTTTGACCGTAAGCCAACGAAAAAGAGACCGACAGGGCGGCCGCGACGGAGATGGGAGGACAATGTTAGGTTGGACCTTGAGGAGATCGGATCGGATGGTCGAACGTGGAAGGAGAGCGCACAGGACAGGGAACAATGACGGAGTCGAGTTGGTGAGGTCATGAACTTTCGGGTTCCTACAGGCCAATAAATAGAAATAAAAAAATAGAATCGAATAGTGTTCTTCGATCGCTAACTCTTCCGTCAACTTGTCAATTCCCGATTAGATGGAAGGCAATGATTATCCCACCAATCCCCAAAAATGGGGCACATAATCGTCCTCTTCCCTTCGATGCTTACCATTAACTTCTACTTTGTCTAAGAATACGGAGTCACGGATTAGGAATATCTAAAATTATCTCGTAATTAACCAAATATGTGGTTTTTGCCACAGCCGTACTATTGTAGATCCTTTGGCCTTTCTTACCAAAATGCTTGAGTCTTTCGATACCCCACTTTTGGGAAAGTAAAATGGTAGCAGTGGATATCTCAAAAGAATTCGGCGAACTTGCATGCATATTGTTGAAATGAAATTCCTAGAAATTTGAAAAGGCCCTGACTGCGCCACAATGCGTTTCGGTCCTCATCTCATCTTGTTAGTCGGCGCTATTATAACGTTTCAACAAGCTCCCAGAGGACGGGTAGCTTATGACAGCGGCCTGAAGCAGTGTGCGGGATGCTATAGAATACAAACAGGAACCCGAGGACTTTATTATCAGCTAAACACAGACAGAGAGGGTAAAGACAAACATTATCCGTCGGCCATTTGCTAATTGGCATTTGTTTGGTGACCAAGCAGCATTCTTTGAACGTGACGCAGGCGATTGTCAATCGATTACTCGCCAGGAGGTTGGACGTTGTATTAAAACTTATTCAGCCTCATCGCTTTTGGTACGACGTAAAATGACCAGATTCACAAGAAAATAGAGTAAATAAGGTACATCCTTTAGTCCTTCTTGTTGACGTACCTGTTGACGATTCCTCAAAGCGCAAACAAAATTGCTTTAAATTTCCCTTGGGTGATAAATACCAAATTTTATCTTACAGTAATGTTTCTATGTGTGGGGGCGAGCGAACATACGGGGCAAAGTATCTGCTTTGAACCCGGCGAGGGCCAGAACATGCAGTCTCCACGTGACACCCCTGGATAGCTACTTTGGCACTCTCCAAGTAGTGAATCAATGCATGCAGCGACATCCTGAGAAAGGTTGGTGTAAGGCTAATAACCTTACCCAGAAAAACGAACTATTATGGACAATTTAACAAATCTCGGACATAGACCGGATACCGGTGGAGAGACTTGCTAAATAAGGCCAAGACCGGATCCCGGTTGTGGTGCCGATGATGATGATGATGATGATGATGATGACCCGGATTTGATCTATACACTCAGCAAAACACTTTCCAATAATAAGCCAGAACCTTACGACAATTTCTCGCTGCGGCGCTCTACTCAAAGGAGTACTAAAATAGTTACTGCCGAGGAGGTAGTGTGATGTTTCCAACAGATTACATGCATGTAACCCTAGTAAACCAAAGAGAATCGAAAATGAACAGCGCCATATACCAAAGCGCTAATGTGGAAATTAGGGCTTATGTAGCAAGTCGAGATACCTATGCGCCGGCGTTTTGATTTTAACCTTCTCATACTGTAGATTTGAATCGCAGTCTTCACTATCTTTGTAAAACGCTATAACTTTTTTCCGTTATTTATAATCCAATCGACGTAATTCGAACAAGCTCGACTATTTTTCATTTTAATTTTTCTAACATTTTTTATTTCCTTTTTTTTCTTAGATTCTAAATTATAAGCTATACAAAAAATGTTTAAATTCTAGTTGTATTATATTATATACCGCAAACCTTCAATAGTGAGAGTAATCAAGTCGCGAAGATTAAGATGGGCCGGACACGTGGCGCGAATGGGCGATGATAGGACCTTGCATAGAATTCTTGACGGTAAACCAACGGGAAAGAGACCGACAGGACGGCCGCGACGGAGATGGGGGGACAATGTTAGGTTGGACCTCGAAGAGATCGTATCGGATGGTCGAACGTGGAAGGAGAGCGCACAGGACAGGGAACAATGGCGGAGTCGAGTTGGTGAGGTCATGAACTTTCAGGTTCCTACAGGCCAATAAATAGTAGTAATTATATTATATTATAACTTACTAGCCCGACGCAGACGATCTAAGCTAAACATTACATACTGTACAATTTGCTTCTCGGCGACAGAACTCTTTTTGTTTTTTATTATTATTTTGTTTGTTTTTTTAACTTAAATTTAACTTACATCCATTTTTTTTTAATTGCTTAAAAACCTTAACTTAACTTAAATCTTGTTCTACCCTAATCCTAGAAAACCTAAATCTGTGTAAGCTGATTGATATTGGAATTACTTTACCGACTTTGGTATACAGGTCTTTGTTTGCCATTCAACCACCAAAACTGTTGGTGCTGTTTAATATTGTCGTCCCTGTTTTTATGGGAAATAGCTCTATTGAACCGCAAAAGCTCTTCTTGGGTGCGGGTGACTTCTCGATCGTAGCACAATCGCCCATCTACGGAAGATCTACCTGCATGATAAATCAGCGGTACTCTGGATTCATACTGAATAAGACCGTTCATATCAGATGGTTCTTCTCACGCTCCTTATAAGTGAATTTACACTCACGACAAGAGCTTTAATTGGTCTTTTGGTTGGAGAATTTATATTGACTGTTTACCTAGACTAGGCAAGTGCGAGTAGCTTTAGTTTTGCATCTGTGTCATCTGCCTCTGTATATTGAACAAGATTGTGAACCCGTCTGCTTGTGATGTTGTTTTAGTCTGTGCCGAAGTATCTGTAGCTATCAATGTTGGAGCCTGTGTTGGGTTTGCCCCACCTGACGCTATTTGTGCATAAGACCCTTGAGGGGTTACAGTCATTGATCCTGTGGAATTTGTCTGTTTTTCTTTGCTGAGCCATACTCTTCGCTGTTAATTCTCTGAATTTAGGACAACCTCGATAGTTAGCGGGGTGTCCCTCATTCCGACATAGTGCACACTTTAAAAGGGTTTGTTCTTCCACCCTTTTTTACCTAAAGGACACTCCCCTGCATTGTGGTCCTGACTGCATTTCCCGGTTCGCCGCTGAATGCCCAATCCTTTAGCAGTGGATGCATTGAGGAATGTTTCTCCCTTTTTTTTAGTTTGTCCAGTGGTACACTTTGGCGGTGTAGGACTGTTATTTTCCGTAGACTACCAATTTTGCTATTTGGGGTTAACTGTTCCAGAAAGAAGGGTAGCCGGCGGTTCTCCCTCTTGGACCTGGCTGCGGTGAAGGGTTTGATCACACTAAATTCAAAGTCATCGTGCTTTGGCTTTCACAGCATTTTCAAAAGAGTCTCTGGTTCAGTTTCAGGATCGACGCCCTTTACTAGAACTGTGATATTTTTAAGTTCTTTCGGCGCGTAAGAAAAAAAATCCGCGGTGGATCTTTTCAAAATATTTTTAATTTTAACATGGTCACCAACGTTATACGAGGGTTGCATTTTATATTTCGGGATTAGAGAACAAAAACAAATATTGATCATCGAAAATCACTTTATTGTTTTTCTAAATATTCCACATGAAGATCTATACACTTTTGCATGCGTTTGAACCAATTGTCGAAGCACTTTTGCCACTCTGATTGAGGTATCTCCAACACATGCATTCTAAATGCAGCAACCGCTTCTTCAGGTGTCGAAAAACGTTGACCTCTCAGTTTGTTTTTTACGTACGGGAATAAAAAGAAGTCATTCGGTGCCAAGTCAGGACTATACGGCGGATGACCCATCAAATCGATGTTTTGGGTGCTCAAAAATGCAGATGTGCATTGTCGTGGTGAAGAGTGATCCGTCTTCGGCGGTTGGTTTTTCTGATCTCTTGGAAGACAACTGGCAAACAAATGGTTGTGTACCACTCAGAATTGACTGTTCTGCGTTGTTCTAGTGATACGGTTGCGACATGTCCAGTTTTTCCGACAAAACAGGCGACCATTTGCTTGGAAGTGCTTCGTGCGCGAACAACTTTTGTTGGATTTGGCTCATCTTGAAACACCCAGACAGTCGACTGCTGTTTACTTTCGGGCTCATACGCGTAAATCCACGATTCATCACCTGTCACGATGTCATAGACGTGTTTCGAAGCACCGCGACCGTATTTTTTGAGCATTTCTTTCGACCAATTGACACGAGCCTTTTTTTGGGCGATTGACAAATTGTGTGGGGTCCAACGCGAACAAATTTTTTTGACAGTCAAATGTTTATGCAATATTGAATGTATGCTGGTCCCAGTAACGCCTAAGGTTGTCTCAATCTCACGATAGGTCACATGACGATCTTCCAATATCAGTTCGCGCACAGCATCAATGGTTTTCGGAACAACAACTGATTTTGGACGACCTTCACGAAATTCATCTTGGAGTGAACTACGACCACGATTGAATTCACCATACCATCGATAAACACTGGTCCTTGATGGAGCTTCATCGCCAAAAATTGAATTAAGTTCATCCATGCACTGTTGCTGAGTTAATCCACGCCGAAAGTTGTAAAAAATAATCGCACGAAAATGTTGACGATTTAATTCCATTTTCGGGCCGAGATGAGTCTTTTAAGTTACTGTAAACAACACAAATAGCGCTCGTATGTCAAAACGTTCTGAGTGCGTATAACCTCAAAAATGTCCAACTTTACGACAGAGCTGTCAATTGCCGGAGTACAACACTAGGGTTGCCAAATCCCGAAACATAAGAGGCAACCCTCGTATCTTTGATTGAGCACTGTAGTTGCATTCTCCGCCTCCATTCGTTCTTGTTCTAACATAAGTTCTGCAGCTTTGTTGCGACTCATAATATGTTGATTATTTCCCTCTCTTGGATTTGGTTTCCGATTTTAATTTCGGTTTGGTGCACGAAGAGCGTTTCAATCGGCTTATTTTGCCTTTTAATATTCTACCCTTTGTTTTGATTCCGTCTTTTTTGTTCATATCGGAGCAAGCGGGACACACACCTTAACACAACAAGCGCAAACGCTACCGTTTTTATTTCACTTTGTGCCCTCAATTACCTTTCTTCGACACTCCATCGAATATTCGTACAACACAATTATTGTTAACTGACCTTTGTATGTTCACTGTCACTGTCACTTTTCACAAAACAAAACACGGCGCGAAAATCAAAATGTATTGTATTGTTCAGGTGTTTGGTATACCTGCTAGATCGGGTAACGTGAGAAGACGATTAGAATGTAAAACGAACGAAAGAAAGGACGACCCGAATCGTTTTAAGGTTAGCTGGTGAATGACATGCTGACATGAATGACCTCATCATCTAGTAGGAAGTCGTGCTAAACTTATGTAATTCCTATTTAATCGGGTAGAATTCAATGTCTCCAAAAAAACGGGTAACCATTTAATATCACAGAGGAATATCGACATAGACTTACTGCCTGTGAACGGCACATATAACATTGAAGCGAACTTTCAAAATCTTTTTTAAATTTGAAGCTACAAAAAGTCCGGTCTAAGGTTTAAGGTTTCTTAAAAGATATAAGAAATGCCGCACACCCTCCAGCCATATATATTATTTACTTTACTGGTTAATTACTAACGTCCTCCCTTATATATTTAGTAATGAAATTACTTATTTGACATATTTATTTATTGACATACGTATTTATGTACTTACTTACTTATTTATTTGGTTAAGTTCCTATTACATTATTTGTGCAGTTATGTGTTTTTCATTTTTGCTGAGTTAAATATTTATTTACTTCCTAAACTATCTACTTACATACTTGATGTATATAACATTGCTATTTAAAAATTTACTTATTTATATAATTACTCACTTAATTATTTAACCTACTTGAATATGTACTTACTTACCAATTTACTTACTCAAATATTTACTTATTTGTATATCTATTTACTTATATCTATTTGCTTAAACAAACGCATGTGTACATATTTCCTTGCTTATTAATTTATTTACTTCAATACTTACTTTGGTAATGCTTCAATATATTTATTTACGTGAATATTTACTCACTTACTTATTCACTTATTTAATCACTTACTTACTGAGTAAGTAAATAAGTAAATAAATTAGTTAGTAACCACTCAAGTAGTCAAGTGACAAACTTAGTAAATTGAAATGTAATTAAGTGCCGAAGATGAAAACATTTAAACAAAAGAAGCATGTGACCGAGTACATAAGTTCGCGCCAAGAATTTAACTAATTTCTTTGGTAAATAGGTAAATAAAGAGCCAATAGAGAAATTAATTAATAATATAATAATATTAAAAAATAGTCCCTACATGAGTAAGTAAGTAAGTGATGGAACAATGAAAGTAAACAACTAAGTAAAGCATGCTTAAGTACATAAGTACGTAGCTAAGTCAGAAAGTTAGTAAACAAGTACCAATTTAAATAAGTAGGTAGGTAATTGTGTGACGAGGTAAGTACGAGGGTGGTCTGAAAAGTCCGACCTCAACGTGAAGATAGCAGCACTCGTCAATAAAAGCTAGTGAATGTAGTTGTCCATCTACTGACAGTTCATCATCATCATCATCATCATCATCGGCACTACAACCGGAAACCGGTCTTGGCCTTATTTAGCAAGTCCTGAGGCTTGTTAAATTTTCCATAATTGTTTTTTCCGGACAAGGTCATTAGTCTTGTGCCAGAGGCTCCCCGACAGAGAATCGAACCCCGGTCTCCCGCGTGACAAGCGGATATACTAACCACTATACTATCGAGGAGCTTCTATTGACAGTTACTCATTTTGGACGCGTCGTTTTTATTTGAAAGTGGTTTTAGTGAGTCGATGTGAGTGTTTTTGTGAAAATGGACAAAATTGAGTATCGAGCTGTCATTAAATGCTTGTTTTTGGAAGGCAATACGCCTACGCAAAGCAAAGATGAGTTGGACTCTAAGTATGGGGACTCTGCACCATCATTTACCACAATGAAATATTGGGCAGCTGCATTTAAACGTGGCCGTAAGAGCTTAGGAGACGGTGAACGTTCGGGCCGCCCAAAACCTGCAACAACTGATGGTGCTAGACGACCGCCGAATTGAAGTGAGAGAGATAGCAGAAGCTATGAAAATGTCCAAAAAATGTGTTTGGCACATATTAAATCAAGATTTAGTCATGAGAAAGCTGTCCACGCGTTGGGTGCCGCGTTTGCTCACGTCAGACCAAAACCGTGTTCGAAAGAACATTTCCAACGCTCTGTTGGCGCAGTTTAGATGCGATAAATCCTAGTTTTGGTGCCGATTAATTACTGTCTATGAAACTTGGATACACCATTATACGCCCGAAACAAAAATACAGTCAAAACAGTGGTCTGCAACGGGGGAATCGGCTCCAAAAAATGCAGAAACTGTTTTCTCGGCTGGAAAAGTGATGGCGACTGTTTTTTGGGATAGTCATGGAGTTATCTTAATCGATTATCTTCAAAGAGGAAAAACCATTACAGGAGCATACTACGCATCATTGCTTGACCAAGTGAAGGCAGAAATTGCTGAAAAACGGTCAGATTTGCAGAAAAAAAAATCCTGTTTCACCAAAACAACGCGCCGTCTCATACCTCAGTGGTTGCCATGGCGAAATTCCACGAATTACGGTTTGAACTGTGTGACCACCAGATCTAGCCCCAAGTGACTTCTTTTTGTTCCCTAATCTAAAAATTGCGCTCGGAGGACAGAGATTTTCCTCAAATGAGGAGGCAATCACCTTCGTGAACAGTTATTTTGCAGAGAGTACTATTTGGACGGGTTAGAGAGATGGGAACATCGCCGGGAGAAGTGTGTAGAGTTACAAGGAGACTATGTAGAAAAATAAAAATGAATTTTAAGAAAAAATTGTCTCTTTGTTAGGTCGGAAACTTTTCAGCCCACCCATGTATGTAAGAAAATATGTAGCTGAGTGAGTAACACCTAACTTAGTTAAAATAAATAAATACTTTAATATACATAAGTAAGTGGGTAAATACGTAAATATGTAAATGAGAACGTGTATGCATGTAAATAATAATAGATAGATTTATCTACCGATAGTTGTGAGTTTCACAGGAAGCAAATGCTCGTTAATAGCACAGGAAATTTGAAAGTTGTGGGCATGACGAGCATAGACATGGCTGTGCCCCGGCCAAGAGAGGTACGGAATCTGCTCAATTAAATATCCTCACGGGCAAGCATACCAAATTAGTTTGACAGAGATTTATGTTGGTCGCTGGCTTGCTTTTCGTGTGTACGGTGCACCATTGTACCAGCGAATACGTTCAATCATCCCCCGCTTAAATGAATTAAATGGAACAAAATGGATGAGCATTAGTTGAAACCAACGAGGTTTATGTGTGGCTAGCACCTGGGATAGGAGTCACCGAATTTAGTAAAAATCTGGGAAGCTCAGTAAATGAGCGTTGACTGTCAGAATCTGCGGATGAATTTTTGTTTAGTTTGCTTGCAGAGGCGCAACCCAATTAAAAACAAAAAACAACCAACTGCTTCCTGCAGCATCCACAACATCGCCAGAGTTTTCAGAACACCCTGTTGACATCTTTGTCAGATGGTGTTGGTGCTATATGTGTGTATATTTTCTTATAACTATTCACATTATTTAAATGCGGTTTTAATTTTTGCAGACACCGCTATACATTCATAGCAATAAAGGTTGTGCAAAATTGTTTACTTCAGTTATTGTAGTGGTTCTGTTGTTTAGGGAGCTTTTAGGGAGTTTCAAAATCTTGTAGTGTAGGGGTATTGTTCTTGTGTAGTGTTATTATCGCTTGATTGAGGAAGCTAGGGCTTAGGCACACTTGTGTGCACGTGTGGTTCGCAGAAGTATACATTTATCGACGATAGCTTTATTCCTGAGATAGGTCTTACCTTTGTCCTGTGAACTAGGTGCTGCTACTGCTGCTGTTGTTGAAAATGATGAGAGAGTTGACGTGTTTCTATTGTTGGTACTATTCATGGCAGATGGTTTGCTTCGTGGTATGCCGCTTGTTATGACCCTTGTTACGGTAGTTGTGGTTGTCGTCACACCGTTTGTAGTTGTTGTTGTCGTGATTGTCCTTCGGATAATTTCAGATGTCTCTGATGATTCGGATGACTCGTCATCATCCTCGATGCCTGTGCTGTTACTGTTCACATCAGAAACTTGGTCTGAATTGATATTTAATTCGTACTCTGAGGTTAAATCTGCAATACCCTTGTCCTTTCCTACAGATTGAATGTTATCCTTCACCAGCAGCAATTTTTCTTGTCCCTGTTTGGTACGTTGAGATGGTAAATTCTCTTGTTTATCTGCACAAAGGACATATTGCCAGTTTTTCTCCTGGTAGCTACCATTGTCCTTCACATTATCGTCCTTTTCATTGTTGTCGTTTGGTCTTCTAACATTGCTGTCTTGGTTTATTAAATTTCCGGAAAATGATAGCCTGAGATCAACAGTGGGTGTTTGTTCAATGTTATTCCCGTGCTGCTGCAACTGGGGTGAAGTTTGACCAATGCTATCAGTTTTTCTGACTGTTTGTATAGCGGACGTTTGTGGTTCGGCTGGGATACTCAGTTGGGGTTCAGTGGACGTTTTTAAATTTGCAAAGTCTTCTGTTAAAACTTTATCTGGTGATGGCGTTATTTTGCTTGTTATTGATGTTTTCAGATGTGGCGGTGTAGTGGTATTTGGGTTTCCGTACACTTGGCAATTGTCGACTGATGAACTATCTTTTAGTTTGGTACGTTTGCTGACAGCATCATCTAGGCCGGTGTCTTGAGTTTTCTCTGTTACGTTTGGTTTGTGATCATGTGCGTCGTGGATATTATCACGAACTCCGTTTTCATTATCGTTTCCATCGTCACCATCATCTTCGTCGTCGTCATCATCGTCACCATCCTCATCGTCGTCATCATCATCATCGTCGTCATCGTCATCATCATCGTCGTCGTCATCATCGTCATCGTCATCATCATCATCATCATCGCCATCATCGTCATCATCGTCATCTTCATCGTCATCGGCATCGTGTTTACCTTGGGCCAGAAACTGTTTTAGTTTCATTTGAAATGGATTCCGATTTACATCTCCTGTGTTAGGCGCGTCTACACTATTCGGGGCTATGTCTGTCGAGGAAACAACAAATGTCCTGTTTGCATTTCCATTCCTATCCAGATGACAATCGATGTATCTATTAGAATGGTCCTCAATTTGATGGCCAGTATTCTGAAAGTCATTATCATGACGGACAGCGTCATCGTCTTCATCATCGTCGTCACTATCGCTATTCTCCTCTTCAGAAACGTCGTCCTCACTAAGACTCCTCGACAGATTTAGCTTGACACGTTCGTTCTCTAGAAGTTCTTCAAGGACATTTTTCATTTTTGCATTTAATGACAACTCGGGTTTATCCTGGTCGTATGCTCTAGTCAAATACGGTGCGCTATACGAATAACTAAGTTCCTTTGGATAGGATGGTTCAAAACTGATGTGGTGATCTAACTCTTTCTCTAGTTTCGGTATGTCCTTCTTTTCCGGTTGGTGTTCCATTTGCTTCTCGTCTTGTTTATTAGCATCCCTTGACATCGTCAGCTCATCGTTATTGGTATTCTGTCCCTGGTCGGTTGTGTTGTCCTCTTCGTCCTTATCGAATGATGGATGACTGCAATCTGTTGACCGACCTACGGCTATACTGTGAGCATAACCATCTCCGGCTATGATCGGGTTTATAACTTCAACAATTGTGTGCTTCGGAAACGAGTTCACAACAGGCGACAGCGCAGCTTTTGTCCCTGCCATTATTGTTCCGTCTACTGAACTTTCTGATGGCGTTGGCTGGGATTCCGGCATCTCGTGGGGATACTGGTGTGTTCTTAATGTGGTGTGGGCCATCGATGTCCCACTGGTTGGGGTGTTAAACATTCCTAGCGAATTGTCTTTGCACTTGTTAATGGCATCGCGAGTGTGGGTGGTGTTATCGCCGTCGTTATCGTTATAATCATTATCGTCGTCGTCATCTGTCCGAAGGAATAACTTTTCCGCATTTGCATGAACTGTTACTATAGATGCAGCATCATCGTCGTCCTCTTCACTAGCCGATACAGTTGATGGTTCATTTTCAGGATCTTGTAACTCTAATGATATTATTTTCTCACGACAAGTTTCCACCTGAATGGATTGGGAAATACACTGGGTTATATTTTCTTTGCTTTCATTTCTAACAATCTATTTTGATTGCCTGCTTTTGTCTACATAGGAAAAGGAGAAGCGTTTCAGAAGCCGATAGAGTAAAACAGTATGTCCATATCCAACAAAAAAGCATATCATTTGCTAAACAACTTAAAATTAAAACAGCTGCAAATTACAGAAAATAAATCGTGATCAAAATATTTGTGTGTTTTCTAGTCCCTTTTCTAGTATATACAAAATAGTCGCATGCAAGTGTATATGTAAAACTTAAGCATCATGCACGTCTTGTGGTCTACATATGAAAAAGGTACAATAAAGCCAAATAACTAATCAGAGGAAAGTTGACAACGGTTTCGTATTTCATCAGACATTCATCTTATTAATCGATCCACTCTCCCGGGAAGAAATCCTTTCTAGGTGTCTCATATTTAATTTTTAAGTCGACATAATACTGCACCTACAGACTTGTGTGCCTCACAGGCCATTCTACAGGCGCACTAACAAGCCCAATCCCTAGAATCAAATAATATCTCAAATTATGACTAATTATGGAGTGATTCATTTATAGGTTTTTTTTTTTTTTTTTTTATTATTAATCTTTCTTATCATACAAAAAAAGAGAATTCTTTGGACTAATTTTTTACACATTATGTCCTTCGACTGTTAGCAGTAATTGTATTTAATAGGACCCATTTCGAGGATCCAATTTTCGGTGATGGTTTCGAGTGTTTTTATCTGACAAATATGGATACCGCCACTATAATTTCCTCCCTACTTGCTGGAGCCCATAAGGGAATTTGAGTTTCAAATTTATCGATAATATACCGAAGTGTGCGTTTGGCAGGCCTATTATGTCTAGCATAATGCAGCTGCTTAATTTCATGAAAAAATGTCAATACAAATATGAACAAAAATACCATAGTATTCTGACAGTTTAATCTGTTGTAAAATCCCTGCTCTAAAAAGTAGCTCCAAATTAATCCTCAATACAGAATAAATCCTCAAACCAGTCCCAATAATAATAACCATCAAGACCGCATCCCCTTCACGAGAGTTATCTGTGGCGATGGATGGTCTGTGCGTCGGCATGGACGCTGATTCTACCATCCACCCACTACTTCCTCTAAGTGTTCCACAGTACCTCCGAACGAAACGCACAAACACGATCACCAAGCAAAGGAAGTAAAACGCACTGATTAAAAGTAAATGTTCTTTTGATGTGTTTATTTATTTAAAACGGTTGGTAAAAGAACAAGCGACAAAAGATTCTCATATTTCCTTAGGACTTATATTTAATATTACTTTAAAAACTATTACCCACACGACTCCGGGTATTTTTACGCGTCTCCGCAGCCGGCGGAGAGCTGGAGGGCCATGGCCGTCGTGGTCAGCGGATGGAAAACGACTCAACGATATTCAATCGTTGTTAAAAGAAATTCAGCCAGTGAAGCTCGCTCTCTTAAATTAAGGATGCATTTCCTGTTACAAGAGAGACGTAAAGTCTCTTTTTGGGGTAACCAACAGATCTCATACAGAAGATCGCCACAGTACACATGTATGTGTGTACACTGGTTCTTTTATGGATCAAAGCCATGGGAAAGACTCCAAACAAAGAAAGGGATAATGTGCATTCATGGGATGCGAGTCTGGTAAAGCAAACAAAACCGAAACTCGTCGGATGGTAATTGGATCTTTGTTTGAGATGTGCGTCGCGGCTAAATAAATAGACGCAACGCATCGAAGAAATGGTGCTAATGGATTTTGGCTAGATTACCGGGAAATGGTGTTTATGGCATCACTGATAAGGTATTGAATTCCTATTTGCATTTGCTTATGCTCTAGGATTTAATTGGTGCCAAGAGATGCGTGCCAATGTGTTTGTCTGGTGATTTATGATACACATGATGAAGCTGGGATAAGCCAACTCAAGGGTAAGGTTTCCTGATTATGCGGTTGTATTATACATGAACCGATGAATTTTCTTTCAGGAAATTTATGATAAGCTTGGAGAGAACTCTTATAGGGGATTTTAAATGCGAAGTTATGCATGCAGGTAAGAATTCTCTTTGCCAGGGGCTTTTTAGATTATACCTTAGATAATCCTAGATGCGTAAAGCATTTAAGGTGCTAATGGGATTGCATTACCGAAAACTTATGCAGACTGAGTGAACGTTATGGGGGTTTTTAGGAAAGCGAACCGTGGGGTTTGGCGGAACCGCCACATATCCATCAATGCTGGGGCATTAACCGCCAAAACCGAAAAGCGTGTTGTTTAAAAGTCTTGTATATGCAAAAGTGGCGCGAATGTTTTTATCAATTCGCAATATCCGAACTAAAAGTCAAATTATCATTATATGAGTAGCAGATTGGATCCAATACCCAGCCGTCCGATGAAACACCTCCCAATTAAGCTATAGGGTCTCAGAGTGCTACTTCAATGCTTTTGAATTGCCTTTCATGAGAGGAGGATACAAAAAAAAATCCGGCTAGCTTTAAAAGGCTGAGTGGAAAGCTTTGAGGCACGCGCAACCTGGCAACGATAAACGCTGATTTTTAATACAAACGTAATATTAAACCATGAAGCTCAATTAAATTTAGTTTTTCTTACTCTTAGAGCACTGAGTGTCAAAATGTGAGGATGAAAATTTGTACCTTAAAAACGATGCCGCTTCAGAATGTTTCGAATGCGTATGCCAACCTCAATACCCTGGATATCAGCCTTCACCGTGGCAGCCTATTTATTATATCACCCATTTAGAAAGCTGAGTAATTGAACCACTTATAGGGAACGTGCTGCAAACTATAAAAAAAAACATGAACAGTATCATATTCATCAGAATCTATCTTTTCCGTTAGTTTTTAAATATATTGAATAGTATATTCCACAGCAACTGGCGCAATAGTAGACATAGTTCCCTTGTTTAAGATATTTCATTATACAAAGGGATACCATTTTTCTATAAGCCCATATTACTAGCTTCCATTCTATCGAAGGTCATGGGGTCATTTCTACCACCAGCTCTAAAAACTTCAGCGCAGACCCATTATCAACGGACGATACATGCACCATCAATGGATTTCTTATGTGTAGCAATAAACTTCTATATTTGCTCAGGCGTATTAAAAGTCACATTGCACGAACACAAAATCAAGCAATGAAAGTCATAAGAGTCCTAGATACTAAACGTCCAATATTCGAAAAATATGTCCTACCTGTCCCCGCACTGCAAATATTACTACAAGCGTTGCTCAAGCGAACTCGTAGATTACGTCCTGAGCCGTCAATCACAAGAGCGCAGCGGTTCGCACTAAAACTCAATTTCAGACAGGTAAATAAACGTGGGATATCATTCTACCGTACATTCTGTCAGATTATCCAGTGTGCATCCCATTCCGAGACATGAAAGTCTCGCGTCGACTAATGTAACTTCTTTGGCTTAAAGTCTAACTTATCTTCAATGTCCGCCCATGTATACAGCCATAGATCAGCAATTCTTGCACTTTAATAATTGATATTTTGGATTTCAACTTGCCTAGAACAAAGTATTCCGTTTTCACAATGTAGCCTAGCCACATGCAAACAAAGAACGTGGGTCGTTCAGTAAGTCCCTAGAACATCCAAGAGGAACTTGCTTGGATTTTACAAACCATCATTACTCTTCAGGTAACTGCACGAAAAATTGCATGTTAACAAGATTTTGCCAAGCGGGTGTCAGTGTGGAGAATAATCGCAGTCGTGTGGTCAACTCTGAAGCTCTTTTAGTGTTTTTGCTTCGGAATTCCCTAGGACATCCAAGAGGAACTTGCTTGGATTTTACAAACCATCATTACTCTTCAGGTAACTGCACGAAAAATTGCGTGTTAACAAGATTTTGCCAAGCGGGTGTCAGTGTGGAGAATAATCGCAGTCGTGTGGTCAACTCTGAAGCTCTTTTAGTGTTTTTGCTTCGGAATTCCCTAGGACATCCAAGAGGAACTTGCTTGGATTTTACAAACCATCATTACTCTTCAGGTAACTGCACGAAAAATTGCGTGTTAACAAGATTTTGCCAAGCGGGTGTCAGTGTGGAGAATAATCGCAGTCGTGTGGTCAACTCTGAAGCTCTTTTAGTGTTTTTGCTTCGGAATTCCTACGAGTTTATGCATCCGATCTTTTAACGAAATATGGATACACTACTACAACCCAGAGACAACTTAACAATCAAAACAGTTTGTTTTCGAATGCGAACGGGGTCTGAAAAGGGGCGAAATCGACCGACAAGATGATGGAAACGGTATTTTGGACTGAACTCAAAATTGTCTGCATCGATTGTTTGGAAAAAGGAAAAGAATACGTGTGTTGTTATAGCACCGGCTGAGCGAAGACTTCAAGAAAAACGTCCTCATTTGAAAATACTTTTCTAAGGACCTCTTGAACGACCCTCGTCATTCTATCGCCTCTATTGCAACTCAAATTTAACTTCTCGTGCGTGAAACTTTACGTATTTGCTCAGAAGCCTGAACTTGAATAAGAGCGGATCCTTAAGCGAATTCAATGCTTTATCAGTGTATATTGATAGTGTAATACTTTGTTCAACTTTCTGGACTTTTGAAGAAATTTGGGCAATGAATGTACATACATATGGTAGTCCACTTGAATCCATTTGATTCAATACCACTTTTCCTTGAATCACGTACATTTTTTCTGTGTTCTGTTCAAGGTCTAGAATCTGTAGCTAAAATCGAGTTGCCCTGTGGCGGTTCCGCCAAACCCCACGGTACACTTACCTAAAAACCCCCATAACCTCTGATAGAAAAGATTCGGGTGTTCGAAAGAAAGTGTCTCAGAAGTTGTCTCAGATTATATCGGACACCGGAATCGGACTATAAAAAGTATTACTCAAATGAGACTTTATATAATGAAGCGTACATAAATAGGGTGGATAATTTTATGATTAAATTAATCAGAGGACATATTGCGAGAGCAATAAGCTCGTCCAATGACCTAATTTTCGGGGCTTATTATCCAAACACCTTATACTATGAGAGCGTGCGTCGCAACGGCTTTGTTCCACCAGAGGCGTTCCTTGACTTGGATATGAAAGGGCTTATACAGGATAGATCCGGAATTCCGCTGATCTATCATGTAAGTAGATCATCTGTAGACGGGCGATTGTGCTATGACCGGGAAGTAGCGCGCACCGAAGAAGAGCTCCTGCGCTTCAGTAGGGCTATCTCCCGCAGAGACCGGGACGATAGTATTAGACAGCGTCAACAGTTCTGGTGGTTGAATGGCATATAAAGACCTGGATACCAAAGTCGGTATAGAATCACACTATCATCAGCTAGCTTACATAGACTTAGCTTTTCTACAATTAGGGTAGTATAAGATTTAAGTTAAGTTAGGCTAAATGATTTTACATAAAAAAAAAAAAAAAAAAAAAAAAAAAAAAAAAAAAAAAAAAAAAAGTAGATAAGTTTAGGTAAGTTAAGTAAGTTAAATTTTAAGAAAAAAAAAAAAAAAAAAAAAAAAAAAAAAAAAAAAAAAAAATTTACAAAGTTTTTCAAATTTTTCTTTGTCTTTCAAATAATTATAAGTTATGCCACAAAGCTCTGTCGCCGAAAGGCAAATTATACAAATATTAAGTAATGTTTAGCTTAGAGCGTCTGCGAAGGACCAGTAAGTTATTATATAAGATATTTAAGCTAGAATTTAAGCATTTTTTGTCTAGCCTTTAATTTAGAAAATAAGAATATAAAAAGAAAATAAAAAAATGTTTAAAAAATGAAAAATGAAAAAAACCCCCATAACCTCATCCCAAGTAGCATAAGTTTTTGCTAATGCGATCGCATTAAGCACCTGAAAATGCTTCACGCATTGATTAGATCAAAGCTATAATCGTAAAGTCCCTGTAAGGAAAATTTACCTTTTCATGCATCTCTTCGCATACAATTTTCCGTAAGATTTCTTTCTTTGCTTATCTGGAATTCCAAACCAATTCGGCACCTTCGGTACCAGAGAAATTCCTATTAACAAAATGATTCGGTTTGCATACAATGTAACCGTCATGACAGGGACCATCAATATTGCGCCGTCTATTTTCCAACTTCGCCATGTGTACGATAAATTTCTTTACGTACACATTGGCCGGCGACCTTTTTCTCCCAGCAGTTTGTGGTATCCGAAAGACATTTTCTTCATTTAATGAGCGGCTGCTATTTATTTAGCTGACCCTCATTACCGAACGATGCATAAGATCCCATTAGCATCCGACGATTTCGGTTTTATTTGCTTTACCGAAATCGTATCCCATGAATGCACTTTATACCCTTTCTTTGTTCTAGGTTCGTTCTCATCCATGAAAGAACCATGCACACATACCACCATGATCAAGATTAGCGAGTGAGCTCTGCACGAGCAAGAGATCGCTGAGTCGTAATATAACCATCAAGGAGGGCGGGTCGCCCGCTATCCACCGTACCGGCGCCGGTACGGTGTGTAAACGATAGACGGAATTCGAGTCGAGTGAGCCGGTTGCGCGTACAGTAGCGCATATAAAGTGAAAGGAATTGTTGTGAGTTATCGCTTAAAGTAATATACCAAATTGCAAAATTTGCCACGTCGAATTGAGTGAAAGGTGCGTGTTTCATAGTATTAAAACTTTCAATTAAAAGAATAAAACATTAACGTACACGAACCTTGTGTTTCTTTTATCGTGCCGCAGCTTCCCTGGGTGTTCCAATGTTCTGTCATTGTTTCCGGTGATCGTGTTTTATATGCGACGGTATTTATGATGGTGGGGGAAGTGAACCAAGTACCCATGCTGGTACATACTTCCTCCCCCACGGCCCTACACTCGGAATCTAATTAAGCATTCTCATTTAGTTCATGCAATTCACGCTGTGTGGCACAATGGTTCTCGTAACAATTTTAATAAAGTTTATCAACCGTTATTGAGCAAAGATAACGAGCAATTACAATTTACAAAAAAGTAAAGTTCAAACAAAAAGCTCACGCATGAACGATCTTATCGTCTTTCGTATCCTCTCAAAAAAATATTTGTTGTCTAATAATTTGCAGAGAACCCTGAGTACGTATATGTTAACAAATTGCTTATTTCCCAGGCAATCAAAAATATGTACTTCAAAAGGCTCACAACCACATACCACTTAAGTCGGCCCGAAGTACTTCTTCCGCTATAACTTCATTTCTAAATAACAAAAGGAGGTCATAGTCTGGCGGCAATAAGTTAATTGGTTCTCACGTAGATAAGAGGGTTATGTATAATAGTATCTCATAAGTGGGAAAACCAGAGTATGCAGATAATTTTAAAAGGGTTTGAATTATGATGTGACAATAGGTGGAGGGGGTGGGGCGCTGGCAGCACCATAAATCACCAGCTGACGTAACCGCATTCGAACAACATTCTTGCTCTTTACTTCAAAGCCCAAGAACCTTGTTGTCTAGCAGTGTAGACATGTTATTCATTACCGTACAGTGGACTCTCATCACTGTGGACGTACCACTCCTTGCCAGCTTCAAAAACGAAACGGAACGTTGTTAATCCAGCCGCGGTCGAACCATCAGCTGGAATCTTTTAAAGCCAAGGATAACGTCAACTCCACCCACCCTACCCCACAGAGATTTGCGGTTCCCTTGTGCCCACAATCTGCATCCCTAGGTCAATCACATTCATTCACCGTTCGCAATAGTAAATGCGGCTGTTCTTTAATCGCCTATCCCTGCTGCCCCCAGTCCAATTCTCCAAGTTCTCCACCCCCAAGCGGGCACAACACATAATTAAACGCGGAGCGCATTGTGTGTCAGATGATAGGCAGTGAACCGAAAAACAAGTAGAGAATAAAGGAACTTCGTTATTACAACGGTGGCTAAGGAAATGGGTAAGGGTATTATGCTTCCATTTATTAACCCCCCACGAAGAGCGGCCAAACCAGAGAGGTAAGAAAACATAAAGTGATTTACAACATCGCCACCGTCCAAGTCCCCAGTGGCAGCATTTTGTTCGCTAATGAATGAGATGAAAAATCGATTGTTTCGTGTTTGCCTTAATTCCCACGGTCAGACTGACAGGGCAGCGATTGGGTCGGGTCAAAGTGATTCACTGAGCCGAGGGCCTCATTCTCCTATGAGATTAAACCAAGCGGTTCGAAAATCTGCTGCTAAGTCAAAACTGGCATTGGTTGCTATAATTTCGATTGTACAATTACCGATTGACGGACATGAAAGGCCTTAAAGCTAAAGAACGGAGTAGAGTTTGACATTGCATCGAATAGCCGCCAGGTAGGGAAAGACCAAATAACTTTATGCAAATCCAGTGTTGGTATCGATGCCACCTGTTCGCCACGAGCAAGACTGCCTTACGCCAGAGATGCATAATTATTAATGAACTGTAGACATCCGGTATGAACTGGTCTCGTCCCAAGTAATTAAAATAAAACCAATGAAATGAAATACTTGGGTCCGAATGGCATGGCGAGTGGCTTTGTGCACCCTCTAGGCAAGTTTCTGAATAAATCAGCGTTGGAGGCTTGCCGGATGAAAGGAAAACTAGAATATACGACACAACAGGTGGAAAGTTCAATACGGCAGGGGAAACATAAACAGCAATGTTATCCTCTTTTACTTTTTTCTTAAACGTCAAACCACAGTGCAAACGGAAGAAGAAGGAGAGGGCAGGGGCGTTTTACTCATTTCCTTTCCTTTTTCTGAGCATGTAAAAGAAATGAGGAAGATATAAATGTAAGAAAATAATCTACACAAAGGTATTCCAAAAAAATAACAAAGAACGAGAGATCAAAAACGCAAACAAAAAACAAACGTTGGACATATGGAACATGACATAGTTAGGGAGTGTGTAATTTTTTCCAGGATATGAAATCACGACGAGCTGGGGAAAGATCGGCGTCTTATTAAGCACCACACTAAGCAACCAACGTCAAATTTGAACTAACTTTAGGTTAACACCAAATTTGTACTTGAACAGCAGAAACAAATAAATTATTAAATAGAAATAATCAAGATTCAGACACCACGAGGTGACACAAATGTTGACGAACATAGGTGTAAATGGCGTCAGGACGGCAAAGCGCGGGGTCCTGACGGAATTCCAAACAAGGCGGTGAAAGCGGCAGCTGAATGTCGACCGGACATGTTTATAACCACCGTGCAAACGTGTCTAGAGGAAGATGTCTTTCCAGAAACTTGGAAACTGCAACACTTGGTGCTCCTACCAAAAAGTAAAAAACCACCTGGAGAGCCCTCATCATACGAGTATCGCCCAAATATGCCTTCTAGACACTATGGGAAAGATATTGGAAAGAGTGATATACGAAAGACTGCTAACCGTAGCAGAAGAAAAAGCAGCCCTATCGAACCAACAATACGGGTTTAGAAAATCGCGCTCCACCGTCGACGCCATAAAGAGAGTGGTCGACATTGCGACGGAAGCAATAAGTGGAGAGAGATGGCGCTGGGGCACAAAGGAATACTGTGCAGTTGTAACACTGGACATAAAGAATGCCTTTAACTCGGCAAAATGGCCAGTCATAAATAGAGTGCTCCACAGAATGGGCACCCCACACTACCTCCAGAAAATAATTTCCAGCTACCTCACTAACAGGAAGCTGAGGTATGCAACAGACGATGGTGCAAAATACCACAACGTCTCAGCAGGAGTTCCACAAGGATCAGTTCTGAGACCCCTCTTATGGAACATCATGTATGGCGTCTTGCGATTGGTGTTGCCACAACGGGTCCAGTTGATAGATTTGCGGACGACATTGCCCTTGTGACAGCGGCAAAACATATTCATGAGATAGAGGCAGCTACTAATGGTGAAGGTCAAAGAATGGCTGGTATCCGCTGGTCTCGAGCTAGCAGACCACAAAACAGAGGCGGTATTAATAACTACCCGAAAAAAGGTGGAATATATGAATATAAGGGTCGGAGATCAAATTATTAGATCGAAAGACGCAATAAAATATCTAGGAGTCATGATTGACAACAGGCTACAATTCAAAGAGCATGTCAAGTATTCTAGCAAAAAAGCGTCAATGCTGCCAGCAGCACTTGCTCGAATACTAGCAAACATCCGAGGACCTGGATATCCACGAAGAATCTTGATGTCTAGAGTAGTGACCTCGGTCCTACTATACGCCGTCCCTGTTTGGGCCAGTATACTGACGGCGAAGGAAGCGAGGAGAAAGCTGACGTCAGTCTATAGACTCTGTGCCTTAAGAACCATCAGCGGTTTCCGAACCATCTCGGACGAAGCTGCTTTTGTCGTAGCCGAAATGGTTCCAATTGATATCCTTGCGGACGAGATGTTAAGAATCTACAACAGGAGAACGTCAAGGCAACTGGAACCAACAGCAGTCAAGGAGATCAAGGAGGAAGAGAAAGCAACCTCATTAACCATATGGCAAACTCGGTGGGACAACACTACGAAAGGCACATGGACGTACAAATTAAGCCCATCTATCGCCACCTGGATGAAGAGAGACCACGGTGCCTGCAACTACCATCTTACCCAGTTCCTGACGGGCCATGGTGGATATCGCAAATATCTTCACCGTTTTGGACACAGCAGCTCACCGTTGTGTCCAGCGTGTCCAAACCAAGAGGAACATACGGAGCATGTGGTGTTCCACTGTAGACGCTTCAACGAAGGAAGACCCAATCTCCCAGGCCCGCAAGACCTCATAGAGCAGATGCTATGTTCCAAAGATAACTGGATGGAGATAAGCGCATATGTGACCAAAGTGCAACTCGTACTTAGAAGAATCGAGAAAGTAAGGCAAGCACAAATAGGGGAGAGTGGTTGACGGGGGCGAGGGTGTGGTTTAGTACGCAGGCGTGCGACTTGGAACCGTCGTTCCAGGTACACGAATCGTGCATGCTAGTAGCACGGGCTGCTAGTATCTATGAAGATTCCACATCCGCTGGCGCATCAAAAAAAAAAAAAAATAGGTGTAAGTGCAAAGAACGAACTCTTGGTGACTGCAAATCTTATAGTGTTTCGCTTGGTAAGTGAAGAAGATGATTTGAACCCACGCTATGGAGATATTAGAACCAAAGAACCGATGCAGACCAGGGCTGCATGTTTACGAGGATGCTCCACCTCGCTACGTAAGCTGTAATTTAAACGTTAAAGCTCTGATATACAAAGAAAAAGGGAAAACACGGTAAAAAAAGGGGTGGTGTGTGGATCGGTAAGTTGCATGCACCCGTAAAGAGCGTCTGCTGTTAAAGTTTAAGTAAAGTAAGTCCGAGTTTTACAAAAATGCTTATAAAAATACACTTACAAAAAACCCAGTAGGCATAGGTGTGATGAGCTGACACTCCCATCGAGAAAACACTAACTCGGTCAAAAGAAGACGTAGGAAAAAAACGGCCAAAACAGGATATGATCGTCGACATGTGGAATGTCCGGACGTTATATAAACCAGGCGCGTTACAAACGGCCATAGAGAACGTTAAACAATATGAAATGGACATCGCCGCTCTTCAGGGGGTTCAAATCCCATATCAAATAATCGGAAGCAACGGATTCACGCTTGGGTGCGGAGCCACTCTTACACATATCCTCGGAATCTTAGAGGAAATATTTGATAGAAATTCATAATTCGACGTTAAATTTTTACTCGAGGACCTCATCCAGAAAATTGGAAAGCAGATAGCTTCCAACCAACAATAGGCTACGAGAGCCTAAATGACGTCTCGACATTGATAAACTGAAGGACCTCCGCAAAAGGGCTGAATATCAAGGCGAGTCTAAGAATAGATTTAGCATACTAGAGAATGGAAATAGTGTGGGAGGTGAAATCAAGTGGAGAATGAATGAATGAATAGATGGCAGACCCCTCAGTTTATTTCGCTTAGTACAAGTCGTATAAACATATAAACTTATAAATGGACTTACGAACTAACTTAAAACTATGGCATGTGAGTTGGGGGTGGGGGACTAACTTTAAAGTAACTTAATAACTGGAATGGGGAACTAAACAAAGATGGACAGAATAACAGTCTATGTGGTAGGACAGGGAAGGGCGAGGATAAGCCGGATGCTAGGGTGTGAGTATGAGTGCGGGAGAGTGTAGGCGGTGAGCGGGGTGTGGTCAGGAGAGGTAAGAGAGGAGACGACGTTTGAGAGCGGGAGATGTGAAGTCAAAGAACGCGGGTTTGCCCACCGCAGTATTTGCGAAATGGGTTCATTAGAGCCGTAAGTCTTGTGATGGGCGGGCAAATAGAAGAGACGAGGGTTTCGCAGATTTCGGGGATTAGTGGAAAATGTGATAGAGGAGAGCAGGCTTGGGCAGTTGACTGAACCTGAGAGTAGCCGGTGGATGAAGAGCATGTCGGCATGAATTCTACGCTCTTCAAGTGTGTTAAGGTTAATCGTGTATGGGGGTAGAATCAGAGGATTTTCCCAATTCAATCGTCTGAGGTCAAAACGCAAAAAAGGATGTTGTACGCTTTCGACCCTGCGAAATTGGAACGAGTAGTGAGGAGACCAAACCTGACTAGCATATTCAAGAAGGGGGCGGGCAAAGGCTATATAGAGCGATCTGGAAACCTAGGGATTAGAGAATTCTTTCGACCAGCGTTTCACAAAACCAAGGACAGAGTTGGCCTTGAGAATAATGTCATCAATATGTGGAATGAAGTTAAGCTCCCTATCACATAAGATGCCAAGGTCACGAATCGTTTGTACGGGTGTTATCTGTTGGTTGAGTAAGACACAGGGATGTAGCGGGGAGGGAGATCGTTTACGGGAGAAGGTGATTAAGTGACATTTCGCAATATTTAGTTCGAGGCAGTTATTTTGGCACCAAGTTGAAAAGCTGTCGAGATCCATTTGGAGAAGTGAGGAGTCGACTGAAGAGTGGATCGTCTTGAAGAGTTTAGTGTCGTCGGCGTATAGAGAGATGGAGGAGTGCTTGATACTGGAGTCTATATTATTAATAGTAAAAATGAATAGGAGGGGTCCAAGATGACTGCCCTTGGGAACCCCTGAAGAAAAGGATTGGAGAGTTGGATCTAAATCTGACACGGTAGTTTCGATCGTTAAGATAGGAAGAAATCCACTTTATCAGTAGTGGTTCGAAGCCAAGGGAGGATAACTTAAAGAGGACGAGGTTGTGTGAAATTTGGTCAAAGGCCTTGGTGAAATCGGTTGTGATTACATCGACTTCGTTGCCTTTCTCTAAGGCACGAAGAGCGTGGGATGAGAATTCAACTTGATTGGTGGTGGTCGACCTACCCGTAAAGAAACCGTGCTGGTTGGGTGAGATGATGGATTTGCAGCGAAAACATAACGCGTTGTAAAGAATGCCTTTGAACAGTTTTGGAATATGTGACAGTTTAGCGATGAGACGGTAGTTACTAATATCCCTTTTTGGCCCCTTCTTATGTATGGAGGTGACAAAAGAGGATTTCCAAATATTTGGAAGACACCTTGTGTAAGGGATAGATTGAATATCTTTGATAGTGGGAGAGAAAGAGGAGAGGAACATTTTTTTAAAAGGACAGCCGGAAGTCCATCAGGTCCAGAGACGTCACATTTACGTTTATAGTTAATAAAGTAATAAAGAAAAAAGATTTGGGGTCATTTATCAGGTTGTTTTGTGGTTTTGTGAGATAATTGTAGTAAAGAGAGTTGTAAAGCTCCGGGCTGAACTCGTCTTTAAGCAGGTTGAATTTTTCTTCAACTAGGTGATGCTGGATAATTTGAAAGATGAAGGGGCCAAGGGAGAATTCAGGCAGGTCTTTGAAGTAAGAGGGGTTAGGCTCGAAAGAGTTGTCCGTGAAGGATTTTTTAAAGAAAGAAGCGAAAAGATTGGCAGTAGTTTGTGGGTCGGTGGAAGTAATCGTGTCATAGGAAAAGGAGTTGGGATATGCGTCAGATTTACGTTTAGAGTTAATAAAGTGGAAACAAGATTTGGGGCCATTTATCAGGTTGTTTTGTGTTTTTGTAAGATAATTGCAGTAAAGAGAGTTGTGAAGCTCAGTGAATTTATAAAAGGAATCGCGAAAGTTGGAATTGTCCAGGGAAGAGTGTATTCTTAAGAAAATATTCCTCTTGTTCCGAAGAGTACGGAGTTTGCGGTTGTACCATGGAGGCGATGATACCGATGTCCTATGTCGAGAATAGGTGACATATAGGGAAATGGCATTGTATATTTCCTTATAGAGAACGGCAGTAGCTTCTTCTACCTCCAGGTGATCAAAGCGAAACGCGATTCTGCTAAGATGCTCATTTAATAGGCGAAAGTTAGCTTTGCGGAAGTTGTAGGAAAAGTTGGCGTGGGTTGGTGAGGTTTGGGATAAGCTGTCACGGTTAAGGGATACGAGAAGCGGGGGTGGTAATTGTCTGAAGGGCAACTGAAGAATTGTAGGGGTCCGTTGTAAACACAAGGTCAAGTTGCCTCTTCATATGATTTGGCACATTACTTATTTGACGGGGGCTTGAGTCGGTGAGACCGTCTATAAAAAGGCATTCCTTGGTACTAGTGGGGTTTGAGGTGTAAAGGATTGATCGTCTGACAGCGTCCATTGGAGATGGGGAAGGTTAAAATCGCCAATAACAACGATATCGTTAAGGGAAGTACTTAACTCGGCTAGGTGATCAACCGCTGCTATTCCTAGTTCGTATGACACGATAGGTTGCGAAGGAGGTATATAGAAACATATAATGTATAACGACTTTGGACGTTGGTCAATTTTTATTGCGACATAGTCAAGATTAGGAAAACAAGAGATGCCAGTAAGAGATGAGCCTATTTTGAATGGCAAGCAGCACACCACGGCAAGATGAATCCACACATATACCATCGTCATCGCGAAAAACAATAAAGGTGGAGGGGAAAAGTTCTTGACTGTGAATACGGGAGGGTATGAGCATTTTGCAGAATCGATTGCGGTTTAGAGCAGAGACCTTTGACATTTTGATAGTAGATGCTTAAGAGAAGAGTGTTGAGAAGTGGGAGGGGGGGGGGGGGGGGTGATTAGGGTAAAAAATACTTGCCCTTTTTGGAAGAGGTCATTATCTTGCCAATATATAGACCAAAGGCCGGGGGATTTTTGGACACTATTTATTAAGCATATTGAAATTTGTATGGAATTTCATAAACAGGTTGCGAAGGCTAGGGAAGTCGGTAGGTAGGCCTTCCTGCTGAATGGAAACTACGACGCTGGTTTTCGTCTTACCTTCATAGCAGACTGAATCAGATTTGTCATGGAGGTGCGATAGATAGAGGCGGACATTTTCGTAGGTCGATTTATTTCTAAGTTTAGATATGGCGTAGCGACTATCAGATGAATTGATGGATTGTTGTGTGATTTTAACAGTTGGAGGTATGAGGGGACCAATAATTGGTCGGGTGGAAGGGGGTGTCGGGCAAGGGCGAACTGTGGACGTGGAAAGGGGTGCTGCGAAATTCGGTCTTGAGTTGGGTTCGGTGGACGAATGGAAAGTTTCTTGATAGGGGTGTTATTGGGATTGAGGGTGTGTGATCTGTGGAAGTTGGTATACTTCGCTCCAGTTTTGTGGTCGAAAAGGGGGATGAGACAAGAGATAGGAGCAGATTGTGGTGTAGGACGAGCAGTTATGTCGTAATTAAGAGAGAATTTATTACGGGCAGGTGAGGAGGAGGGTCTAGGGTGACGGGTGGTGAAGGGTTAGAATTAGGTAGAGAAGTTGGATTAGAATTTGGCTTGTAATAGGATTTGGTGGCTTAAGTTGTCATTATTTTGTGAAGTGGGGTGCAGATGTGACCACATTTGGAGAAGGGAGAATGTGTATGTATTTGCGGCGGGTGGGACTTTAAAAGACGAGTTATGATCGGATTGCGGGGTGCCGCGGAAGGAAGAGGAAACGAAGTGGTTTTGTTGGCTGGTTTGGGGGGGAGTGCGACTATTATCACGTCCTACGGATTTCGGAAAGAGGGGCAGGTGTTTAGTTGTTTTGTTGGGGTTGTGCTTGGATATAGTCATCCTGCCAATCGTTAGGTAACCGTTTTTGTTCGGATGGAAAATCCAATCGTACCTAGAGGGGAAAACTATACGGAAACAAGGCCTGTATTTGGAGACAGGAAGCAAGTGACATTCTGTTACGGGAATCCTATAGTTTTTCAGAAAGAATCCGAAATCCAATCGGAGTTCGCAGTGTTAGGGGCGTCCTTTAACAGATATGAGGTATTTGGTTGATTGGAATAATCGAGTTTATTAATACGGGTGCGCCATTCGCACGGGTCCAGGATGTGCCAAAATGGAGGATCGGAAGGATGGGAGCAGGGACCGTCACAGAAGTGGAAGGACGGTCGGGGTGGGGTTTGGGATTTGTCGCCGTTGAATGCATTGATAAGGTAGCAGTTTCAAGCTGGCCGAAGAGAGGCCGCGGAGCCGCAATGGACAGCGAATGGACATCAAACAGAGACGTGATTAAACAAACATCTCAAAACGTATTAGGATTTAAGAAGTGAACTAAGTATAAGGCTCGGTTTGATGATGAGTGCCGGGCAAATCGAAAGAGACAACGAGAGTTTTCAAACGGGAAACGCGAATGGGAATCGCATCGAGTTGAACAAATTCTAGAAAATGCCGGACTAAAGAACGTCAGACGAATGTACGTAAATACGGTAAGAAACAGGTAGCGAAAGAGCCAAATGGCTGTTTGGCGACAGAAACTAACAATATCGTGAAAAGATGACATCAATGCATCGAAAACCTGCTTAATGTGCATGCCAATCAACCAGAAATAAATGTACCTGACATAAATACAGCCGAGCGCTATAGCAACGAAGACGTATCCAGTTGAACTTATGAAGCATCGATGAGAAGTACCCGCTCGAAAGGTGATCAAAAAATAAAGAAGCCACTCAGGAAAAATGGAAAACCCAAATAATCAGCCCTGCTTTCAGAAAATGCGACAGTTCTGACTGTGGGAACTACAAAAGAATGGCGTTGCTCCCAACCGCACGGTAGGGCAAGTGTCAGAAAAGAAGCAAGGTCAGAAAAGAAGTAAGGTCAGAAAAGAAGTAAGGTCAGAAAAGAAATAAGGTCTGAAAAGAAGTTAGGTCAGAAAAGAAGTGGGAATATGGTGAGACCGTTCATTAATGTCAGAAAGTAGTTGAAGATAAGACAAAATATATGGTCATGAAATAAATTAAATGCAATGATCGAGCGTGAAATCATCTGAAACAAATGTTGATTGTGGGTGAGTACAGTTAGATCTAAATAGATGAATACAAACAGCCTACTCCTAAGTTAGCAACACCGCACAATGATATATAGACAACCCCAGGACCTATACGTTGGCGATCACAGTTCGAAAGTCAAGCTGCATCTATATAGATAAAGGTAGATACTGAAAATAAACATAAATGAGTAACTGAAAATAACAGCTAACTAACATTAGCAGCGTATTCATATTTAACTTCCTCGATATAATGTTAAAAGAACCAACAGTAAGTATCAAATGCAGAAAGTTATTCGTTTGGGGAAGTTTTGTAGAAACACCCCCAAACACTTCTCAACAGATTAAAGAAAACGAATCGACTACAGGTCTTTTGGAAATTTCTGCCAATCGTAAGCCCAATAAACAAAAATAAACATCAACACATAATTCTATATAGCAAAAAATTAATTATAATTACGTACGAGTATTATTCTGTCGGGGCCACAATCAATGATAAGGCAGGTGAGAAAGTAGCGCTGGACATTTCGCATTGTAATGAAAAATAAAATACTGCGACAAAACAATCGACAATTTTCATTATAAAAAAATCGAAACGTCAAACTCTACTTACCACCAACATTTGTGATATCAATTTCATTTACCGACTAAAATATAAATGTTTATCACAATCTCCATTAATTCAATGTATTACATGACTGGACGGTAATTTTATTAATCACTCGCTTTAACTTGACCGAAAATCATAACGAGGTTCAGTATCCAGTAGGGCTATGCAAAACAACGCCAATTTACGACTCATTTTCTCCCACTCAAACGTAAATGTTCTGCAAAAAATGCCCTCTTAGCCCCGTCGTGCCCGTAGTCATCGACTATGGCCGTTTCTGACTTCCTTGTCTTCTCAAACTTAAAAAGAACTATGTAACAGAGACGTTTTTTCACAAATGAAAGTTTTCATCCTACAGGTGTAATTCCACCTCCCATAACCAACAGCCTGCGATCCTACCGCCGGACATTCTTTCAAATCGGGTACAGCTCCGCCTCAGAAACCAAATAATAAGATAAGAAATTGTGCAGGTTGAGAGTTCAGGACCCCAACAGAATCCAAACTTTCGTGGCCGGTGAGTGAGTTTGTGCAAAATGCGTTTCTATACAGCGTGATGTTGCATTGCAAAAAAAAAACATCCCATCGACTATATGACCAAATTATACAAAAGCTTAAAAACACTATTAACAAATAGGAAGATCAAAAGTTACATAACCAGCTTTTAAAAACAATTATTATAAAAAAAGACATAAATAAGCAAAGGACTAGTTGTGTTGACTCGATTTAAAGGGGGTCCTTTCGGTTTGCCACCAACGAGGACTGCTTTCGCCCAGACTAACCTCCGTCTCGATGATCTTTTCGATATATTCAACAGTTCGGAATCGAGGGCGTCCAGTCAAAGGACACGGCACCTCCTCCGTTCGACGGACTATTTTTTCATCAAGGACCTTCTCTCTTTCGCGTATTGTGATGGGTCCTTGACTCGACTTAATTGATATTTTTGGAAAAACAATTCGCTGCTAAAAAAAAGGACAAAAATATTTAATCAAAGCTTGAAAGACAATGAAGAGAAGGAAACTACAAAATACAAAGAGAAACAGATGAAAAGAGAGCAGTTTTATTAGAAAGCGATTAAGCGATAGTAGTAGGGGACTGCGGGGTCCCGTGGCATTGAAGCTCTCTCTGACGAGGGCTGTTACTAGTTTCCGTAACCTTGTTTCTGAAATTAAAGTCCTTCGGCTTCCATGCCGAATAACTCAAATGCTACTTGTGTTGCTGAAATTGATTGGAATATCGATTGTCGTGTGGTAGCAATTTTTCGTAACTGAAATTAATTATTAACTGACGTGTGTATTTGAAATGGAGTCTTCTGATATCCAAATAAGTGCTCCTCTTCCAAATGAAGCAATACCTAAAATCACCTTTTCAAACCGCCTTGTAAATTATAATCTTCCGATGCTGCCTTATACGATTCTACTAGTTGCTAGAAAATTCTAATCGTTACCTTCCCAAATGTTCTTGCTTTTAAGATAGTAGCCAAAACCTAATCAATGCTTTACAAAATTTCTTAAAAAAACAGAAATGAATAGTTTAGAAAACGACATATGCAACGACGTTCCTCCCAAAAGTCCAAAAAAATCACAAAAACAGAGAAACTGAGTCAAGAACATCGAACGTCGATGACTAAATGACCTCTATAGATGAATGATTCTAAAGGGACAATCAGAAATGGTGACCAAAAGCCGTAGACCTAAAACGGACGACCAAAACCGAGCATGCGAATAAGATCAGACCTACAAAAACGGATGACTAAAAGTGAATGGCCACAAGGACGACTAAAAACTGACGAATGAAAACCAAAGATGGATAATGAAACATGAACAAACGGTGATCATAAACAAAAGACCGTCACTCATACACAAACGACAAACGGTTTACGTTTAAAAACCGGCAACGTTCAGAAATGGGCAAACCGCATGAAGAATGATCAAAAATCTAAAAAGTAGAACTAAGGACGGTCGACAAAAGGTGTTCGTCCAAAACCGAGCCACTCGAAATTAGGCCCAGTAATTGGATGACCAACAATTACCTACCTAAGCGTAAAAATGGACTGACTAAAGACTAGTAACAAAAGATAGACGAACCGGACTGACATAAGCCAAAAATGAACAGACAACGATCTAAAATGACGTACTTAATCAAATCTGAGTTTCTTACTCTGTACCCTGTATTCATCATCATCATCGGCACTACAACCGGGAGCCGGTCTTGGCCTTATTTAGCAAGTCCTGAGGCTTGTTAAATTTTCCATAATGATTTTTTTTCCGGGCAAGGTTATTAGTCTTGTGCCAGAGGCTCCCTGACGGGGAATCAAACCCCGGTCTCCCGCGGACAGGCGGCTATACTAACCACTATACTATCGAGGAGCCATACCCCATATTATTTACCCCAAATTCCGTACTCTATATTTAGAGCACCGACCTAACTACCTAGATCTGTGTTCCCAAATTCGCACTCAGCGTTTCATAACATCTACATCGATCAGAATCTCGAACCTCACAGTTAGCACTTGGAATTATTCCCTCACTCCGAGGTTAATGGAAGATAATGGACGATAATTAAAATTGAACTCCTCTCAATGGAGGATGGTAAACCAAATGCTCCATCGGATAATAGAAGCGGACGGAGGACGCGCGCATTATAAAAGGAAACGTAAGAAGACAAATCAGCTGAGAAATAAATTTACTATCTATGTTGAGCGCTTCAGTGCCCTTGATGGTAAAAGGGGCTGAGATAAGTGTCCAACTACGCGTACGGAGGTTCAATTGATTACCTGAACAACTGAGGCGGTTGGGCAGCATTACTATCTATTCCTGTAAATGTAGAAGCAGCAGCTCTTTTCAGGGAATCCAGATCCTTCATGGTCTGTTTTACTAAAGGAAAATAAATGTATCCCTGTAAAATTTTATGATTGGGGGGATCTGACAATTAATTTCGGGGGTTGTGGCGGCTGAGGTATTATCGGTCGTTTTTTTTTACCAAACCGAATACCAAATACATTACAGTTTGTGGACTAATTAAACCAACTCATAAATATTTTAAATCTCTTCATCATCATCATCGGCACTACAACCGGGAGCCGTTCTTGGCCTTATTTAGCAAATCCCGAGACTTGTTAAATTTTCCATAATGATTTGTTTTTTCCGGACAAGGTCGTTAGTTTTGCGTCATCTCTCCGGTAGGTGGCAAAATAGACTGAATAAATACCAAGTCCTGAAAAGTGTGCGTTAGAATATACTCACAGCTAGCCCAGTTTGTCGTGAGAGGCGACTAAAGGCCGAGTGGTAGCCGGGGTCCCAACGCCCTGTGCGCCCGGTGAAATACCACCCTATCAAGCTTTAGGCTCCGTGAAATGGTCGGGAGAAATCCCTGGCCATCTTTCGGAGCTTGGCTGATGGACCGGTTCGAGAAAAGGTTGGTTAGGTGGTAGTCGGTCCCAAGGTGAGATACCACCCCGTCATGCTGTACATTCCGCGATATCGCCGAGAGCCATCTTCGACAGTGTTTCGGATGTGTGGGTGATGGGCCGGACTGACACGGAGATAAATCATGATGGTAGCTTCTGATATAAAGAATTCCGGAGGTAAACTAGTCTCCCCTTCGGATCTCCGGAGGGAACTATGTCGGGGGGAACATCATGCAGATATCATGATAAATAATGGAACTTTAAGAGGTTCGTTATCACACAACCGGGCTCGCTCTCGAGGCTCTGCCCACGCTCGACTGGTGACGGCATTTTGTAACATCGGGGGCATCGGTTTCACCAATACGAATGTAAACGCCGTCCACCAATATTTGCAAACAACGAAACCGGATATCCTTGCCCTAACTGAGACCTAGGTCGTTTCGTCAACTGACAACAGACATATCTTCGTTGGTTAGGATACGACTTACATTCGAGATTCTGTTTTAAGGGCGGAGTCTAAGTCTTCGCGCGGTCCGATCTGGCTTGCCAGAGGATGGAGGCGTTGGAACCCAATAATATGGACATCATATGCTCCCCGAATGACGATCGACCGGCGACATTTTTCGAACATATTTCACATACCATCGACTGGATACAAATCAACCACCCAGATTCTGAAATTGTTGTCCTTGGCGATTTTAATGTGCATAATTCCGGCTGGTTGGTACATTCTAACAGAACCGACGAGGCTGCGAGGCAGGCGGAGATGTTTGCTGTAAGCCACAACTTGACTCAACTCGTGGGGGAGCCAACGCGAGAGCCGGATGCCCGAGGCGATTATGGGAACACCCTGAATCTGTTTTTGACATCCGAACAGAGTATTTATACCGCAGAGGTTTCTGCGGTACTGGGAAACTCAGATCACCGCTTGGTATCTGTCGCGCAAGCACTTGCATATCAAGCGAATAACCGGCCTAGGCAGCTTCCCCATGTATGGAAGTATGGGGCTGCTAACTGGGACGATTTGTGAGATTTCTTCGCGTCCTTTCCATGGTCCGAGGTGTGCTTCGGAAATTCCGATGTTAACGCTTGCGCGAAGTCGGTATCAGATATTATTCTTCTGGGGATGGAGCTGTATATTCCACATTCCATCAAACGAAGTTCGTCTGATAAACCTTGGTTTGATAAAAATGCGAGCAAATTACAGCGGCAAAAAATAGAGCTTTTAATCAATGGCGCTCCAATCCCACCGATGTTAAGAGAACGAATTTTGTTAGAATCAGAAACGCGTGCAACCAGACGATTGATACTGCGATGAACGCTCACAACGACAGGGAGATCAATAAGCTCCTTCGGTGCCCAACTGGCTCGCGCTCCTTCTGGTCAATGGCAAAAGCTGTTAGCAGTAACTTCACAACCTCCTCTTTCCCTCCGTTGGTGACAGACTTTGGGACGTTAGTCACGAATTTAAAGGATAAAGCTAATATGTTCGCAAATTTATTTTCCGCGAATTCAAACCTCGATCCCGGCCTTTTGGAGCCACCTGTGATCTCGCCGGTACGGTCTTCGATGCGGGATGTGAGATTTCGTCCGCGCACTATTCAACGCATTCTACGTGATCTGGATTGTAGGAAGGCAACCGGCCCGGACGGAATACCAGCAATAGTTCTTAACAACTGTGCTCCAGAACTATCGCCGGTTCTTGGCAGACTCTTCCGCTTATCTTATGCACGGAGGACCTTTCCTGCCTGCTGGAAAATCGCTCGAGTTCAGCCAACCCCAAAGATGGGAAAAAAGTGTCTCCCACAAAATTACCGTCCGATAGCATTACTGTCTATTTTATCTAAGGTGATGGAAAAAGTCATCAATACAGAGTTAGTTATGTATGTGGAGTGCAATGGACCTCTGAATGAATGAAAATACGGATTTCGTGGCAGGCGGTCCACGGGAGACCTTTTGGCACTTATAACCGATATATGGACATCTGCGATTGAACGGTATGGTGAGTCAAGGGCGGTCGCATTGGACACCTCCAAGGCTTTTGACCGCGTCTGGCACGGGGCATTGCTGACCAAACTTCGTTCATATGGACTTTCCCAACAGCTTTGCGACTGGACGAGGAGCTTCCTCGAGAATCGATCGATCCGGGTTGTTGTGGACGGCGAGTGTTCGGATCTATATCCTGTTAATTCAGGGGTGCCACAGGGTTCTATTTTGGCTCCAACCTTGTTCTTGCTTCAAATAAATGATTTGTTGGAGACAACGGATAACAAAGTGTTCAGTTTTGCGGATGATAGTACGCTTGTTTCCTCCTTTTCGAGTGTTCGGCCGATTGGTGCATCTGCGTCGCATCAGCTGAGATGTAGACAGATTGACTCTCTGAATCAGGATCTAGACAGGGTCCTGCAGTGGGGAAAGGCCAATCTCGTCGACTTCAATGCAACGAAGACCCAGTATACAACATTCACAAAGAAAACTGGATTACCGGTTCCACAGATGATGATGAATGGCCGGGCCCTCGAGGCTGGGGAAAGTTTGAAATTGCTCGGCGTCACGGTCTGTGGGAGTGTATCATGGCATAAACACGTGTCGAGTATCGCCAGGTCAGCCTCAGGAAGACTGAGCTATCTTTTTAGAGCCAAGAAATATTTTACTCAGGCCCAACTTCTGCTCCTACATAAATCCCAAATTAGACCCGCGCTCGAATATTGCTCTCATGTTTGGAGCTCGGCTCCTAAACATACCCTCGACCTACTTGAGAGCATACAGAGACGAGCGATCCGCCTGATCGGGGACTCGGCGCTGACGTCGGGACTACAGTCGCTATCACATCGAAGGCGCGTAGCCGACCTCTGTCTGTTTTACAGATATTATCACGGGTGCTGTTCTTCGGAGATTCTTGATATTGTTCCACACAATTCGGCTTATATGCGTTCCACAAGACAATCCGACGGATCGCACGCGTTCGTGGTTCATCTCCCTACGGCGCGAACATCCCTGCATCAGAACTCGTTCCGTTACAGAGCGGGGAAGCTGGGGAACTCCCTTCCCACGCGAGTGTTCCCGGAGCGTTACAACCTGCAACTGTTCAAAAAGAACTGCAACAGTTATTTGATGGCATCTCAGGGCGCTCACTCGGCGCTATAGGTATGCCTCTCCCGAGAGAAGTCTAATATAAAAAAAAAACCAACTAAGTGCTTTCACCGTGACCTTCCAAAAGTCCAAAAAAATCACAAAACCTATCGTTAATTATAATAGTCATCTAAGGAGGAATATCTCAAACAATAACTTTGTATTTTATTAAATCATTGCCTTAGATGTGGGATTGTCTGAATATCTATCTTGATGTATTTTTTATGAAATTTGAGAAACCAATAACACAAATGGGAACCGTAAGACAAACTTTGTTTCAGAAGCATTTCAAAATAAAAAATATCGCGCAATTTTGAAGCAAATTAGTACACACACACAAACAATCGATATCCGATGAACAATTCAGATCGACAACACGACGTCCCTTTATATGACTGCATTAGTTAATCAAAGGACATTAAATGTTTGTTAGCATAGACCCAGCATTCTGTTCACTACACTGACAAGTTAGTTGAACACATGTAAAATACCAAAACATAGAACATAGCCAGGTGATACCGAATTGTCTCTGTCGACTTACCTCAACTTTAGTCTCCTCAAGAAGGTCGTCCGCCATTTTGCTCATGCTCTTGATGACGTCTTGCGCCTGTACTGCACCCTGTTCCAAGGACTTCAAACGCGCAGCCCTCCAAGCAGCTCGTTTCTCGGCACTGTGAAAATATAGATCATTTGCATTATCTTTGACATAACTAGATTGCTTGCTTGGGTAACTGGAACATAAAAAATTAATAATGTGGGTAAACTGGGTGCCATGTTTCCAGAAAACTGCAACCACAAATTCTGTACAAGTTCAATTACAAAACGTGTTGTGTGAAACACAATGCACAAAATAGGATTAAATGTCAACAATAGCATATGCAATTTAAAAAACAAGGGTGTCAAAAGTTTTTCGTTTTGTTTTTCAAGTGAACTTACTTCGTTTGAAATTTGGACGTGGATGCCCCACCTGAGTCGTCACCTGGTGGCAGGTCTACTACCAAGGGAGTTCCCTCGGCAAGGTGCCTACCTCGCTTTTCAGAGTTCGCCGTTCGCACTGGTATCCGACTGACTACAGGGGCCTGAGATGGCACCGAGGCTTGGGGTAACTCGCCAATCACCGCCTTTACCTTAGGCTTAGGCAACAACGATGGTTTCTTCGCTGTCCAAATAGACGGGACCGGGTGTGCTTGCATTGATGATGTGCTCCCAGCTGCTTCCGACGCTGTCGAACTAAGTGCACTACTTTGTTGTTGACGTTGGTGCGTTTACGTGCGTTGGTGATTGTGTAGTGTGTTTATATGGAACATTGAGTGCAACATCAATCCGTTTTTTTATTTTTTTTATTTTTATTTTTTTTTTTACATAAATTTCGATCAAAACAAATAAAACGTCGAAGAAGTGCCCAAGGGAAATTCAACAATTGATTTCAAAGGATAACATAGAAGAAACGAAAAAAAGGAGAAAAATAGTTTTTTTCTTTTTATATTTAACAACTTTAACTAAAACTTTTTAAAGTGGGTCTTGCAACGATGTGGTATGGATGACGGTAACGTAGATGGGTTAGTTACGAACAACCAAGATGCAATGAACATGAAGGAATAAAAATATGATGAAAGTGCAAAATACACAGCGAAATTTGTGGCTCACCGGAGGATACCATTTAACACATAGTCACTCCGTCGAGCTAACAGGCACAATTTTATTTCCGTTTCAAATATGTCGGGAAAACGTATGCACTGCCAACTGGAATAGAATTTCTAAGCAAACATTAAGCAACTAACACCAGCTTAGACTGAACATTGAAAGATGGAAACTTCTCAAACTTGCTATTTTCGAAAGAATTTTTGTTGCACTACTACAACTAGAAGGTCCATTGGTATCAACGGCAATGTGAACAGAGGATCCGGCGTTTTGTAGATTTGAAGAATGATTGGCTTTCATTTGTGGTTGCACAAGATCTATAGTCCACATCCTAGTGACAGACTAGAAAGAGACGGTTTCAAAATAAGACATGCAGCGTCCTAAAGAAGGGGGTGTACTGAGGTCATTTATTGAATGCTTCTCCGCTGTGCCAAGAAAACGTAAAATGCCGGGTGGCCGAACCTAAGTAGAACCGGGGTGTTAAATTATGAGAACTGAACAGCCAGTATCAGGGATAAATAAAAATATTAATAAGTACTTAATAATGAAATAAAAATACATAAATAAATAAAATAAAAAGGAACGTAAGGCATCACATCTCAAGTGCTGCTAAAAGACCGTGTAATTTATTCCAGGTAGTGTAACTTTCCAAAATTTAGAAGTAAACGGTAGTTATTTTATTGTCTAACAGCTGCAATAGCACATAGTCTCCAGATGAGCGTGCCTACACACAACCCCAACCCGATCCCACCTACGACTCACTGAAAGCAAAGGTACAACATGTACTGAAGGAAGATGCTAAAATCAAAACAGTGTCACAGGAAATCACGGTTGAGTGTCGTGATTTAGATGAGGTGACCACTGTCGAGGAAATCCTGACAGCGGTCGCTATCGAGTTCCCCGCGCTGAACGCGATCCCAAAAGAAGCGGTAAAGAGTTTAAGAAGGAAACCAGATGGCACGCAGACTGCCATGATCCGCTTACCAAGAGAAAAGGCTAGCATGTTGCTGGCTGCAGGTGTGGGGGTTCTCTATACTACATGGAGAACCAACCCACAATTTCAACCACAATTTCCCCCTTATTTCGACCGCTTTCAGCGCGTCATATCAACCCCTATCAGTTAATGGACCTGCAAAACATGTTTCCCAAAAGGACGCATAGCTAAACTCATTATCCTATGCAGATAATGCATAATTGAGTTTAGCTATCTTTTCGCCATACGGCAACTCATTTCACTAACCCATGAGATTTCCACCGGAAATCGCATCATGTCGGTTAGCAACGGCATAGTCTGATCAAACGACGCGGTTGCATAATCATGCAACCGCTGGGGAAATTATCAAAGTGTTTAGTTTAGTTCCCACGATCAGATTTCCCTAGCCAATTTGGCGTCCTATTCACTTTCCCCAGACACTCCATTCGCTGGGGATCAATGATCTCTTTTCGCAGGTGAATAGCACCAGCTACATTTTCCTCTCCTTCGCAGTTCTGTCTTCCTACAGTTCAATGCACTCTGGGATCACCATATTCACCGAATTAGGCCAGTGGGTTATCCGCAGAGCTGCATTGATTCATGCACACACAACCAAACCCACCCCGAGATCATAGTGTTTCTGTTCTCTCATTCTCCCAGGTTCGCCGACTATCGAATGACTTCGAGAACACATCAAACCCACACGATGTTTCAGATGTTGGCAATACGGTCATGTGGCGAAATCCTGCAAATCCGAAGAAGATCGTTCGGAAAATTGCTTGAAATGCGGTGAAAAGGGCCACAATGCAATGGGCTGTAAAGCACAACCCAAATGCATGTTCTGCGAATCAGGGTGCGAAGGCGGTAACCACCACTCAACAGAGAGCTACAAATGCCGAGCATTTAAAAACGCCTTGTCCAATCTCCTGAATAAAAATGGACAGGTTTAAGTGCATTCAAATCAACTTAAACCATTGTGGAGCCGCACAAGATCTCCTTTCCCAAACGGTTAAGGAATATGGTGCCGTCGTGGTACTCATCAATGAGCAGTACAGGATGCCTAGCACTGGTACTATTACATGTGAGGAAGACAGCAGCGGAACAGCGGCCATTGGGACAACTGGAAATTCCCCCATGGAATGCAGAAGTGTCCAGCGGCTGGAAAGAATTGCCTATGGTAAGATCAGATGAATTCATTTCTACTCTTGTTACGCTCCGTCAAGGTGGGAAATAGAATATTTCAAATGCTTTCTTGACAGGATAATACAAAAAGCTAGAGGTAAGAGCCCTCTTATAGTTGCTGGAGATTTCAACGCTTGGGCAGTAGAATGGGGAAGCACAAGGACAAACAGTAAAGGCCAGGCACTACTCGAAGCCTTCGCAGTCCTAGATGTGGTGTTACTTCATGATGGTGTTGATGACACCTTCATAAACGAGAGAGGCCGGTCCAAAATCGGCATCACATTTGCCAGCTCCATGTTGGCAAGAAGTATGGAGTGGCGATTTTCGGACACCTATACTCAAGCCGTGATGTACGAAATATTACCTCACAGGGGATTCATCACTGGCAAATTGTCGAAGAAAGCCCAAAAAATGGGTGGAAAGAGAAGGACCTCGATGCGAAATTGCTCGATTATATACTGGAAGACCAAATCGCACAGTTTGACGCAGAAGTCGATGTGCACAGGCAGGCCGGAAAAGTCATGAAGTGGCTAACTACCGCATGTAATGCTTCTATGCCACGAAAAAGACAACCAGCATGGGCTATCACACCACTGTATTGGTGGAACTTAGAAATCGCCCATGTGCGATCGGAGTGCAACAGGTTACGACGCTTGCAACAAAGAGCAAGAAACCGTAACACCCACCCACAGTTGTATGTAGAAAGAGTTGAGGAATGTAATCCGCAAAAGTAAATATGACGCGTTCTGTTCCCTAAGGGATGAATTAAATAACAACCCATGGGGCAGCGCCTACAGGATAGTCATGAAAAGACTACAGAACAACAGTAGTCGAATGCAAAAAAGTAAAACTGACATGGCCAGAATCGCTGCTGTCCTCTTCCCGCAGTGTGATGAGGTGTTGAGAGTGCAAGAGGAGTGGAGTATCACTGAAGGAGATATACCTCCCGTGATCACCGAAGAGGTGCTCTTGGCTGCAAGGGTTGTCAAAAAAAAAAACAAGACCCCAGGACTAGATGGTATCCCTAAAGCTGTAGTGAAGACTGCTTTAACAAAAAAGCCGGCAGTCTTCAGCAGTCTGTAGCGTTTCTAACAGGTGCACACACAGTACACAAGCAAATAGTGAAGAACATCGAACGAAAATCGAATAAGAAAATGCATCAGAGCCGTATACCATAGCGATAACATAACAAATCTACATCAGTTGAATGTACTTGAGTTTAGAAATCGAATTCGTACACACGGCGGTGGCCTGATGGGTTGCGCTTTAGTTCAATTTTTGGTGATGCTAACTGTCATAGCGTCAGTTCGAATCACACATTCTTCACTATCATCTTAAACGCGATAAGTCTCTTCACCACTTGGCTTCAAAAAGGACAATTTCCTAAACGATGGGGAAAACAGCGACTTGTGCTTATACCAGAACGAGTCAAGAATCTAGAGGCGCCGTCGTCTTATCGCCCGTTGTGCATGTTGGACATAACAGGAAAACTGCTTGAGCGAGTAATTGCCACTCGCCTGGAACAATTCACTGAGGGGACATCGGGGCTCTCTGAATCGCAGTATGGGTTCCAGAAAGGTAAATCAACCGGTAAGACACTATCTGTGGCGTGCGACATCGCTCGCAATGCGATAGCTGGAACACGATGGCTAGGTGGTAGAAAAAAATATTGCACTGTGGTGACACTAGACATTGAAAACGCGTTTAAGTCGGTAAATTGGAATCGGATTCTAGAAGCGTTGCGCGATCTACAAGTCTCACCCTACTTGGTGCGTATACTAACAAACTATCTCTCGGATAGAAGACTGCTCTGTGACACAGATGAGGGACCACAGGAATATAAAATAATAGCGGGTGTATCTCAGGGATCTGTATGAGGTCCGCTGTTATGGAATATCATGTATGATGGTATCCTCAGGGTCAATGTACCAAAAGGAGTTAAAATCATTGGGTACGCAGATGATTTGACAATAGTGGCCGTAGCTAAATATCTAGATGACTTGGAGAATATTTGCTCCCAAGCAATCCAGAGCATTAAATGATGGCTAGATATGGCCGGACTGAAACTAGATTGGACACAAGACAGAGGCAGTTTTAATAAGCAGCCACAAAAAGTTGAACTCCTCGATTTGGAAATAGAAGGACAAATAATCAGATCCAGTCCCTATATTAAATATCTTGGTATTATACTCGACAACGGCTCCTTGATAGTATAGTGGTTAGTATACCCGCCTGTCACGCGGGGTCCGGGGTTCGATTCCCCGCCGGGGAGCCTCTGGCGCAAGGCTAATGATCTTGCCCGGAAAAAACAAATCATTATGGAAAATTTAACAAGCCTCAGGACTTGCTAAATAAGGCCAAGACCGGTTCCCGGTTGTAGTGCCGATGATGATGGTGATACTCGACAACAGGTTGAGCTTCAAGGAAAACCTGAGGAAAACGAGTGAAAAAACGGCAAGAGTATGCAAAGTTTTGGCGAGACTACTACGCAATGTTGGACGACCCCGGCCTCACATAAGGAAACTCATAACCAGTGTCAACACCTCCATTATAATGTATGCAGCTCACATATGGGCAGGAGCTGCACAGAATAAGTCGTACATGATGGGAGTGAACTCCGCACATAGGCTGGCATCACTAAGAGTATGTTGTGCATTCCGAACAGTATCCGAAGATGTTATAAATATTTTGGCCGGGAGGACGCCACCTGACATTGCAGCTAAAGAAAACGTTGCATTGCATAAGGTCTCCCAAGAGAATTGTCGAAGAATGCGGTCACAATTAGAGCTCTCAAGCCTAAGAGAATGGTAACGAAGGTGGGATTCCCCAACAAAGGAAGACGGACCCACACCATGATACCTGATATAAAACATGGGTGAAAAGAAAACATGGTGAGCTGAATTACCACTTGACTCAGCTAATATTAGGACATGGATGCTTTCGGTAATACTTGCACAAGTATAAGCATGTGAATCGCCCATACTGGCTGTATCGCGAAGGCAAAATAGAAAATGCGGAACACGTACTCACAGAGTGTGTGAGATTCGAGACCGCACGAACGATTTTGTAGAGACATATGAGACGGACAGTTACTCCGAGAGGAGTAATAGAATACATGGTGAGTTCAAAACAGGCATGGTCCGTAACAAATGGTATTCTCTGTGAATTGATGCAGCAGTTGCGACGTGACGAGCAGAGTTACAGGTCAACTCCGTCCTGCCCCGCGATGGAATATCTAAAAGAAAGTTCCGCGGGGATCAATGGGAATATGAGCCTGGTGAGAGGTTGTTTTAGTCGGTAAAAATCCGGCATGCCTCTCGATCGGTCCGATCAGCCATGTCGCAAACATCTTTTCTACGAGGGTGGGCTGAAAAGTAATGCACACTTCAGAAGCACGCCTGGCGGCAAATGGAAGTAGCATTCCCACTTAACACGCATGTGCCGGGCCGAGATCGGGCATTCATCCAGAGTCTTTCAAGAGCGAGAAGGATGGCGACGTGTTCTAATGTTATGTCAACACGACTTAAACAGCGTGCTGTTATCGAGCTTTTTACAGCTGAAAAAGTGACTCCTACTGAAATTTATCGTCGTTTAAAGGCTTAATAGATCTACTGTAAACCGACGGGCAATAAAATGTCGTGGTTGTGGGCCTGGATAAGCCACAATTGCTGATGAAACACCCAGCGGACGTCCTATGACAGTCATAGACGATAATCACCGCAAATGAAATGTATTATTATAGTGGTGTGGCGTCTCTAACAGATACACACACAATTCACAAGCAAAATAGTGAAGAACACCGAACGAAAATCGAATAAGAAGATACATCAGAGCCGTATACCATAGCGATAACATAACAATTCACATCAGTGGAGTAGTCGAGTTTAAAAATCAAATTCTAAACATGGCCGGTAGCCTGATGGGTAACGCTTAGGTTCAATTTTTGGTGATTCAAACTGTCATAGCGTCAGTTCGAATCACACGTTTTTCTTCACTATTATTTAAAACGCTATAGTGGTAAAATGTAAGAATCCGAAATTTCAAATCACAGCACATTTTTGTACTTTTCACTCTCTTCTAACGTCCGCTTACTTTCCGACGTGGTCGACGTATCCAATACCCCAGCATACTCACCAACCATTTGTCGATAGTTGTTTCCACTGACTCTGTGAGTTGGAGTGCTATTTGCCAACATCTCGCCTGCAGCCAATTATTTTCTAATACTTACAGGAAAACCATGTCGACCTCAATCGCCAGTATCAAAAAACAAACACCATCACACCGCGATTTAAATGGAAAAATGTCTAATGGTTCATCGCAACAATTGCAATTGGATAGCGATGACGGCAACAAATGAATCTGGAATTTAATCGACACCCCGATGACGCCCATCAGCACTATTCTGTTCAACAGTGCGATTTAGGGAGTTTTCACTTGGAACATAGTTCACACAATATCGGTAAACTTTCCCTACAGTAAAAGAAAACCACAAGAAAAAACATGGAAAGAGCAAACGAACAAATCTCTGAAGGTCTTTCACGTCTTTTTTTTTCAAATCTAACATTTACTCCCCACAAACAAAACCCGGTACAATCAACTGAATAGAACGCTTGCCATTGTGTACTCCTTCTCTAACCTCAATTGCTGAACGGCCATTCCATCGTGCCTCTTTTCCGATTTCCGTGGCTTCGCCTCTTTACCCAATTGCTTCGCCTTTCCACTCAGTTATCCTTCTCCCTGCCAGCAACGTACGGCACTTGACCTTTCGCCTATATTCAAATCCTCCCTACCAACGCGAGCGAAAGTTATCGATTCCAGGCAAGGAAAAAAGTATTTCTGAAATACAGAAACTTGGAATCCAAGTGCAACGAAGGAATAGGACGCCGCAAGGAGCAAAATATAAAAAAGTGGGTAATTTTCGGAAACAAATTTGCTGGAGAACTTTGTGAGAGATTAAAAAGTTTCCTGGGGCATCCGGTGTCCGGCGTGGTGCGCGGTGGAAACCGTATGGGTTTGGCAGTTTGCAAAGACGCCATAGAGCCAAGAGGCGTTTCAATCGATTTGATTGGCTCAGGGACGCATTTCAGAGACCAGCAAATCATATATCCGATTTGCAGTTACGTTGGCAATTAGAGGAATATGATTTATAACACCAAATTACGAGGAAGAAACAAGAAGTAATTATGACGTGAAAGGTACAACTTTCTCCGATTTCATTGTACTATAAAGGAGCAATGTCAGAACATTCAAAGCTAGAAATGCCTTACGTCAGTGTAATGTGTAAAAAGAAACTACACACCTAATATAAACGCCGACTAGTTGCACACATCAAACCATTGGTTTTAGCACCAGCCGTATTTAGGAAAAGTGAACTCAGCTGGGAATATTTCATATACCTAAAATGTAAAGATACGAGTAGAATGCTTAAAATACCCAAGGGGAAAACTAATTTCTTTCCAGACCCAATTCAAGCACAGACTACGCTATCTGACAGATAAAAGTATATATAAGAATAACAAGGTAGGAGAATTATGAACGAACATGCTGAATGCTCCTAGAGGGATTGATGAAGTTTACATTACGCAATAGGTTCAAGATCTCAGTTTGGATTCGACATTAGTCCGCAGAACCGCAGCTCTTTAAATCAATTGACCACTCAAAAGTCTATCAGTGGGCCCAAGTAATTTGCGTCTTCACCTAAAATAATTGCCAAGCAGATTGGCCATAGGATGCCCCAGGCAACCTCCTGAATCAACACCGGGATCCGTAAACTTTCACAATTTTAATGGGGTAAGCAGTAACCGCTTAGCCAAAACAAAGTCATCAGTAAAACCTGCGAAGGCACAGGTTCACGAAAACTATGAAACGGTTAGAGATCAAAGGCACGGCCGCGTCTAGACTGTTTATAATGTGGAATTGCTATGCTAACTACTATGATATTCTTATTTATATTTATTTATTAAATTTTTTTGCTGGGTTCTTCACTGTGGTTGCGTCTTCGCGCGGGTCTTTGGGATTCGCCACAACCTCCTCAGTATGTAGTCACCCTATAAAATATCTTGGCGTTCCACTAGACTGCAGATTGTCGTTTAAGGTACATTTGCATACAACACGGCATCACCAAGATATACCAATGAGCAATATCTAAGCGGGAAGAATTCAAAACCGGTATAACCCAGTGCTGCTTCCAGTCGTCATAGGAAAACTCAACGTTTTTCCTACGCAATATAAACGACACATGCAAGTCATCGAACCCAGCGAACTTCTAAGTCACCGAATTATCTGGAATTTTAACCTAACTGTAGCGGGGGTATGGGGGCGAATATACAGGTACTTTCAACCCGACGAAGACCAGGACGACTAATCCAAGTTGACATGCAGTCTACACGTAACACCCCTGGATCGCTACTTTGACACCCGGCAACTGGTGAACCAAGGCAAGCAGCGATATCCTGAGAAGGTTGGCGCAAGGCTAATAACCTTGCCCGGAAAAACAAATTATTATGGACAAACTAACAAGCCTCGGATATGGACCGGTTACACGACGATGACCACGGAAACGAAAATGGCTAAACGATTTGAGAATTTTCTCATGGAACGTCCGGTCACTATACAGAGCTCGAGCTGCACAGCAGCTAGCCGATGCCCTGTCCGAATATAAGGCTGACATAACAGCATTACAAGAAATAAGATGGACGGGGAGTGGTGTTATTCAAAGAAACGAGTATGACATTTATTACAGCTGTCATGCAAAACCCCGTGTGCTCGGGGTAGGCTTTCTAGTCAGCCAAAAACTGAAGTCTGCCATCATCGGCTTTAATGCAATAAACGAAAGGCTATGCACTCTTCGCATGGGCGGCAAGTTTAAGAACATAAGCATTCACGGACCTACAGAGGAGTCCCCTGACGACAAAAAAGAAGAATACTACGAGAACGTCGAACGGGCCCTCAATGCCTGCCCAAGATACGATGTGAAATTCGTTCTTGGTGATTTGAATGCAAAAATTGGTCGGGAGCCCGTTTTCAGGCACTACGCAGGTTCCCATAGTTTGCATGAGAACACTAATAACAATGGACTACGTCTCATCCAACTAACAGCATCAAGGAACTTGGTCGTTGCGAGTACCAGGTTTCCGCGTAAAGATATCCACAAAGCCATCTGGGTATCACCTGATGGAGCCACTCGCAACCAAATGGACCACGTGTTGATATATCACCGCAACTTCTCGAGTCTGATGACGGTACGAACGTACCGAAGTGCCAAAGTGGACTCAGATCACTATCTTGTTGATATAGTTTTCCCAGCGCGAATTGCCTTACGGAGACGTATTGCATCCGCGGATCCGGTTCGAATCAACACGGCTCCCTTACCCAATGAGAATCCCAGTAACACCTTTGGTCATGTGTTAAGACTCGCCCTCGAAGAGCTCGATGGAGGAAGAGTAAGTCCTGGGGCCAGAATGCCGCGCGTAGAAGAGAAATGGATACGCCTTAAGAAACTGTCATTAGTACTGCCAACTCCATCTTAGGCAGTAGTCGTATAGATCGGAGCGACTGGTTTGATCATGAGTGGAAACTAGCGACTGAACGTAAGAATGATGCATATCCAGCAATGCAGCAGTCTCATAAGACACGGGTACGCGAGGAGGATTCCAAAGAGCTCAGAAGATCTGAAAAAATACTTCACAAACAAAAGGAAAGTGCCTAGGTAAAAAATCTAATCTGTGAAATAGAGGAAAGTAGAGAGCGAGGTCCGCACCATGCGCGGAAGCTCTACAAAATAGTCTGCAGTGTGACGCAATACACACAATGCTGCAGTTACTGTAAGGATAAGGTAATCTGATGAAGGCATGCTGGGGCGATGGGAAGTGCACTTCAATGAATTGCTAAATGGTCAGCTCACAGAGGAAATGGAGGAACCACCAATGCAAGATCAAGACCAAATGCTGCCACCACCAAGCATTAAGGAAACATTAAAAGCCATAAGACAGCTCAAATAAAATAAAAACCCCGAAGCTGATGGCATACCAGAGGAACTGATCAAACAAGGAGGGGCAGCTTTACGTCACGCTGTTAATGAAATCGTGGTGCACGTACGAGAGCAGGAAGACATGCCGGAAGATTGGCGTGGTAGAATAATTTGCCCCATACAAAAGAAGGAAGATATCACACTGTGCAGCAATTATAGAGGTATAACATTGCTGAGCACAGCCTATAAGATACTCTCCTCTATCCTACAAGATCGCATAGCCCCATACGCTAAAGCCATCATTGGTCAATATCAGTGTGGCTTTATCCCAGTCAAATCAGCGATTGATCAGATATTCACCCTTAGGCAGGCGATGAAAACATGTCTGGAATTTAGGATTCCATTATATCATCTATTCATAGACTTTAAGGCCGCCTAGGACAGCATAGCGAGGGTAGAACTATATAATGCCATGAGAGAGTTCGACATTCCAAACAAATTGATACGACTTTGTAGGTTGACAATGACCAACGTAACTAGTCAAGTAAAAATAGCGGGATCGCTATCCAAACCAATAAACATTTTTAATGGACTCCGACAAGGGGAAGGTCTGACCTGCCTCCTCTGCAACCTGGCGTTGGAGAACGCAATCCGTGACTCTGGCGTTACAACTAGGGAGACAATTGTCACCAAGACCAGCCAGATACTTGCCTACGCAGATGACATCGACATCATCGGTAGATCCGATTCCGCTGTATAGGACTCATTCACATAAATCGAACAAGCGACACAAAAACTGGGACAGCACATTAAGGAAGGAAAAACTAAGTACATTGTGGCAACGTCTACGAAGAGAAGACCTAATGTTGGTCAAACTATCAGGGTAGTGAAGCACGAATTTGAAGTAGTGCAATCCTTTAACTGGCTTGGGTCAATAGTAGCAGGCGATAACAATATGGAAGAAGAAATACGCGGACGGCTGGTCAAACCCAACATAGCCTACTATGGTCTATCAAGGCTCTTTAAATCCCGAGATTTATCCAGAACATCCAAGCTGCTACTATACAAGACCATGGTCTTACCAGTACTCATGTATGAATCCGATATCTGGGTGCTCATTAAAAGACACTCTGAACTCTATGCTGCGTTCGAGAGGAAGGTCTTAAGGAGAATTGTTGGCCCCGTATGTGAGGGAGGGCGATTCCAGAGACGCTACAGCCATGAGTTGTACGCGATCTACTTTGAAGCTACCGTTGTAAAAAAAATTAAGCCCGGTAGACTCCGGTGAGCGGGACACCTAGCTCGAATGAGCGAAGAGAAGCCTGCCCGGAAAGTCCTTTGTAGCGGGATGTATGGAAGGCGACAGCGTGGCAGACCTTGCCTGCGATGGAGGGATGCCCTGGACCAGGACGCCTGGAGTCTGGAAGTGCCAAACTGGATGGCATCGGCTCGAAATCGGGGCTGGTGGGGAGACTTGGTAAACCGGATCTCGGTTGTAGTGTCGATGATGATGATGATGTAGCAATTCCAACCTATTGCTATGAACTGTTCTAAAAAAAAACGTCATCGGCGCCATAAATCAGGGCATTAACCTATCTATCACATCTTCTGTCCCGAGTTGAGACATCGTCGCATACATCGGCCTTGGTTTGATACGTGTTTTGGAACTAACCTGTTTTTAGCATTAGTTAGAATCAAGTCCTCCACAAATAATGCTAAATGATGTACAGCCACATACGTGAAACTAAGAAATGTTTGGCCAAGTGTGTTTGTTTCAAAAATTTTTCATCCGTCCAATTTACCTACAATGTACCAGAACTATATTCCTCAAAAACTGAAATTTATTTCACAAATTCGACCAGGCCATGACAATCACATTCAAGAATTATTTCATTGATTTTAAGGAAATGTACGTACTCGATGAAAGAGTAAGCGGGGCAGATATCGGTCTAGCAGTGCGTCTAGCATGGAGAAAAGGATTACGATATCGAACACAGATTTGTACTTTCGAAGGACTGTAGTGGAAATGGTGAACTGGACTTCGGTTGATAATTTTAAAAGTTTCTAGATAAAATTAGGAATTTAAGGCGCTATGCAGCGCTGCAAGTTTTTACAGAAATGGGTTTACTAGATATTTGTAGCTGCATAGCCCTGAAGCCGTTGGTCAAAATCAGTACATGCGTATGCCCCACACATATGTATTTCTATGATATGTACGAAGACTAACGCTTCAATGTACAACTATTGACTTTGCTTATTTAAAAAAATCAGTCTTCTCATAAGGTAAAGAAAGAAGTTTGATTTTCATTCTAAAAAGTCAACAAAAGAGCTGTCCATTTGATGTTCATGATTGAAGTTTGTCACTTCGTCTTGATCCTACCACCGTGCAGCCAATGACAGAGAGCAGTATGATTTCTGATCGGCAGAAATGGAGTTTTTTTTTTAACTGGTAACTTCACTTGTTTGGGGTTCTTACCCTTTCTGTCTAAGTCGTGCGGTCCAGGCGTAAGGACAATGGACTCTTTTTTTCTTTTTTTTTTTGCAAATTGAACAATGAATCAGTAATGCAAAGAACCAGTAAGGAACAGAACTAATGATTTCTAAAAGTTGTACATCATTAAATTATGTAAAAGGTCCTAAGGGAATCACATCATCACTTCGGATTATTCAACTTATAACTTTTATAAACTACTGTTGTACATTTGATCGCGTGCTACAAGTGGAAAGGTGGAGAGTAGGGGCGGAGTAGTAATAAAGTTTTATAATAATTATAAAACGAATATAAGTGCCCAAGCCAAAATTAATCTATAGAAGAAAAATAATAATTACAAAAAAAAAAAAAAACCAAAAATAAAACATCAACCATGTTAAGTTAGTTAAAAAGAAAAAATGATGCTTTGTTTTGTTTTTAAATATTTAAGATCAATTTATTTATAATTTAGTGAAAATTACTTTTCTTATAAAATATATGTCGTTAAAATTACAAGAGTTCCCATTTACAAATTATAAAAAAAAACATAGTGTAGTTACAATAATAATAAAGATAAAATTTTAAAAGACAAAACGTGAGTACAAGCATATTGTGTGGAGAGTTAGTTTTAAAACAAAAATTGTCAGCTTATCTTCCATATCCGGATACACCATACACCATAAGCGTCTATTTCTCTTAGTCTAAATTATTGTTAATTCTTTTGTGTTTTCGTTTTGGTTTTACTATTTATACGTGTACAATTTAATTTGTTTTATCAGATTTGACTATCTAAACATACCTTTTATACAAATATAAGGGCATAAGTATATAATTTACATTAAAAGAGGAGAAAATTGTATTTTTATAGAGACAGAAAGAGAGAAGTTTCATGTTCATTCTAAAAAACGGGATAGAAGGTACTTCATTTGATTAATACATTTACTGAATTTAGGCGTTAAAATTATTGTTTGTTTGTCTTTTAACGTTTGTGTTTAGAATTAAAAGATAAGTTAAGTTAAAAATAAAAATAATGTTAAAAAGTTTTAGCTTCTAAATACTGCTTCGATTTCTTCGAGTGGATTCCTAGAAACGATGTAGAAAGTAAGAAAGAAAAAAAGATTGTGTGTGAATGTGAAAAATAACTTCCATCAAAAAAGCAAAATGAAAACTCGAAAGGAAATTAAGAGCAGACAAAGGACAAAAAACAAAATATGTGATAAACAAGACATGAAGAAGAAAACAAATAACAATATAAAGAGTGTTTCTGCGCCAACAACTGTCACGAGGACGAAAACACAAGCCAGTCAAAAACACACAGGTCAGCAAAACAAATACCTTGGATCACTGCGCATTAATTAAGGATTCGGTATCGATCAGAGTTAGAATTGTATGTTTTGTACTGGTATTTTTTAAGCCCATCCATCTAATCTGAAATTCGTTTTATTACCTGAAAGTTTGTGGTAGTATCCAGCCCTCAATCAGATATATACAAGTGACAACCGAAGTGAATTTCAAAACCTTATCAATTCACCACCGATAATCATGAACTGCTTCAGCAACTGATAACGAGTGACCCGCTCGGTAGCGTAGACCCCACGCGCAGTAAACAAAAGGTCGGTCTGATGAATAAACCAACTTTTTCGAAGATCACGACGGCCCCGGTTATTAGAGTACCATATTGTGCGACTTGATTTTTGTCAGAAACCGCTTTGCCTAGTCCAAGGCCTATGTTTCCAAGACGGCAGTGTACGTGTTACGTAGGTTGCCTGGAAATCATGAATCAGGTATTTTCAAATATCTAAATTTTCCGCAATCAATAGCACAGCTAAAGAAAAAGATCCTAAAAAATAATATGCGTCTACGGGAGTCAATTGATTACATTTTTTATAATTCTTCCACAAAAACGATGTTATCCCTACAGCTGATGCAATAATAGGCATGATGCTACTTGGTGTGGGGGGCCTTTATGCTGCATAAAGTGAAGAGTATCCAAAAAATTTGGGGCAAGACTAATGACCTTGCCCGGAAAAAACAAATCATTATGGAAAATTTAACAAGAATCAGGACTTGCTAAATAAGGCCAAGACCGGTTCCCGGTTGTAGGGCCAATGATGATGATGATGATCCAAAAAATTAAGATCTGTTTTATATCAATTCCGCAGCTCAGAGGAAAACGGAGGAGGATGGAATGTTGGAATGATTACATTCCCCTATAGATAGTACTGTGGCGGTTCCGCCAAACCCCACGGTTCGCTTTCCTAAAAAACCCCCATAACTTGCACCCAATCTCCTAATTTCACGAATGCAATCGCATTAGCATCTTAAATGCTTCGCACATTAAAGAGATCAAATCTGTAATCTAAAAAAGCCGCTGGAAAAGAAAACTTACCTTTCATGCATCCCTTCGCATACAATTCTCCGTAAGATTTCTTTCTTAACTTATCAGGCAGAACCCCATTATTACAACCCAACTCCCATTATTTCCCGCCAATGCAATCGCATTGGCACCTGAAAACATTCCGTTCCCAAGGATAGTTAATGTTTTCAATCCATTACCTAGAAATGCCTGCAAAGAATTTTTCCTACATGGGCATTCATACATTATCAATGCATCTCTGCATTAGCGACCCAAAAATCGAATTTCCAATTAGTGTAGATATTCACACTATAGTTCGATCCTGCCGTCGCCTTAGATGCCATGCATAATTGACACAGATGGTATACACAACCGTCATTGTGTATCCATCTAAATTACTTTCCGAAGACTTGCAACTATTGATTCAGTTGCAAGCACTTCTCGCGAAAATATTTCTTTGTTTGAATCTTCAAACAATCACCGACGTCACACTTTGCGTCGGATTGGATTCAATAGCATAACCATATGCAAACAAAAGAATCCGATTCTCCCAGTCGACAGATCTATACGATCTCCATTGTGTAAATTATCGCAATCCCTTTTAGCATCTAATGAGTGGCTGCTATTTAGGCAGCTGACCCCCATTACCAAAAGATGCCTTAGGTCGTTTCCTCTTTGTTCTTTTGCCCTCGTTGTAGGTTCCGTTTATCCTTGACTAAACGCATCGATAAACACGGTGGTGTGTACGAACAGACACATACGCCACCGCGTCCCAGAGATCGCTCTCCATTGGTCACTGGTCAAAGGAAATTTCATTTCCTTTTCACCACACCACCAAAAACTCACCCCAAACGATTGAATATCGGTGAGTCGTTTTCCATCCACCGACCGAACAGGTCACATCACTCCCGCTGTCCGTAGCGCTGCGGACACGCGAATTTCAACCGCGAGTAATCATTAACGAGTCGTGAAGTTGTGAACGTATACCAACCGCAGACGTGTTGGCGATCGTGTTAAAGTTGGTGAAAGTATTGATTAAAATCTGTCATTTTATGTGTTGTTCGATTTTGATATACATTCAAAACTAAAAGAATAATCCCCACAAGTCATAAGTGAAATATAAGATCCTTTTATCGTTCAATAAAGAAACATCAACCAACAATCGAGTGTTTTATTTTTACTTGTGTGATCGTGTTTGTGCTTTACCTTCGGCGTTGTACTTGGCGGAGCTTTCGTGATTTGTGGGGACGAGGTAGAACTCGCGCCCATGCTGGCGTCGCGACTTCGTACCCCCACAGTACAACTTTCTGCCCACTTGTGAAGAGCATCTAAAACTCTATTTCTTTAACCATACCTCGATTATAATTGGCGATAAGCCCAATTAACAACGCAATAGAAAGACAACACTACTTCGGCTCCATCCTAAGTTGAGCACAAGCAGAACACCATGAGCCAGATGTCCTGTCCAATTCTTACTGTTGCCCGGCTACTAAAAGAGCTTAACATTCACAAGTTCGTCAACGTAGATTATATTCCCCTGTACTTTAATGAGACGTTCTTTTTCGTTCGCGTAACCACTGCGAAAGCTCTCCTATCTGTCTTATTTAACTGACCAAATGGTTTTGGATAACGATATTTTTTGCTTCCATCAAATTAATGCTGGTTTCCCGCAGGGCTCCGTATTCTCGCTCTAGCTGAGTGAGACGAACCCGGAAGCACGACATCAATGAACGAGCTGTTCTGCAACAGAAGAGAAATCTACTCGCAAGCTCATTTGGGGTAAGATTTAAGATGACCAATAGATGGCTTTGATCAGAGTCGGAAAGCTTTGGCATGGTAAACCGGATAAGATCGCCTCGAAATCTGAATGGGCGTCGAAGTAACGATTACGTGAGGCCAAGATCGGATTCAGTCTGTAACGCAATTATTTTCGAAGTTCGGGGATATAAATTGGGCTTCCTCTGAAGTTTTATAACAGACTAAATGAAGGCTACCAAACCAATAAACGAATGGCAATGAATGCGACACAATTATAGGTATGCTGCAGAGTACGATCAAATGGCATTGCTCCAGCAATTGCCTACTAATACCCCATCACCAACACCAGACCGTGACCAACCACCAACTGCCCCTTAATTACTTCCTATTACTTCTCGATACCTCGGGGTCAACACTTCTCAATTACGACAATGCAATTTCATTTCAATCGACCCATTTTCCGATTCTTGACTTTTTAATTCGCGATCGTTTTGTATCGTTGAGCCAGTCAATATTCCTTCATTGACTTGAACTCCAGTTTAACATTCGCGATTGCGAATTGACCCAATTAATTTTATTTTTGCGGCTTGTGTCGGAAATTGCAGTTAATCGTTTTTGCAATTTAATTGTTCCAGCCTATGCAATCAATTATGGTATGTTAATTGCTTCGAAAATGAAACTAATCGTTTTTATTCGTTTTGCCAATTGATTTGAAATATGGACTTAATTGCATTATCGTTCTGTGGGGTCATCTGAGTTTCAAATCGGGTAGCGTTTTTCTGTTTGAGTGTGTCAATTATCTCTTCTATGCCATCTTTAGGTATGACATCATCGACACACTTAACACGCGCTAGTTACAATCTTGCGACGGAAAATAAAAACACAATATTTTTATACTTCAAATTTTAATTTTATTTTTTCAACTATTGCCGTAACTATTTCTGTTTTCGCGGATTTTTTTGTCCGTTTTATTTTTTAACTTCTTTGTCGGGGTTGTCTATCAAAACTAATTTTCTTTGCCTGGGGATGATCCTATTCACCCCATAGTTTTCTTTCTTATCTTTTTTTTGTTCACTCGCTGGTAGTGGCTTTCTGGTAATCGAGAATCTCTCACACATACAGCCGTAGAGGCCCAGCGCTGTAAGTTGGACTTTCATGTATTATATATAATCAAATATTAATAGCATGAAAACTGTAATTCAAAAGCCCAATAGTTCCAATTTGAAAACAAGCCATTGCATGAAAAGGAATTAGTTTGAATTCAACCGGTGAATAGTTCATCGAAGGGACAGTTTTATAAAACGGCAAAATAATACCAAAAAACAATGCTTTATATAGTCAAAGCTTCCCAATCTGCAGCACATCTTGCAACTAGGACTTTGGAAACGGTATTGGTATTATTAGTAGATAAGTCAACAAGAGAGCACGACAAATTTTCTCTGTAAACAGAGGCTTCTTAGGCACGGTCAACTTCAGATCTCCTTACGTTTATATGGATCCTTTTGCCGATTACGTACTCGTATATCAAATCTAATTTGCATCGGGTCCCCACAAACAATCACAATAAACTGATTTTTTTTATCATTTTTGGTGGTAATTCACAATGAATAATGCCGGCGTACGAGTCCATCGCATATCTTCAAATAACAAATGGGCTTAGCACAGGGCAGCCGTGTACCCAGAAGAGTCCTCAATAAAAATTCATTTGAATCTCTGCCGGAACGGCTCTTCCCGACTCCCTCCAAGTACATTAGCCGCTTTGCTGTTTTAATTTATTATAGACTAGGGGCGGAATTTATTATTCCTCTTGTATGTGGAAGGCCTGAATTGTGTGCGCCCCACGGGGCAGAAATGGATGTTACATTTCACTTTTTCACCAGCTTTTTATTGTTGCCGGTATCGGCGGAGAGGGACATTTCGCAGGTCGGATAACGACCAAAGAATGGGGAGTAGAGTTACCCGAATCCGGAAACACATACCCGCGGCGTATTGCAGAGATTTTACTGCGAACATTCCTTCTCGGCAATTACAAGTGAAAAAATGTCCTCTCCTTCCTACGAACGTGGGTTAGGTTTTGATGATAAATTGGCGAGTAGCGTCTTATTATCGTTTTGTTTTCAGCGTCGACATCGTCGCCGTAGGTATTGTAAAAAACGGCCATGAAATTCCACTTGAAAGGTAATTGAGTGGTACTAGAGTGAAGAGAGCCGTGGAGTAGGCGGCCGGGTTGAATAATATTTGTGTGGAATGTCCAAAGAAACAGTGTGCATAACACGTGCGCCTTGATGCTTGAAGGCGACTTGTAGTCACAAATAGCAACGGACGCAAATAAACAGGAAATCCTATTTTGATGCCATGGTAACAGTGGTCCTGCCCGCTGCTTTTTTTTAGATACAATGATATTTTGCAACCCATTTTGTCAAATGTCTACCCGGAATTGATCATTTAAAATGTCCGCGTAAGCCCATTGTCAAATTTCTTTTTGCCACTAAGTTGACACCACTTACCTCAAGTAACTTTTTCGAGTTTTATAATGAATAATTTGGTTGAGCGAAGAGTTTGCACTAAATTTTCAAAGGATTTTTTTGTGCGGAATCATCGAAAATGTTGGTTCAGACCTACGGCGACTCGGTTCTGTCGAAAACACAAGTGTATAATTGGTGCAATGAATTCAAAAGTCGCCGTCAAAACTATAATGATATGCCTCGCGCAAGAGCTCCAAGAACGGCTGTGACTGAGGAAAACATCACTAAAGTGAAGGAGTTGCGGCTTTAAAATCGTCGTTATAGCCTGAGGAAGCAGGTTTAAACAGTGAATAAGGAATACTACATAGTGTTCGTCAAAAGAGGCCGGATTTGTGGAGACAAATTATGGATTTTGCGCTATCTCGAAAACACAACTGATATGATCGAACATGCACCGTATACATGGCGCCCGGTGACTTTCCCGTTCCTCAAAACCCAAATTTCCACTTCGGGGAACACGTTTCGAGTCGATTGAAGCCATAAAAGTCGGCCGCGTCCTATAAAATGTGCATGGATGAATGGATTAATCGTGGGCATAAGTGTATTGCCTCGGAAGAGGCCTACTTTGAAGACGATAAAATAAATGTTAATGATTAATTCAAATTTGTTTTGGTGAGAATTTCCGGGTAGACACTTGACAGAATGTATAACCCTCTAAAATATGAACCGAAACACCATAGAAATTTCGATAAAATTCAAATTAAGCACTATCTACTTTGTTTTTGCCTCACTATTTTAGAATCGCTACTGTGTAACTCCCAACTTCTATTCTATTCTATTTATTGGCCTGTAGGAACCCGAAAGTTCATGACCTCACCGACTCCACTCCGCCATCGTTCCCTGTCCTCTGCGCTCTCCTTCCACATTCGACCATCCGATCCGATCTCCTCGAGGTCCAACCTAACAATGTCCTCCCATCTCCGTCGCGGCCGCCCTGTCAGTCTCTTTTCCGTTGGCTTACGGTCAAGAATTCTGTGCACGATCCTATCGTTGCCCATTCGCGCCACGTGTCCGGCCCATCTTAATCTTCGCGACTTGATTACTCTCACTATTGTTGGTTTGCGGTATGGCTCTTCCAATTCGTGGTTGTGGAGTTTCCTCCATTGTCCTGCCTCCTCGTCATATTTGCCGCCAAAGATACCCCTTAGAACTTTGTTCTCGAATACGCGGAATTTGTTTTCTTCCCGTTTTGTGAGAGCCCATGTTTCGCACCCGTATAGAACAATCGGCATGATTATGGTTTTATAGACACGGAGCTTCATATTACGTGATAGCAGTTTGGATTTCAGCAATACTGACTGCATGCCGGAGTGTAGTCTTTTGTTAATTTTCTTCGAGATTTCGTTACCGATCGTTAGTATTGTTCCCAGATATTTAAATTCTTTGACGTTTTTAAATGTCTTGCCCCTGATGTTTATGTGTCCTCTCTGAGGTCTACCTGCTCTCGCCGTAATCATGTACCTCCTAACTTATATATATTATTCTGTTTTTCCCTAAATTTAAATTATATTCTCCTATCCGTCTCAAGAAGCTCACAAGTATCACGGGTGAAATGGTCGCTTGTAAGGTCGGTCTGACTCGGATTTTGTTACCCACTTTACATAAGTGTGGTTCAGTTCGTCAATTGTCCAGGCAGGGTCAATTACCGGTTACCCACACAAAAATGCCTCACGATTGCGGATAATTCCCCCCCAGCTCTAATTAGACAAGTATGCCATCAACCGCATAACTATAGTACAATTTCATTCTCATGATCCGATATTCGTGTGCGAAGTCGTGTACCGATTCTATCCCCAGTCCAAAATTACCCTTTAGACATAATTTCGTGTCACATCGTTATCGGAAATATCTACCTAATTATTCCGCAGTGACTTAATAGTTACTTCCGATGCATAGAGGATTGAAAATATGGGATAGCCACCCCATGTAGCAGTCATTCTCATGTCATCATGCCATTGACCCCGTAATGAGGCGACTGAACAACGTCCACCGCAACTCCCATATATCGTTTTTCATCCTATCAAGCACAGGAAGTGGTGCTTTTGAGGTGGTTCACAAAATTATATGAATAGAGTGTCGGTTTAGACGAATATACGCCTCATAAATTGTGGCCAGGGTGTTGGGCTGCAGTACTTTTGTATCTCTTAAAAAACTTAAAACTTTTCACCTCACATTTTGCAGGGTTAAGTATTTGGTCGTACCAGTTAAGAGTTGGGTTAATTCAAAAACTCAAAATTGACATTTCAGGTACTGCTCACAAGTGCACTTTTGACATACTCGAAGGCGTTTCAATTTTGCACCACTCGTACTGTAAGACCGACTCCTCGATAGTATAGTGGTTAGTATACCCGCCTGTCACGCGGGAGACTGGGGTTCGATTCCACGTCGGGGAGCCTCTGGCGCAAGACTAATGACCTTGCCCGGAAACAACAAATCATTATGGAAAATTTAACACAAGGACTTGCTAAATAAGGCCAAGACCGGTTCCCGGTTGTAGTGCCGATGATGATGACGTACTGTAAGACCGACAAACATAAAGAGCAATGCGGTACTTGACAATTCATGGTTATTAAAAATGGAATGCTATATGAAAGATCAACTCGCTTTCGATGTTGAGCAACGTTTTAAAAATAAATAAAAATTTCGACAACACGATCTGATAGATCAACGGCACGTAGATCTCTATTCCTAAACTCGTCTTGCTCCAGAAGGGGAACCCTCTGGGATACCCTTCCCGCAGGAGTATGTACAATTTGCATCATGCGGAGTTTGGACTGTTGTCAACTATGTTATTGATTGAACAACGAGATAGACTACTTTATGTCCTTCACATATGCTTAGACATTTCTATAACTTGTGGGGCAGTGTACTTCTCTCTGTGCCACCAAAGATTGCAGTCAGATACTATATTGTGGCAAATACATAGAAGCTGCTTTGAGTGTTTTCGCTATGACAAGAACACCACTTTGTAGTAGTCAACGTGATAATAGAGTAAAAACTAAATGGTTCATGGCCATGATCGTCTATGGATATCCCAAATTATCGAATATAGGTTCAAACTCGGGTTTCAACTTGTTAGTTTATATCGGACTCCTGAATCTGACTACAAAAAATATTATACCATAACTTTGTAATCATACTAGTACGAGGATATGCGGAGAGGAGATGTTGAGAGCACTGATTTCGTGTAATTAACTAAATTTTGGAGTTTCCTACCGAAATGTAATGTATTAGGAGAGAGTACGTAGCAATGACTTATCCGTTAATTTTCCACATACGTCAATAGATAGCCCATAGACAAAAGATTGTGTTACCACCAAATTGTCGCCTGCACCGAGGGATGTCGCCTCTGATTTAGCGGGGTGATATGGCATAGACACCGAAGGTGCATCAATAGCTAGTGACTTCCATTCTGGCTCATTTTTTTACCAATGGCCAGATTACATTGGCTAGCTCTTATAGGTTTAGGATTCGAATCAGATTGCAATGAAGTTTTACATTCAAAAGAATATTAAATTAGCAATGAAGTTTTTATTTATAGAAAAATTTAAGAGGTAATATCACCTTGTATTCAAGGATAACACAGAGATAGAGATGTGAAAGTACTAGTCTTTAACTACAAAACACATGGTTTATTTTAATTTTACGATACAAAATGGTGGCACAACTGCGCACACAAGGGAAAAAAACTCGGACGGTCGAGATGGGCGCTACAGGTCATAATTTTTAATCTGGAACAAAAAACCAAAAAGTTTCTTCAAATATTGTCCAAAATCTAGTGAACATCGTAGGATTTTTTCGAAAAATTTATTTAAAAAAAAAAATTGCATTAACTTGAACTTTTCTTTTTGTTTTTTTTCGAGAAAATCGCTTACAAAATCTATAGAAATTAATTTATCAAAATTTATCCCTCGATGTTGACTAGAACATGTTGTTTTAAAGTTGCATTAAAATTTCAAGTCAATCGGATAAAAATTGAAGGGCTGTTGGAGCGCCCAGTTTGAAAAACGTAGAGCCGTGATATTAAGTTAACGTTTTGAGTAGATTTGTAGTTTTGACGGTAGTAGTAGTATAGCGTTTGGAAAGATAGTGAAGAACGTGTGATTCGAACTGACGCTATGACAGTTAGAATCACCAAAAATTGAACCAATGCGTAACACATCAGGCTACTGGCCGTGCTTAGAATTCGATTTTTAAACTCAAGTATACTCCACTGATGTGAATTGTTATGTTATCGCTATGGTATACTGCTCTGATGCATTTTCTTATTCGATTTTCGTTCGGGGTTCTTCACTATTTGCTTGTGTATTGTGTGTGTATCTGTTAGAGACGCCACACTACTCCCTCCTCAGTAACTTTGTTACGATCAGCTTCATGTGCGAACGACGGAGCGAACGAGAGAACGTCGGAGCGGGCGAGTGTACTAGTGCTTTATGCGGAAGTCGTAATGGTGTGTGAAATTCTGTTTAGTGGGTGTTTTTGTCCTTTAGGTCGACGCTCTTTGGCTGCGTTGTTCCCCCGAACACTGCTAACACAAAGTACACTACGGGGCGAAACAGCACAATGAAACACGGAAAAATTGTTTTTCTATTTTTTCATTTTTATTGTTCTCGTTTTGTACACTCTACGTTAAACACTTGGAAGCACGGTAAGCTGTTATTAGAACTAGAATGCACGGATGAATAAACTAATATAAGTATTTTTTATAAACGGAAATCGCGCTCACGCTTTACGTCGTTTATTGCAACCTTGCCGGCGAGTATTTTCCTCATTGAACCGTTACTTTATGTTTTCTTAAATACTGCCGCGCGAACCGACCTCCGTGTAGTGCTCCTCTCTGTTCGACTACCTTTTTTAGACTAACTGTCTCTATCTTTAAAATACAATCCGAACATCTCATCCCCGCGTCTGCAAAAGAAAATTTCCCATCCAATCTGCTAAACAGAATTTCCCATCGTATCTGTAAAGAAAATTTTCCCATCATCAATCCACCATTCTCCTTTCCGTCTTCGTTGTCGGAATCTTGTTCCTTCGTTCGACGATCGATCGTACCGCCACTTATTTTCCGATCTTTTCGTGGGATTTGTTTACGTTACCCGTCTGGCTTAAGCTAACAATGTTCTTGTGCATTTCAGATGGGTAATAAAGGAACTGTGTGATTGGTATAGTTTCTTTGTTAGCATTTCCAAACCATAAACATCTAGCGAGCGATCTAGGTTAAGATGTTTATGATGGCATGACTATTGGTCGGCAGCGAAACGATATGCTCTATTTGCACAAGTGCACATGCAAGGGATTTAGGTGCTCATTGCTATTAGCTACCAGAGTAGGCATCCGTTGTTCAGTTTATTTACCGACAATGGTGTTTCATGGGAAGCACCGCGTTGATGCTTAGAATGGGTGCTTGACTTACTTGCGATGCCTATCTGCATTTGGCGCATTGGTTTGGATACGATGTATGGATGCGTTGAACTCGATATTGGAAGCTTTTGAACGTTTAGTTCCTTGATTTCTGATATCGACCTCAACGTCGTTGCATGTCATATTACCTTTTGTTTCGGGTGTGATTAATGACTATGGGGACACGTGTCTGTGGGCACGTGTACTGGCAAAGGTGAGTATATTCCTTGGCGGAAGGATACCTCACCCTATAGCGGGTTGAGTGGTTCGTAGAACCGCTACAGTAGTTTTATTGGAGTTTCTATAAACTCCTGTCTGTTCAGCCAGAAAATATGGGTAGGAGACACATCTATTATCATCATCATCGGCACTACAACCGGGATCCGGTCTTGGCCTTATTTAGCACGTCTCGAGGCTTGTTAAATTTTCCATAATAATTTTTTTTTACGGGCAAGGTTATTAGCCTTGCGCCGAAGACACATCTATTAGTCAAAATTTAAATCTGGAAGCCGATATGTGACGGAATATATATAATCACGCATTCGAAAAACAGCTAATTTTGCTTCACGACTACGCTCGAAAAAACGACTTTTTGACCCACTTACAAGTTTCTCCCCCTCATAAACGACTTTTTTATCATTCATGGATCCTTTAAAGGAATATTTCAGCCAATAAAAAAAACGTGAAAATGGAAGTGGGTAACAAGATCCGAGAAAAAAAGTCACAAGGTGATATTACCCCTTAAGAAACAACTTGGAGCATTGAGCTTTGAGTTTCCCTTGTGATTGCAAGTTCTGGACAGCTATTTGACCCGTGTGGAATCTAGATTGAGCCCGATAAGTAATAGTTTAAGATGTTAATGAAATTATGTTTAAATTAATTGTAGTAAGTAAGAGATTAATCATTTCGTCTAGCTAACAAATTGAAATCATAAGAGAAAATAACAAAAAAGATTGCGAAATGAATTAAACAATCCTGACACACGAGGGTGAATCTAACAGTAATTTCTTTTCATACATTTATTACTAACTATACTGTCAACATCTTTCAATATAGTCTCCTGCTTGATCTACATACTTTTGTCACCGATTTGGAAGCTTTAATATCCCTTGTTCGTAGAAAGATTCAGGGCGAATTGTTAGCCAATTGCGAACGGGCTTCTCGACTTCTGCATTACTTTCGAATGTTTTCCTCCAAGTGATTCCTTCAAGGGTGCGAACAAAAAATAGTCCCAGGGAGACAAGTCTGAGCTATAAGGGGGGTATTCGAGGGTTTCCCAGCCCGTTTCTTCCAATTTATCCCTTATCAAGGACCCAGTGTGAGGCCTGGCGTTGTCATGAAGAAGGATGACATCTCGAATGGGTCTACCTCGTCCTCTGTCTGGATATGCGGCTTTTGCCAACTGTAACAACTGACAGTAGAAAGCTGCATTTACGGTTTGTTGTTCGTGAAGAAAATCAATCATTAAAACTCCCTTTGAGTCGAAAAAAAACGTTGCAAGAACTTTTCCGGCTGAGAGACGAGTTTTGGTCTTCATGTGTACGTTTGAGAAGGAAACAGGGGATTCAAAAAATCAACACCACATGCAACCGGAATAGCGGCTCACAGTCAACCGACAAGCGGTTCGACGAATCGTACGTTAATCCCAACTAATTATCAAATTGGCGCAGCCGCTGCCCATTAGTTGGCTCTGCACCGGTGTTCATAAATTGAACACTTAAATCAAAGTAAGTAAATCTCGGAGGTGCACGACCAATAGTGGATGGACCCTGAGGCTCCATACAACCATTCGTTTACATAAAATAATTACATTAATAAAAACTAAAATAAAAAATATATAAATTTTTTCACAATCGAGAGAGACAGAAAAAGGGATAGTATAAACAATAGAAAGCATCTGGTTGCCTTATTTTACTTAGTCGAGTTTTTCCGCTGATATCTCACATGTTCTAATTGATGGAGCATGTTCACTATATGTTTCTACCAGGAAACGATGACTTTCAACAGCTTTTTTTCTTTCGATTAAATAAGAAAAGCAATGCGTACCGCAAATGTTCCTTTTCAGGCACAAAACTCAACATGGTCACTGAACGATAAAACAAAGACGGCAGTTTTTGCCGGACTCAACTTATGTGTGTTTGTAGTTAAATCTCAGGCGAACAAAATGACGTATTTGTCAAATAAATACGCTGCGTACTTTTCGCTGGCACCATCTCTTAGTTAAACCGGAAAAAACGTATGCGTATACCTGGTATAATAATTCGTTCCGCAACAGATGCATGTACCTCTTGCTCGCTCGTGGCTGTACTGACTACAAAGGCGGTTCCCCCACTCTTCATAAACCAAACAACACCCACGCACAAGATTATCTAGCTCGCAACTTGTTGCTAAGCAAAATAGTAAAATTACCGTTTATATTCGATTCACCCTCGTATATACAAATATTCCAACTATCTTCTTTTATACGCGAGAGTGTGCACTCGTTACTACTGACGCATGAGCCACTAGATCACATTACAAGTCTAGTCATCTGACGGCGAGATTAGGTGAAAATAAAATTTAATTCCGTGTCTTTATCGAATATTGTTTTATATCTGATGTATTGCAGTAGATTATTGTTTCATCCACACTCGCAAACGGAGTCCAGGGGTTTGCTCTGCTTGCAGCTAAACAACGCTAAAGACTCTTTCAAAATTCAAAGTTATAGATTTGTTGACCTACCTGCGTATTTTCTCCATATTATAGAACTTGTACAACATAAACTACAGAACTATATGAAAAATGCAGTCTCTTTTCTCTCTTAACCATACCTCACAGCGACATATTATCGTACCAAGTCTTTGCCAGATTCATAAATAAAAAGAGTTCGGGGAGTTAATATAACAAGGAGCAAACACACACTAAGGTCGTAATGCTTTCTTTTCTGGATAAGTGCTAGAGATATCACCCATTCACGTTATAGCTGTCTACTACCATACTACCCGTACTACTTGGTTCGCCTTTCCTGGTGACTGAAGCGGTTATCAAATGTAGAACTTGATATTCAGTATGTCTGTCTGCTTTGATGAGGGTCCGGGAAGAAAAACCTTCAAGGGTTTATATGTTAGTTCCATTAGCCTAGCACGCTAATTTAAATAATTTAATATGCACAGAAACCCCACTGTGGACCTGCCCATTTGGCAATTAACCAAATTCAGAGGAAAAACCCAAGTGCCACCTGTCAGGCAAATAATTGGCACCCTTGCAATCGGCTTAGACATACAACAAAAACGTCTGCCTGATGTTTCGATAAAGGCAAATTTCAATCACTACCGTAGCGACTGCTTTTCCTTTGAGAAAGGGAAGATTCCATTTGTTTTGGGGTGTAGTAAGTAAACCACATTTCACGCCTAAAACATTTCACCGCAATTTCACTTAGGAGGCCTCATGAATTGAAACGTACGCACGTCTCTCGGTCAATTTTGTGGGTCATACAAGAAAAAAAACAGAAAACAATCTCAATTCCCTCTTGATAGGCATTCGAACAAGATGATCTGGTCCTTTCCGCCGACCAAGTTTCCAGCCTAATCCCCCCATTACGTGAATTTACGGATACTGAGTACGTTATTGTGGTTAGTCGTAGCCGTTCGGATAGAAGTCTCGCAGCATTTCAGGATATACGAAAGTTGGAAATACCAGATTAGGGCGGAGCAGGCAACTGAATCAATAGGTAGGAGAATGTTGTTAAGGCGGATTTAGGTTAATTAATAGAATTCAAACGAATGCTTGTTGTGACTGGAATCTTAATGAAACGGTTGCGAGCAGTTTGTGAGCGCTCATCACAGGTCCTTGATGTTGATGTTGATTTTTACAGCGTGCTCGTGCGTTGCGAATTAAAAGAAGCCTTTCCAAATTGCCCAGCGACATTTTGCACATCTTATGGTGAAGGTAACTTATGTACACAGCGTCAAATAATTTCTAAAGAGCAATCATTTTTTCCTGTTTAGTGCTTTTCCACTCCCACAGAATATAAAGAAACACAGACAACAACAAAAATGTAGCAGAAATAAATGTAAAAAATGGGTTTAGCGACCAACACCTTGAATATACTTGAAAATTTAATTTAAGAAATATTTATTTATTTATAGTAAAGCACATTCACATCCAAAACCAGAAGTACGTAAACGGAAAATACTCAACGCCACCCGCTTAGGAATAGGGAGACGTTCACAGACAGTGCGATGTGTCTACATTTAAGCCGTGGTTCGAATTACGAATTTAACTTGAGTGTGCTCGTAAGTGCAAGAGGATTAAACGTATCGTATGTGTCTACCAGATGCGTGCATTAGGGTGGTAATGAATAGGAGGATGTAAGGATGTAAAAAGAACAATGATGAGGGGAAAAGAGATTTGATGTTGTGCAGTCACCTTACGACGAATCGGCCAAGTGCCTAATAACTAGAAGGATGATGATGCACTTGAGTGCAGGACATTTACATACCTTATGTCTTCAGAATCACAGTTTTCATTATCGTCGAAATCGTTATCACTATTCGCATTATCATCCACATCCTTGTGATGATGGTCGTATTGCTTTATTATGTCGATGGAGGTGTCTAGTAATCTGGTCTTCTTGTCACGTCTTAGAGTTGCGATTTTCTTTTCCTCTTCTTGCTTTAACTTTTCAACTTCATCCTTCGATAGGAACGAGAAAACTTTTTCTATTTTCAAAGAGAGAAAAGAAAAAGAAATGGGAACCAAAAATAATAAACAAACAAAACAATAATAAAATACTAGTATGATAGTCAAAACGTAAAGGGCATATTAGATCGAATAATGAAATCGCATCTTTGGCAGATACAACCTCACCATAAATAAGAGACATTCAATACCTACATACGGTCAGAAATTTTATCTGGACAATAGTTTGATGGACTTTGACAAAGGTAGAGGAATTTGCATTGATACATCGGATTGCATCTAAACTCTAAAGTCGGAAAATGTTTTTCAATCAAAGATGATTAACTTGTATAGGTAGTTTCGCGGTGGAGAAGCTCCATTGCCGTACATGTACTTCAACAGTACATGTCACCCATTGGATAAATCCCCTACTAACAACCTTATTATTGCCCATGTACAGGTGATACATAAATCTAGGTACCGTTCAATCAAATTAGAAGTTGACTAATAAGAGCTCAATGAAATAGTATAGTATTCATTACTTATAATTCGTGAGTGGAAGTTGTGTACTTAACACTCATTATAATGACGTTATTGCCCTCACCGAAACTAATCTTAGTAACATTAACTGTCCAGCACTACTTCAAGCTATTTCTTTTAACATCAACCCTCCCAACATCAGAACCTTTTCTTTATTTTCATATCGACCGACAGTGAACTGACTATGGTCTCAATAAGCTCAACGGTAATATTTGACTTTCATCAGTCAAAAAACTCTTATCTCACACATCTTTCTAAACATAGAACTAATCGAAGCTAGATGTCAGAATATAAATACAAATAGGAGGTTAAGGCTTAAACCAAACTGAGTAAATGAATAATAGGTTACATGCATACATGCGTGCAGGATTCATCATCATCATCGGCACTACAACCGGGAACCGGTCTTGGCCTTATTTAGCAAGTCCTGAGGCTTGTTAAATTTTCCATAATGATCTGTTTTTTCCGGGCAAGGTTATTAGTCTTGCGCCAGAGGCTCCCCGACGGGGAATCGAACCCCGGTCTCCCGGGTGACAGGCGGGTATACTAACCACTATACTATCGAGGAGCCCGTGCAGGATTCATACGCGTACTCAATTGCATACGCGTACTCAATTGCTGTACGCATAAAAGTGTTATTTTATGCATCTAACATTTCATACAAATTGCTGTAGGCAACTAAAAAAGATTCCCATAATGCAACATGAAGCAACATCTCATAGCATATACCCCATACCCCAAAGGAAACAATACAATTTCAGTCATCTAATATTGCATACTATTTGCCCTAGGCAAATCAAAAATTCTCATCACCTTGAGATGAAATTTTCCCATGGCCTTGGGGTGAAGCTGCAGCCAGAGTAGGCGTCAGGTTGCCACGTCAAGGTGAATGGCAACAGTATTGCAACGTTGCAGTTCCCATCATCGTTGGCATAGCCTACGACTGAGCTAGTACCAGGTAACTGTCTCAAGGTGAACGATGCGACCGTGGGAAGAAGAATGAAATTGAATTTGGATGGGTATAGAAACGGTGATACTAGACCGATCCTGCTTGCCCTGGCGCTGACGAAGAGCTCTAAGGGTTGTATTATAAAATGAATGTTGCGAGCGTTCTTCTACCTGAAAGAACACTAAAGTCTTCAATGGACTATACTCGACATTTAGAAACATTCTACGAGGTTTTCACTGACTTGTAAACGCCATTTGGGCTTGTGCTTACTATCCCTGTTATTTTTGTGATGATTTTTTTCTAGTAAACAATCCGAAAAGCGCTTGTACAAGGTAGCCTTGAGTAGTAGAAAATGACGTCCCTCTGTGCTTTTGTTTTTTAACAATACTGGCGCAGAAAATGGATTAAAAATTACAGTGCAGGCTTGAAGACTCTTTGATTTGGAGGGCTCGCGTTTATCAGCTGTTAGTAATATAAGCAGGACGCTGTTTTGCATACTTCGTCCTTTTCATACGAGTACCTTCTCCAGGAAGAGATCATTTATAAAGATTAGGAAGAAAGTGGGTGAGAGTACCGAACCCTATGGAACAACTGCATTAATTTGATGGGAGACAGATTTGACACCATCAAGAATCACTGGAATTAAACGACCAGAAAGATAGCCTCTTATCCCTTGGATCAGGGAATTGTCCACTCCATATGAATGCAATTTTGACAAGAGGACTGGATGCCAAACTCTGTCGAAGGCTTTTGAAATATCCAATGCGACTACCTTGCTTTCACCGAGGTAGTGGATGAGTAACCATTCCTCTTTTCGGTAAGGTACGCCATCAGATCTGCTGTGGACCAGTTGCTACGAAATCCATATTGGCGCTCATTGAGGAGGTCATTTGATTCCAGATATTGACGGTTGATAAGTGATTCCATTACCTTGAAGAGAATAGAAGTTAGTGCTATGGGTCGATAAGAAGAGAGATTTGTCACCCTTTTTGGGAATTGGCTGAATGTTCGCTGACTTCCATCTATTTGGGAAACGTCCAATAGAATAAGACAAATGGAAGTTTTCGCAGTGGTTTAGCGAGTGAAGAGGGCCATCTCTTCAAGATGATTGGGGGAATGCCATCCGCACCAGGTGATTTGTTTGCGTTTAGTTCTTTGAGTGCGCGGGCAACAGTACGCGTTCGGATGTGAATCTGTCTCATGGTGTGCTGCTTATGCTCAAGTTGAGCGGAACTGATGTGGCATCAGGCAGCGTTGAGTTGGCTAGATAGTAGATTCGCTTTCTCTATGGCACTGGTGACTGGTCTGTCATCGACTATAAGCGATGGAATGGATGAAGTTGGTTTTGAATGTTTTTCACGAATGCCCAGAAACTTCTACTACCTGTGGGAGAGTGTAATAATTTTTGTCTCACTCTCTGGTCATGCAAGAACTTGGCGCGTTGAATATACGCATTGCAGTCATTCCTAGCTCGCTTAAATCTTTTTCGATTTTCCTTAGTATTGTTTGATTTATACAACCGGAAGCTCAACTCTTTAGCCTTAATGGCTTATCTGCTCCCGGAATCGAACCACATATTTCTCTTGAGTTTGATACTCTTTATTCTGTGTGGAATAAAGGTTCGCATGTCAAGTAGAATCGTGTCTGTCAATGTGTCCGCTATATAGTTGTGGCGTTTCTGACAGATACACACAGTACACAAGCAAATAGTGAAGAACACCGAACGAAAATCGAATAAGAAAATGCATCAGAGCCGTATACCATAGCGATAACATAATAATTCACATCAGTTGAATGTACTTTAGTTTAAAAATCGAATTCTTACAATCGGCCAGTAGCCTGATGTGTTACGCATTGGTTCAATTTTTGGTGATTCTAACTGTCATAGCGTCAGTTTAAATCACACGTTCTTGACTATCATCCCAAACGCTATAGAGTCAACATCGTTATTCAGGAAAAAAAACGACCAATTTAACCTCCCAGAAAAATCGTTCAGACCTTCCCAGTTGGCTTTTTCACAGAACCATAGTGTTCTTTTGGGAGCTTTCTCATTAACGTTGCTGTTAGTTAGAGCAAATTTAGCTGACACGACACAGTGTCCAAGGGCGAAGAAAATTCAATTGTGTATTTGTTTGGGTGGGAGCTGAGAAATAGGTCCAGTGTGTTGGCGAAATGACCATATATGTCAGGTACCCGTGTTGGCTCATTGACAAGTTGAGTTAAACTATTTGAATCAGCAAAAAGCTGGACGTATTGAGCTTCAGGTGTTGTGTGTCCGGAGTGACGAAGCCACTGAGAGTTATGCACGTTAAAATCACCCGCAATAACGATTTCAGTGTGGGGATACAGGGTCAAGATCCTATCGATAGAATCAGATAGAGCATCAAATTCGTTAAAGGATGTGTTTCTATCCAAGTTTGGGGTTTTGTAAAGAAACCAGTAATGTATGGTATGCTTACGATCGTAAAGTTTTAGCCACGAGATATTAAATTCCAGTTTGGAGCAGAGCCCATATTGTGGCAGAAGCTGATAAGCAATATAATGTCGTATGTAGGTGGCTAGACCACAGTGTGGAAAGAACAGAGGCACTAAGTTATATCCAGGTAAATTAAAATCGAAAATATCTGTATTAGTAATTACCTGGGTTTCGCTAAGTGCAAGGATAGTTCGTTTCTGGTTAGAAACGTGGGCGGACACAGAAGAGAAATTGCATCTCAAGCCGCGAATGTTACAAATCAACGCGAAATTCCCGCTCCATTGAAATGGTCCTACACAGAGAACCAATACCGCCTCAGGAAAGGATGCAAAAGCAACCACTACAGGTGTTATGCCCTTGGTGTAGGTGCCAAAGATTATAAATCAATCGAGAGTATCGACGCCTGAGGGAGGCAAACAAAGGTGCGAAAAAAAGGAAAACAGACACAAGGAATGGAATGAGTAAAGGGTTTTCCCGCACTGCACATCACTCGTTTGTATATCGTCGCGCTTTTCACAGCACTAAGACGCGTGTGGGGAGAACCGTTTATTTACCTAGGATCGCACAGATAACTTTGCACTGCACTCGGACGCGTGTGTGAAGATCCGTTTGTTTGTTTAGGATCCCAGAGTAAGACTTCTCGCACGAACCGATAGTGCAATTGGGTATCTTGTGTATATGTAAGATTCCGACTGTTGACATGCAGTCTCCACGTGACACCGCTGGATAGCTACTTTGGTACCCGCCAAGTAGCGAACCAATGCATACAGCGACATCCTAAGAAAGGTTGGGGCAGGTCTAATGACCATGCCCGGTAGAACATATTATTACGGACAATTTAACAAGTCTCGGATATGGACCGGATACCGGTGGAGAGACTTGCTAAATAAGACCAAGACCGGATCCCGGTTGTAGTGCCGATTATGATGATGATGTCTTATACCAACAAATCAGAGTTTGACAATGTGTAGCCCTTATACTAAAGTGTTACTTCCGGAATTTATAGGGGAGCCAAAACGGAGAAATTTCCAGTACGATGGAGATGGCAAGGTTCGCGAATATACAATCGATTTCGCAAAAAGGTCGGCTAGAACTAGCCTAACTAGAGAGAGGGCTCTCCCTCCTGCCATCGATCCTTGGCTTTATGTGCATCGTACTGCAGGTAACGGATTAATAAATTGCCAACCACTAGTGGTTTTCGCAACAAATGGCCAATAAGATAATGGCTTACCTCACCGAAAGAAATGAGTCTGTGGTGGTAAGAAGTACTGCACCAAGACACGGGCACACGGTTCACTTCTTCCACCAACAAATGTTCCACTGCGAGAAATGATCACCACGTATATCCAAGGTAAAAAATTAATGAAAACACTCAAATGTTGTTCCGCTGTACTTTTAGTTTCTTAATTGTTAGTTGATTTACATTTATTTAATAATATACACTTTGGTTATGTCTTCATTTATCATACAATAATTCCACAGGCACAAATAAATTAATAAAATTAACTGTTTTCTTGAAGATAATTATACCTAGTTTTCGTGGCAAATATAATACTTTACACGTAAAACGAAATTAAAACGACGTTCAATTCTTGAACGGACCAATTCTCGACTCTACTGAATGTGCGACGTACCGTGTGTATGCTACTGTGGTTGGATAGTGACTGCGTTAAACTGACGCGAAATAAAATTTTCCCAGAGCGACGGCGTGACCGACCGCGGTTGTGACTGTGTAACGACTGAACCCAATTAGGGATGAAATTTGGATTTTACATTGGCACGGTTATTAGCCAATCATCATCGCGCTCTTCTCATGAATCTTTTCATTTGCATGTCTCATCATCATCACCGGCACTACAACTGGGAACCGATCTTGGCCTTATTTAGCAAGTCCTGAGGCTTGTTAAATTTTCCATAATGATTTGTTTTTTTTTCCGGGCTAGGTCATTAGTCTTGCGCCAGAGGCTCCCCGGCGGGGAATCGAACCCCGGTCTCCCGCGTGACAGGCGGGTATACTAACCACTATACTATCGAGGAGCATGTCTCAGCGAGGTGAATAATACTTGCACATCATTCGACAGACGCTGGGCATGCGAAGGATGAAAAGAACAAAAGAGAGAGCGCAATAACTGCGGGGTTGGCTTAGCTTGTGTGCTTGTATCAATGCAACCTCTTATGATGACCTACTGCCCTAGTGTGATGGCTGTGGTGATCTCAGAGTGCATTGAACTGTAGGGAGACAGAACTGTGAGGAAGAGGAAAATGTAGCTGGTGCTATTCACCTGCAAAAAGAGGTCATTGATCCCTAGCGAATGGAGTGTCTGGGGAAAGTGAATAGGACGCCGAATTGGCTAGGGAAATCTGATCATGGGAACTAAATTAAATACTTTGATAATTTCCCCAGCGGTTCCATGATTATGCAACCGCGTCGTTTGATCAGACTATGCCGTTGCTAACCGACATGATGCGATTTCCGGTGGAAATTTCATGGCTTAGCGAAATGGAGTTGCCGTACGGCGAAAAGATAGCTAAACTCAATTATGCATTATCTGAGTAGGATAATGAGTTTAGCTATGCGTGCTTTTGGGAAACATGATTTGCAGGTGAATTACTGAACGGTGGAATAGGGGTTGATATGACGCGCTGAAAGCGGTCGAAATAAGGCGGGAGTTGTGGTTGAAATTGTGGGTTGGTACTCCATGTAGTATAGAGAATCCCCACAAGTCACTCTACTCATTTCTTTGGTGCAAACACGGTTGGATATCTCCAAACCATTCAACAAAGTTTGACGACCTATCCATATGTCCAAACTACACTTTTATAGAATTAAAAAATCGCTCAGTTAATGGCCGAAAGATTATTTTTTTCGGTTTTTAATTTAGGTGATACTTGTTGGCGTATTAAATCTGTACATTATGAGGATGATGCTGGTATTTCTCAGGGAATCTTACTACCCATCAACTTCTTATTTCCATCCATCAATGATTTTTTGTACAAGGCCAAAAATCCCTTTCATCCCAATAGTATCAGTTTGTTTAGCTCTTCGACTTTCAGATCTCTCACTCGAGCATCAGTGTTTGTTGGGCTGTTGGATTTTGCTCTGGATTTCATATAAATGCGTTTGAAATAAATAAATGTGATATTATAAGTCAACATCACTGACTTTAACACCTTCATAAATGTGTACTTAATCCCCCTACAACATGACCTGCCATTCAAATATGCGACTGGTGTACCTTACTCTTTCATAAATCGGCCATTTTAAGGCTATATATGTAATTACGTAACTGATTAAGGGCTAATTTTTTCTTGGCATGTTAGTCAGAGCCGTGATCTATAACATGATATCATAATGTTATTAATAGTCTTTCTAAAGCCGGCAATCCAATTAGTTGAAAAAAGAACTCCCTACGTTATCAGCGACAATGTATTTTCCACTGGTGAATCGTAGTACAAAACTGTTTACCTAGCTATGTATACGACTATATATCTCTACATACAGACTCACTTTTGTTTGGGACTGTGTATTTACGAGCTAACGTAGTTAGCTAATTATATTCCTGTATGTTTGCGCATCTGTTGCGATACCTTGCTTTCGTGTTACAAACTTTATACCTTTGGATCTATCAACCTGTTTACCTGAGTCTTCGCTGCAGTATTTCCATTCGTGGATTTCCTATTTTATCTTATCACATTTTTATCTGAACATTTTCGGTTTTTATTTATAACTCTGTTGTACTATGTTCAATCTTTTCTTGTAGGCCTACCCAGAGATTGACGTTTCTGTTGGGATACATCGAAATGTGTTCATAAACATACCTAAATTCTAATTTGTCTATCTTTATGCCCTACGGTTTGGTCACGACCGTGTCATTTGTCGCAACCGGTGGGGCTACGACGGAGATATATGGAGTTCGGCAGTAAGTCCCCATAAAACAAAATGTTGTGCTTCCTGATATTACATTTAAAAGACGTGATCTGGGAGAGATTGACAAACGAATGATGTGTTTTATATCCCAATTCATCTTGTAGTTTGTGGCGCCGTATCCGTTCTAATTGCATGGTTTTAATGTTCTCCCACGCACCAGTGTGCCCCTCATATTCATCTCCCACCTTTTTTGTTCACTTGTTTGCATGCTCCTCGGGCTGTCTTCTTGGTCTGTTTACATTTACATCTTTCTGTTGCCCTAACTCCCTGATAATCAACCCACGAACTAATATCTCTACTAAATGTCTGAGTAAACGACCACAATATATAACTGCACTGTACTTATGTGGATGGCGTCACTATGGTATAGCTCCTTAGTGATGGACCCTTACCACAGGTTGCTCTCGCTTTACTTGCAGACACCGAAATAGAAAATGCCATCCAGTACTTTGCAGTATCAATTTGTCACAATCAAGTCACATAACGGACACTTCCTTCCTATTCAGGTTATATACAAGTTAAGGCGATTATAACTTAGGTACGTGACAAAGGGCTTAAAAACAAAAGGACTTCACCGTCAATAAATATAAAAAATGTACCAATGTCCGTAAATAAAATTCCTGAAATTAGCAAGAGCAAAAGAAAATAAAGTACCTCCCACCAAATACGCGGAACTCTCTTTAGTTTAGCGGCTTAGCTCTTTGCTGATGGACCCTTCCCACATCTTGCTCTCGCTTTACTTGCAGACACCGAAATAGAAAATTCCATCAATTTGTCACAACCAAGTCACATAACGGACACTACCTTCAGATATTATTCAAATTCTGTACAAGTTAAGGCGATTATAACTTAGGTACGTCACAAAGGACTTAAAAACAAAAGGTATTCACCGTCAATAAATATAAAAAATGTAACAATGTCCGCAAATAAAATTCCTGAAATTAGCAAGAACGAAAGAAAATAGAGTACCTCCCACAAAGTACGCGAAACGTGGAGGCAGTAGATTATTGATGCCTTCATCGAAGAGCAGCCCCAACTTCACGCCAGAAATGTCATTAATTTATCTTCTGATGGGCATACTCCCCGCCAACCTATTTATATTTATTTCACTAGCCAATTGTATTGGTCAATTTAATAAGATTTATCATGACGAAGTTGTCGTGTCCTTTAGACGCAATGTTTTACTACCCTCTACAACTTTTAACTTACCTGACTTTGAAGCTGGCTTGTGCTGGTCTTCCATTGCCGATTCGAAGAACCTTTTCTTGTCTGAAACCGATTTGGGAGTCTTCGCCGATGTTGGTGGGGACTGTAAAGTATAAATATCATAAATAACTTTGTCGTCACTAAACACAAATCTAGTAATGAAACGTAAAAACATTAAAACTAGCTCAATAAAAGATTCACTTTCTTAACGCTAACATGGGTGAAAGCCCCCCTTAATAGGGCGAGTAGGATATGCCTTTATTCAAGAGTTTAATGTCCCGTCACCGGAATACAACTACGATTCCATACAAATATTCCCAGAAAATACTCTTTTAATGACTGGCATATTGTCGTGCGTGACCAAAACACTGTCGTCTATAAATCATTTTCAGACCTACGAAGTGTACCCACTGAAGTCATCATCCTCATTAACAATTTTAGCTATGTCTTCAACAGGATTCCGGGATAATTGGACGCAATAATAAATGATCACTTAAATATGTCCCCGAAAGTAACACTAATCGTAACGTAATAACTTATCTGAAAGCTAAAGACTTATATAAATACAATTTAAGGGCAACAGCGCAAAAAGATTTTGTTTCTTCTTCGGCCGATGGACAAGTTAGTGGATTGTATTGCTAGTCTTCCAATTCGCTACTCCTCGAAAATTTCGGCATTCAAGCACTTCCTTTTGTGTTCCTTACCTTCATTTGTCTGCCTAAATTGCAGTGAAGAGGAAAACACTGAAAATGTATATAATACAAGATGTACGAGGGCAGTTTGATAAGTCAGTGAGTTTTTGAATAAAATGTATTTTCTTCCGCAAATAAGCATTTTATTTCTCAACACAGTCTCCTTTAAGCTCGATACATTTAGTTCAGCGTTTTTCCAATTTTTTTATTCCTTCCAAATAATAGGTTTCCTCAGAGCCCTCAAAATAGGCGTTCGTTTCTGTGATGACCTTTTCATTCGACCCAAATCCCGTATCGCCCAGCCATTTCTTCAGGTTTAGAAACAAGAAATAGTCGCAGGGGGGCTAAATCTGGAGAATATGATGGATGGAGTAGCAGTCCGTAGCCCAATTTATGGACAGATTATGCGTGACTGTCGTGTCACTTTTTTCCCTTTTCTTTAAAATTCACGAAGTTGCCTGTTTACAATGACTGTCAAACACAAACTAAACGACGCAGCAGTGCAGTGTTGCATTTAAAGTTACGGCGCGGAAAATTCAAAAAGCCGCTGACTTACCAAACTGCCCTCGTATATAAAATGAATCATTAAAGTATTTTGCAAAGCTAGAGATAGACCAAGAGGACCAAGAGGTCGGAGAACAATAACGTTCAGATGAACCTGCCAAACGGCGCAAGACTAATGACCTTGCCCGGAAAAAACAAACAAATCATTATGGAAAATTTAACAAGCCCCCGGACTTGCTAAATAAGGCCAAGACCGGCTCCCGGTTGTAGTGCCGATGATGATGATGATGAACCTGCCAAATATTGGACGGATTGTCCCACATAAGATAATGAAACGCGCAGTTTGAACCGGATGCATCTCCACCCGAGCTGTTCAAAGCAATGACAGCAGAGATAAGGAACATACACAAACTTATTTCCAAAAAGGTGTTCGGGGGGAAACATATCTGATCAACTGAGCTTTAGAAATATTTGCCCGAAGTGAGCAAACGAAATCTCTCTATATTGTGCCAACTCCAGAGACATTAGTCTCCTTAACACCACACGCCTTGCGTGATACGCCTAAAACCAAATGTCAACGAACTTATTGAGATACTTCCCTCCTTTATTCTCTTCAAATATTTTGTGTGGCTGCTTCTTGATGTAGCGATATCTTCCAGTGTCTTGTAATGCAAAGCCTGTTTCCTCGAAGCAACGACTTGGAGGTACAAAAAAACAATTCTCACTATCCGTTCTTCGCTTTCCCTGTGACCTTATAAATCACTTCAAACGGATGGACCCAATGCTCCAGATAGAAATGACTTTGCCTCAACCCAAAAAGGGAAATCAAGGGTGCACGCAAAAGCGGAATGATGTCAACGAAATTTTCGTGTAACATTAGAAAGATTTTGTCAGAAATGGGCGCACTCAGGCGCAATATATTTAATTTCCTCACCAGCAGACAGGCGGAACGAATCATATCTGCCGCCGACCTACAGATGTTACCGCAAGGACTACTAAAGTGAATTCGGAAGTTGGGTTCATTCTCTTCAAGAATTTCCACACCGCACGCACATATAGAGCACGCACACTCTAAAGGTCAATTTGACGTGAATGCACGTCACCCCCACGGTCACCAACTGGAGGCACCCAAGACCAATGTGAGCCATACCCCCATTTTTCAACTCTTCCCTCTTCTTCCATCCGTACTACGCATTGACATTTATAGGTATCAAAAACTCCCATCTGTTCGGGCCTTTTTATAACCGCTCCTCCAACCAAGGAAACTATTTTTTTTCAGATCATTAACATTGATATGTGACATATTAAAATATGGCTTAAAACTTCCTTGTCTACGCTGACCCTTTGACATGTGACATAACGTTTCATGATTTAAAAAATATCACTACACAGATTATATAGCCTCCGATACATCCTGCCTAAGTAACTCACAGTATTCAATTCGGCTGAACAAGTTTGTAGTTTAAACTTCGGTAAAACTGAGACGTCTTTCAACACCAAGAGTTCATATCCTTCCTGCAGGGAATCTCGTTGAAGACTTATGGAGAGGGTTTTAAAGGCAATAATTGAATACAGAACCGGAAAAACAGAAAAAAGAAGAACAATCGAAACTATCATCTGCAGGAGAACAAGAAAAGAGGCAAAACAGAGCACAAACAAGACCAAATGGAAGCTCCATGAAGCCCTGCTTTAAATTACAAATGGTCCGCCATTAATCATCAAACTCGAGGAGCCAGAAAAATATCTGAAAAGAAGCGAAACCCAACCGGTATATCGGACGGACTGAAGATTTACAAGATCCACGTGGTTCCCTAACGTTATGGTAAATTGGATGTCTACCTTTTTCTCCGCTCGTTTTTTTTTTTTTTTATCTAAACGGCAACGAGAGTTTTTATCTATTAGTGCGAGGAGCCAAAGATGGAGAGCTGAATATATTAATGAACACAAAAGCAAACAAAATTTGGGTGTGGAATTGAAACGCATATCCAGTGCTCCCAGCTAACGTTTGCACATCACCTCCATTTGTATCTTGCATTAATTACGGGCTGCTTTCAAGAAAAATTAATTTCCATCCCAATCCTCCGAACAAGAATTTTCAATTTAAATTTGATATCCTCTTGAATTTGCTCTCCTTTCTACTAGCGTTCCCTTCATAAAGCTTCCAAAGTCCTACAACCCGCAGCTAACTGACATCCCCAGATAACTCCCTTGTTCTACGTTGCTGCACATCTTCAGGCTCCAATCATCGGCAGCGTTAAAGAATCTTCCAACAGCAAATGGCGCTCATTTGGACTCTCGCCAGCCTTTTGGGTTCCCGTCGTCACCGTCGAATCATGACAAAATGTTCCTTCATTATGGGAATTAATTTTATATTTATAGGAATTTTAATACGGTTAGTGGCAACCTCTGCCGGTGTACCTTGGACTAGACAAACCGTCCAAGAAAAGTGTAGGGGTTGCAGGCAGTCATCACTGGCACCTTTAAAATTTTAATTATGTGATCATTTGACTTTAGAAACAGCAAGGATGAAAATGAATGCGCCGGAAGACTCATATGGGTCTCTACAGTCTGGGCTCGCACCACCCATGGTGGCTTTGCTGTTCCTCAAACCATTGATTACCTACCGGTTTTCATATTACTGGATAAGACGTTGCTGCATATTTACCAGCAGCAGGCTAATGGGGAAATCATCTCGGTAAATTGTCAATTAGCCCTTGATTGATGTGGATGTGATTAGAAAGATCATTTTATAGGTATCCTTACTCCGGGAGGTGTATTTCCTCTGCAATTATGTTTTGGCGGTTTATTGAAGCGGCAACAGCTGAGCACGTAGCTCGAGTTTCACCACTGCTTTCGCGTCCCTGTCATCAAGCATTTTCCCATAACGTCAGAGTAGTTTTTGTTTTTTGTTTTTTCAATTCTCACTCAACGGCCCAATTCTTTCATTCTGAGGGTTACACATGTTTTTAATTACCGCGCGCAAGACAAGTTTTGCATTACCATTCAGTGCCGAAGCAGAGTGAATAAAACTTTGCTACCTGCATGAACAAACAAATAACATCAACAGTAAAACTATTGCATGCTTAACTATCGGCTAGGCGTTTGCTTTCTGGTATAAGATTCAGTTTCACACGAAATCTAGAATCATAATGATTCTGACGATTTTACCCTGCGTTATTATTTCTTATATAAATGGACCCCGTCATTAAAACAAAATATTGCGGAGTATGTGCTGTCGCTAAGGAAGTCTGAAAAAAACCTTACAGAAGTACATTTTCTCTTTAATTTCTTTTTTACGATCACTACTCCGTTTCCCATAATATTTCAAAGAAGAAACGTTCCTCTAGTCACGATCAGAGCTAATAACCTAGAAAAAATGAGGTTAATGCAGACCACATCCGAGGGCAGATCAATAAGTCCTTAGAAAATCTAAGAGATGGCGCTCGTAGGGTCGCTAATGGTCTGTTTTTAGTAAGCATCATTCATCACTAAGTATCTATCAAATACTATATATATATATATATATATATATATATATATATATATATATATATATATATATACATATAAAATACCTTGTAGGTATCTGAAAAATTGGGTATGAAAAAAATATCTGCGAGATGGGTGGCGCATTTGCTCTCAGCTGAGATCAAACGCAACCGCGTGGTCTCTTCTAAGGCTCTTTTGGAGCGCATGCGTCGCAACCCAGATGAGTTTCTGCGCAGATTAGTAACTGTAGACGAAAGATGGATACACCACTACATTCCCGAGACGAAAGAACAGTCAAAATAGTGGGTTGCTAAAAGCAAACGGGCTCCGGTGAAATCAGCTGAAAAGGTTATGGCTACTGTGTTTTGGGATGCACGTGGCATTATATTCATTGTCTATTTGTCAGCTAAATGAGAAAATAAAAGAAATTCGTTCTCATTTGTAGAAAAAATAAGTCCTCTTTCTCCAGGATAATGCACGAGTGCATACGTGCGCAGGTTCAGTGGCTAATATTGCGGAATTGAAGTGTAAATTGATAGACCATCCACTGTATTTACCAGATCTGGCCCCGAGTGAGTTCTTTTATTTTCGAATTTTGCTCAGCGGACAAGGGCTAACATCAATTGAGGAGGTCATCGCACACACAAATGCTCATTATTTTGAGGAACTACCACAATCATATTTTTCTGAAAGCTTAAAAAAGTTGGAGGGACGTGTGTCAAAGTGTATTGAACTAGAAGGTGGTTATGTTGAAAAATAAAAAAGTTACCCAAAAAAAAAAAATTATCTTTTTCTAAATACTTATTGACCTACTCTCGTTACAGCGATACTGCACGATGTGAAAGTGTTCGCGCAGGGCATATTCACTAACAGTTCTACTTTAGTTTGGTCGTTTCTTGTACTCTCCCTTCGCCTTAATACTTTATGCCTAGCCGCACGTAAAACTTGTATTCCTCAATGTCGGTTTATGTTGTTGAAAACTAAGCATAAAAGAGGCCACCTTTAATAGGATGAGAAACATGCAATGTACGGAAATATCCACCACTCATCTACAGTTGTAACGCTCCCTGCAGTCGAGGCTACTGGAAACTATCGCAAAAAAAAAAAAACTAAGACTGTTCGACAAACCCTATTTCAAAGTTGGCGGGACATTGATAGCCCCACCTGTAAAACCATATTGCTACAAGGAACAATCCTCGGATTCACAATAGAAAGCAGACCACGTTCACAACAAGAGAATCAGCTAATCTATTACGAATTTCATGAAGTGCACGCTCTCGAGTTGTTAGCAGCTACCTGGTGCTCATAACCTATTTAAAGCCAACATAACAGCTATACAAGGCGGTCGATGGAAGGAGAGTGGGTTCTTACAAGAATGTGATTTTGACTTTTGTTACAGTTGTCATCCCGGGAATAATATGATCGAGGTGGGATCCTTAATCCCCTAAACTAGAACGTTCTGCGTACTTGGTTTCAATTGAATTCATCAAATGATATGAACTTTCTACGTGCAAGACACAAGATACAAACGCCAAAACGTTCTTCAGCCTATTTGCAACTACACGGAAGACAAAGTTCGGTTCAAGGAAATGAAGTTGTGGGGGGGAAGTCGTGGCACCGACATGGGCGCAGGGTTCTACTCCGTCCCCATCACTAATCAAATGTTCAGGCGGGGGAAAGTAAACTTGAAAAGCACAAACCGAACTCGACGACGCAACGTCCACACCAGGAGTAAGTAAAAACACAAGTTGTCCTTAATTAATTTTTAATTTATTTCGTTTTCGTTAACTTTAACACTTGTTTATACATTTACTTTAGATTTGTTCTTTAGTTTTTGGGTGAATATCAAAATCGAACAACACACGAGCCCGGGTATGTATTTACGCGTCTCCGCTGCCGGCGGAGAGCGGGAGTGCCGTGTGGCCGTAGCGGTCAGTGGATGGAAAACGACTCACCGAGGATAGAACTCTGACATGAATTCCATCCTACGTTACGGTTAAGACAAGGGAAGAGAGAGAAAAACTTTTCTCTTAAGGGTGTGACCGCCACAGAAATGCACTCTTTCAGTGCAGTGGTGTATGTGCATGGTTCTTTCATGGGTGAGAACGAACCTAGAAGAAAGAAAGGGCATAAAGTGCATTCATAGGATACGATTTCGGTAAAGCAAATAAAACCGAACTTGTCGGGTGGTAATGGGATCTGGGTCCCTGTCATGACGGTTACATTGTATGCAAACCGAATCATTTTGTTTACAGGAATTTGTCTGGTACCGAAGGTGCCGAATTGGTTTGGATTTCCAGATAAGTAAAGCAAGAAATCTTACGGAAAATTGTATGCGAAGAGATGCATGAAAAGGTAGGTTTTCTTTACAGAGACTTTAAAATTATAGATTTGATCTATATAATGCGTGAAGCATTTACAGGTGCTAATGCTGTTGAATTAGCAGAAACTGATGTAGATTGGGTTGTAATAATGGGGGTTTTACGGTAAGTAGACAGTGGGGTTTGGCGGAACCGCCACAAAGTTATATCCTTAAAGCTAAAAGATAATTAGGTTTGGAACTACTGCTCCTCCTACCATAAGTCTCAAGTTGGGGCCGCGTTGGAACATCTGGAGTTCGGAATTATTTCACTGAACTTGGGTCCCTCTCATACCAACAGGACCAACCAATTTGTAATTTATCTCACAAAGGTATACATTCTATCAAAAAAGTACATTTAAAAAGCCCGCTTTACATGATTGCCAACATTATATTTGTTGCCAAATTGGACAACTGTCCCCTATCCTGACGTGAAGTTTGAGCGCGATCTGTCATTTAGTTTGTTTATACTCTTCGGTTTTGTAGTTCATCTCAAATGTGTTTTGCGATTGTTCCTGAATTTACTTCAAAAACTCAATCGCGTAAGACATGCTAGAACGAATCAATTCCAAACTCACATTCATAAAACGCGTTATAACTAATAATGTTAATGTAAAACACGAGTTTATGAGTTTGAAGTGCAAACCAATCAACACAGAGCTTGGTTCTTTGAAGCCTTGTTTTGTTTTCACATATCTCACCCTGCACTTTCATAACTGGAACCGGATATAACTACCCGCAAATACTATATTTCTAGTTGTGTATTCAATCCTAGCGCTGTTATTGACAAAAATGAGGTTAATTAGATTCCTGCATTAATCTGCTTTCTCTTACAAATGCTTTTCAAATATTCTTTTGGCGAATTGGTGAGTCTTGAGTTACCATCCTTCCACGAAAATGCAGGTTACAAAAAGTCTGCCTCAAACAACAAAACATAATTTGAGATGGATTACTGTACTTGCTTATGAAAACTTGCCAGAACTTCTCACATTAATGTACTCGTATATAATTCAAGTGTACTCAATGTGTGGAAATTCCATATCGAAGACAAACTACTCAGGTAAGTTCTGTCTTAAACTTACACCTATTTCGCACGGCCCGTTTCATGTAATTGATGTAGTCACAATAGTAATTTCCACATTTTCCTCTTCACACAATTATCAGACAGCAGTCGAAGAGCCTGAGTCACGAAGTCCACGAACCACTCGCTCCGATGGGCGGAAAGACAGATGCTCTTCTCTAGATACCATTGTTCGTATCTTATCTACAGCACGTCGAAAACAATGAGTTTTTTATGTGGTAACTGGGTATTCACTGCGCCCTAAGCCCACGCGTGATTAGATAAAATTTATGGAACCCCAGATACATAGACATGTACAGCACTTGCACGGCCAGTTGGCATAGCCAACCTTCGTGCAGTTCTGTATCTAGCGCCCGATCCGATTGACGCCTGTAAGACCGTATACCAGCCGACATCCTTCCCACAGCGAGATTACAATGGAATCGTAAAATAATTAGGATTAAGTATTTTGTTACAAATGCGAATAAAAATCTTACGGTTGCTTGTGTTTGCGTTCTTGGATTGGAAATTGTGCGTGCGCGACATAGCTCCAGGAAGCTAGACATGGGCAATTGAAAACGTATCCTTCGTATTTCTCCCTAAAGTCCTTAGGGAGCATTCACACAACGACCCCCACACTTCCATTAACTTGTGCAATTTCAGTGATGAGATAAAGAGTTACAAAAGTGCCATACTGAAATTTACACAATCGAACTTTATACCAATCTGTTACGTACGTGGCCTTCCAATTATTCACCCAGATAACAAGTGTGTTTGAATTTCGTGCACGAATGAGTTTGTGAAATAATGACTCATGTCACCGTGTTTTGTATGAGTCGCATATGTTCATCTACTCCACTAACCCCATATTGGCGCGGGTTAATTACTAATTGATGATATCCTCGGTGGTTCAGCAGGTGTTTTGTTAAACACAAAACAATGGGCGTCCATTCAAAAACCACCCGCGCGCTATCATCGCCACCCACATCATATTTTCCCGGCGTTTGAAGAGTCAATAATATGTGGTAATGGCCCCCAACACGAATCGATATCACAAACTTAATCGTCTTCACTGGCATTTGTTCACCATCTGGAGGTAGAGGAATTTCGTCATGGGCAGTAATGGAGGACAAGAACAGCAACAGCGGTATACTGGATTGACAAGAGTGGTATTTCAAAGCCCTTAAGCATTTGAAACTCCTTAACGCGATACGATGCATGCACAGAACCTTAAGGCAAGTGACCATGTAACACCGACTTATGACCTCGTAAGGCTTTTTTCTTTTTTATACGAAAAATGCGCATATAGCGGTTTTTAAGGGAAAATTGCATGTTAAAGAACAATGCGAGCAGGAGAAAAGAGAGAGGAGTAGGATGTACACTGGTCCTGAATGCCGGGAGATCATAATGACGAGGAAATACATGACCTGACGGAGTATTCCAAAGTCGCGAGGTTCGGCTAGAGAACGATTATCGGTGTATGTCCATACGTGTGAACGCAATTTTCAACGTGAGCTGATATCCGTTCTCAGATTGCCGGATATAGCGAGAAAAGAGGTGGAATATATTCACCGAGATCAGCAGCGACCGTGGTAATACCAATACAAAAGAGATCGGCAGCATATGTTGCGTATAGGTTCTAACGACGAAATGGAAATATTTACGCCTGGCTCCCTTCCCTTCTGGTTTTTGCATTATATCGAACACTTGGGGCGCTCCTGACGGGTTGACGTGTTGCATTCTATGTTGGGATTTCCTATTGAGATCGAGAGGCAGCAGTGAGTTTTTAATGCTAGTTCCACTAGGCTGGATAATGCGCATTGGTATATCATGCTTAGGTCGGAATTGAATGATTTAGGTGTTTTACAATGCAGTTCGAAGTGCTGGGTGGAGCATATTCGAACGACTAAGAAAAACTCAAGCTGCTGTCATCAGCAAAAGTAGACTAGATCGTGAGTGATCGGTAAGAGATGATTTATAAAAGTGTGAAATAAAGTGGTCGGCGCAAGGCTAATAACCTTGCCCGTAAAAATAAATTATTATGGAAAATTTAACAAGCCTGGAGACTTGCTAAATAAGGCCAAGACCGGATCCCGGCTGTAGTGCCGATGATGATAATGATGAAATAAAGTGGGTCAGAAAATGGAGCCTTGAGGATCGCCAGCATGACATTAGTGACATGCAGATTCAACGGAAGACATCCTCTTATACATTGAATTTGTATCTTGTCAACTGGGTAGAAATGCAATTTTGACAATACGACAAACTCTCAAACTCGCCCGAATCATTTGATGATGTCCAATGCGTCGACCGTAGGTCTTTATTTCGGGTGGAATGAGAAACAAATTTAGTATATCAGAAAAATGGCCTCCTGTGCCTGGTAACCGTATTATATCATTTACGAGATGAGTGAAGTTATTTGAAGAACGTGTAGTTTTAGCTACGAGAAGTTAAATTTCGAGTTGAAACAGAGAATTTATTGAGGCTAAAGCTGATAAGCAAAACACATTTCGTATCCATATGGGCATGCCACGATCAAGGAAGGGCAGGATCGCTAGCACCTAGGAAGTTTAAATCCGAAAGATCAATATCTGTTGAATCTCTGTTGGGATTTCCTTTTGTTCTGCGGAGAACAACGACACTAAATTACATCCACGCAGAGGAAAATCCGAAAGGTACAGAAATTACAGTGCAGTGGTCGTGTCAATGTAACGGCTCCGTTTACAAAACCAACACCGCCTCGGGATAGGATCCAAAGCGGCACCCGTAAGAGATGAGCGAAAAAGGCCGTTATAGGAGTTAGGTCCTCCTATCCCTGCAAAAATTCATTACACAACTCCTCCGTAACGGATATCACGCTCCTCTCTAATCGTAATTTAGGTTCTAGCAACTTGAAGTCTTAATGTTCTAGGCTACAGAGTTTGAGGAGCTCCACCTAATTAAAATATTATGAAGGTTTCAACTGCTTAAGGTCACGCAGCCTTATTAGCATAATGACGCATTACAAATTGCTGTCTTCAGGCAATTTTGTCAAATATTTTGGGACGCTTGATTTCGACGCAATACCGTTGTGATATTAGTACAATTAGCTTGAGAAGACTACAACCATAGCCCAAGACTATTGTGTTTTGAAAGGGCTGAGTCCTCAGATGACTGCATGGTGTGACGACAGTGTCTCGAGGCTATTACGTCCTAAGAAGACTGTTACTTGAGACAACCATATTGTAAAGCCACTATGTTTTGCGATGTGCGTGTTTTGAAATGACGTTATCGTATGGCCACTTTGTCTTGAGACGACTGCGAAGCTACTGCGCCTTGAAAGAACCACATTTTGAGTCAACTATGTCTTGAGACGTCCGTGTTTTGAAACCACTACGTCTCCACGAATGGTGATTGTCTTAAGATGAATATGATTTGGAACAACTTTGCTTTTGAGACCGCAGTGTCTTGACGGAACTACGGCGGGAACTCGAGAGGGCTCTAAACGACATCTTTACTCACCATGTTTTGAGACAAGTACGACTCACTATGTTTTATCTTCAAACAACTACATCTTAACACGACTATGTCTTGAGACGGATGAGTGCTGAAACGATAACATCTTAGACAACTGCGCATTAGTATGACTGTGTTCTTGAGAGCATTGTGTTTTAAGACGATCATGGCTTGACGACACAACGGAGTGTTGAAGCGACTATGTTTTGAGACGCCTGTTTTCCGAGTTGATGTCGTCCACCAATAATGTGCTATGACATTAATCATGCTTTAGCGCCTAGAGACTAAGTTGCAACCTTCGTTTCCCCCTGTGTTAGAACAAAGGCGGGTTAAATTAATGGTGCCTTGAGACACTAGTATCTTTAATCCTTGTATTTTCAACCTACGATGACTCGGAACAACTCTGTTTTAAGACAACTGAGTCTAAACACAGTTTCAAAGACATTATAATATTCTGATATCACCTTACCAATCGTGAAGAACTCCGCGGTACGAAACTTGTGTCAAAATAATACGCTGTTGCATAAGCTTTTGTAAGTACAACAGCGTTCTCTACCAACGAAATGTTACCATAAATGTCGTTTAAGTTATAGATGGGAAGTTAACTTGCGAGGGCAGTTTGATAATTCAGTGACTGTTTGAATTTCCGCTCAACTGCAACACTGCTCCCGTCAACTGCTAGACAGACTACTGTCTAGATAGACTACCACTGACTACTGTGCTGGATAGACTACTGTCAAAGTTTGAGCAAGCTGCGTCATTTAGTTTGTGTTTGACAGCCATTATAAGCAGACAACCTAAATTAAGATTAAGCATAATCTAGCAATGCTCCTCGATAGTATAGTGGTTAGTATACGTGTCACGCGGGAGACCGGGGTTCGATTCCATGTCGGAGAGCCTCTGGCGCAAGACTAATGGCCTTGCCCGGAAAAAACAAATCATTATGGAAAATTTAACAAGCCTCAGGACTTGCTAAATAAGGCCAAGACCGGGTCCCGGTTGTAGTGCCGATGATGATGATGATGATGATAATCTAGCAATTTCCATAAATTGGGCTACGAACTGCTACCCCACCCAGCATCGTTTCCAGAGTTAGCCCCCTGCGACTATTTCTTGTTTCCAAACCTGAATAAATGGCTGGGCGGTAAGTGATTTGGGTCGAATGAAGAGGTCATCACAGAAACGAACGCATATTTTAAGGCGCTTGGGCAAACCTACTATTTGGAAGGAATAAAAAAATTAGAAAAGCGCTGAACTAAATGTATCGAGCTAAAAGGAGACTATGTTGAGAAATAAAATGCTTATTTGCCGAAAAAAATATCTTTTATTAAACAACTCATTGACTTATCAAACTGACCCCGTATCATCATCATCATCGGCACTACAACCGGGATCCGATCTTGGCCTTATTTAGCAAGTCTCTGCACTGGTATCCGGTCCTTATCCGAGACTTGTGAAATTGTCCATAATAATTTGTTTCTCCGGGCAAGGTTATTAACCTTGCGCCAACTGCCCTCGTTTAATGATTGGAAAAACTAAGTTCAATTCCTAAAACAATTACGCTTGATGTACAAGCGGCGTGTTGTCAAACAGACATCTTATAACACTATTGTCAGAACTACCATGGTGTATACAAACAACCATGTGCATGGTGTTCACTGCGTTAGTATCTTACAATACTGAATTTGGAGATCTCAGACAAATTGTGCTGTGGCGATTTCAACAGATACGTAACCGTAGTGATGGGCACAGAGCCAAGAAGAACTGAATAAAAAAGCGCCGTATACCAGAGCATTAACGAAGCAATCGCATGTCATACAGCGACGTGGTCTGATCCGTTGATGCTTCGAATTTAAACAATTTATAGCGTGAACTCGAATCACGTTTTTCACTACTTTGCAAACCGCCGTAGCTCCTTAGAACGATGGTTATAGACGCCACATGGGCAAACAATACCGTAAAACATGAATAATTCGCCGGTACTTCAAGCCTAATGTCATTTTAAGTCATGTGGCAATGATCGATATCATGTTTTAGGATAAATAATTCGAGACTAGTCTTTTGAGCCTAGGTACCGTAGCGTTTTGATAAAGAAGCATGTTCCCACAGCCTTGTAGAATAGCGGAGCTTAGGGTTATGATATTAAATAAGGTCAAATAATTGGATTAAGTCAATATTATGTTAAAGAGAAGGCGCTTTGTTCCTAAGATAGTGGCGTTCTGGGGCAGAAAAAAACTTGGAACGCTCTTATCCGTTAAAAATGGGGCTATTGAGAGAGCAGCATTTCCTGAGGTAGTGGCGTTCTGGGGCAGAAACAAACTTGAAACGCTTTTATCCGTTAAAAAGGGGGGCTATTGAGAGAGCAGCATTTTGACATTAACATATCTAAAATTAAACTACACAAACCTATAATCGAGTATTGACATGTAGTGGTCTCTTGGTATACCCGCCTATCACGTGAGAGACCGGGGTTTGATTCCCCGTCGGGGAGCCTCTGGCGCAAGACTAATGGCCTTGCCCGGAAAAAACAAATCATTATGGAAAATTTAACAAGCCTCAGGACTTGCTAAATAAGGCCAAGACCGGTTCCCGGTTGTAGTGCCGATGATGATGATGATGATGATCTCTTGGAACATTGTGTTTTGAAACATTGCAGGGTTTAGACCAATGCATCTCAGCAACATTTCAAATGGGGGCAATGGTATGCAATGGTAACACGGATTCCATAAGAAGGTTGTATTGGCCAACGATCTTTTATTCGTTATATATATTATCATAGGAAAGTGGTGACCAAAAACTATTACATTCTAAGACAATGCTGGGTATGTCAGTCGAGTTTGACATTATGAGGTTCTCACCTTTGTAGGAAAATCTTAAATGTTTGGTTAAGTTTAAATGTTTACCCAGCATTTTCACTATACTTAAAGATATCTTAAAACTACTTAGCATTCCTTATGTTTCTTAAAGTTGGTTTTAATTTATTGATGAACGATAGCGGAATGACAGAATCGTAAGCCATAGCCTTATCAGTGAAGCTATGCACATCTAAGTTGCAGTAGTCGTATGATCGATTATGGGTTCCTGAGAAACGGGCTAGATTACAACGCCCTTCGAGACTACATTCTTGTTGAACACAAACATTTAAGAGTATGTCAATTGCTATAAAAAGACAAGCACGCGAAAATAAATTAAATCCCGATCTCATATTTTAGGAATTCCCCTTCGTCTTGCTTTTTTCTTTTATGCTTACGTGCGGGGGTTATATGATAAGTATCGGGCCTCGCCCACAGATGCCGCCGCTAGTATTTCCGAACTGACATTTTTCGTAAAAATACTCTTTCACAACAATAATATCTGGCTGCCCCTTGTATTTTACGGCACTGTATGATAAGTACCTGGCCTTGAGATCACAAAAGGTTGTTCTATATAAATGGCTGTCAAACTAAACCACACAGCAACTTAACAGAATTGTTATAAGAGATTATGTTTACAATAGAAAATGTCACTTTTTTAATACTAACAGCGCTATCTCTTGGCTAGCCCAGATATTTATTTTATCATAAAACCCTAGTATGAGGGCTTTGACCCTTAGGGAGTTTGTTCAACGTATTTTCTTTAGATGTTCGTTGAATGGCACCCAATTTTTAGACTCGACAGTTGACAGCGTTGTAAGGCACGGCCAGTTGTTGTCTATTAGCATTATGGTAGCTACTCTGCAGTCTCAAGACCACGACTCATTGACTGATAATTACTGTCCGAAAGTGTTCCTCGAAGAATTTCCACCAGCGGGACATTTGAGGTATGTTTAATCTCGTGAGGCACACTTAATTGAAAATAGGTAAATCTATAGCGTTTGCGACGATAGTGAAGAACGTGTGATTCGAACTGACGCTATGACAGTTAGAATCACTAAAAATGTAACCAGTGCTCAACACACCAGGCCACTGCCGCGTGTACGAATTCGATTTCTAAACTCAAGTACACTCAACTGATGTGGAATTGTTATGTTATCGCCATGGTATACGGCTCTGGTGCATTTTCTTATTCCATTTTCGTTCGGTGTTCTTCACTATTTGCTTGTGTATTGTGTGTGTATCTGTTAGAAACGCCACACTACTCCCTCCTCAGTAATTTTGTTACGATCAACTTCGTGTGCGAACGACGGAGCAAGGAGCGAGCGAGCGAGAGAACGTCGGAGCAGGCGAGTGTGCCGGTGCTCTATGCGGAAGTCGTGATCGTTGTCGTGAAGTTCTGTTTATTATGGGAAAGTGTGTGCTGTGTGTACACAGATCACGTCGAGGTCACCAATTATAGCGTTTGCGACGATAGTGAAAAACGTGTGTTTCGAACTGACGCTATGACGGTTACAAACACTAAAAATGTAACCAATGCTCAACACATCAAGCCACTGCCGCGCGTACGAATTCGACTTCTATACTCAAATACACTCAACTGATGTGGAATTGTTATGTTATCGCTATGGTATACGGCTCTGATGCATTTTCTTATTCTATTTTCGTCCGGTGTTCTTCACTATTTGCTTGTGTATTGTGTGTGTATCTGTTAGAAACGCCACAAATCTCTTTGCAGTAAAAGGAGCATCGCGTTACACTGGTTGTGTATTACAAAAGTACACATCCAAAAATGTGTTCACGTTGATTTTTACACTTTTCTTCGAACCAATATCTGCGGTCTGCGTTCTGTGTGGATGAGAATCAGGAAACGGCTTCCCTTCTGTAGGACGGACCTGCCAAAAGCAAAGTGGTAATACTAAACTAATCCGAGCGCTTTATACACTTTACAACCTAATTACACTACTGTCAAAAAGTAAACAAACATGATAACATTTATTTAAAAAAAAGAAAAGTGACAAATATTTAGTGGTCATTATAGTAGTGGCTAGGAAAAATATTGTCGGTTGGTTGTACTTTGGTTTCTGTGAAGGTATCGATGCCTCAAATAGGATTGTGGGAACTTGGGGAAGGACAATGAAAATGCAGAATTTGAATGTCACACTGCACTAGACCGTCGTCTCCCGACCAAGCAGTGGAGTTGCTGGAGCACTGGGCTGTGATTCGACCAAGTTTTGCGATTGGATTTGGTTGAGGTGAGGTTGCGATTGCGAACGAATTTTAATGGGGGAATGAAACTTGGCTAGATTAAAATTTTTCTTTGGCGGAAGAGGTGGTGGAGTGGAAGACAATGAGGGGGTCGAGGGCGAGGTAGCATTGTTATGCGGGCTACCACCAGAGTGTTTATTTCCAAGGATGACTGCAGCGTTGCTGTAGAAGACGTTTTCATCGATGGTGGAATATATGTCATCGGTGGTCTCATAAAAAGAGAACGCACCTGTATTGCGACGCAAAGGTGGAGACGGTGGTTTGGAGAGATCAAGGTAGTCATTGTTGCTTGGATGAAGCGAAGGTGGTGGGGGAGCTGGAAAATTCGGCGCAGATAAATATTCACTGTTTGAAATGTTTGGGCTCGATTGGATTGGCAATGTGGGTGACAGGTAGAGAGGTGATGAAATTGTATTAAATGTATTTGGTGGTGGCGCAGCATGATCGTCTTCTAGAGAGGTCTTCTTTATTGCTGTGCCGTCACTCACCATTAGATATCCGGGTGTAAGTTGATAGTGGTGATGTTGTTCCTGTACCTGATAATGGGAAACACCACCTGTAGCTGTGGACACTCGCTCGGATACTGATGACGAAATGCTCGTCGGCTGACCTAAATCGTAAATTTTTTTTGTGACGGTGGGTGATGGGGGTAAGGTAGCTGCAACTGAGGTTGTAGCTGTATGCGGTAAAGTATTGTAGTAGTGAGTTGTGTATTGGGGAATCGGTAGGCTGTTGTATTGTACGGGGAGGATTTGTGGTCTTGGGAAGATTTGTGTGTGCTTAAGAGCTGGATCCAGCTCATGGTGCTGCTGCTGAAAAGACTCTTGCTGCTGTTGTTGGTTACATCGCTGTTGCCACCATTCACGTGAGTTTACATTTTCACCCGAATTAGATTTGTGACCGTAATTGGACGTAGTTGTGTCGGAAGACATATTAGAGGATTCAGATTCATAATCTAGAAACGGATTTACCGGATGTCTTTTTAATGTTTCCGCTCTGCTGTGCATGGTTTTCCGTAATTCGTTCTCTTCTATGAGAATGGTCCGGTGAACATCTTTCGACACTAGTATGCTATCAGGTGAATTCTCGTGAACAAAGTCCTTTGGCCTTCGGGACGTTGCTGGTTCAGGTGGTGGGGGAAGTGGTTTCTGGGTCGACGATGGGCTCGTTTGTGTTGCGAACGGCGTGAGGATTTCCATAAATTGCGAATCTGCGGTAAATCGCTTGGGCAAAGTGTTATAGTTAATGGGCGGTGGCGGTGGACTTTCAGTTGGCCGGGATACAGGTGCCTTCGGTGGTAATCGATGTCCCGTCACAACCTCGTGGATGGTATTTGTTTCGGCGTTATGTTCGAACACGGTAAAATCACCGTGACCGACGTCGGCGCTTTGGAATGTTTCGAGAGCAGTGTTCTTTAATATGTCTGCTTGTTTGACTTTCGGTTTTGGCGGCGGCACTGGTTTGAGGGGAACCCTACTTAAATTCTCTGTTGATTTCGAATGAACTTTTGCTCTTCCTGGCATTGTAGCACGATCCTCGGAATGTAGATTCTCATTGGATTTTGATAAATTATAATCCAGACGACCCATGACGAAATAGTCTTTGTACGATTTTACACTGCCACTTTGGGAATACATCCTTGCCATCTGTTCATATTCATCGGGTTTCTGTTGGTTCAGGAACGCATCTCGGAATGGATTGTCACGCTCGAGCTCGCTGGTTTTCGTAGATGCATGTTTTTCATTGACTACATTCTCAGATATATCATGGAAGTGGTCCTGTCGCACTGAACTCAACTCAGCAAACACGGGCGATTCAATCTCTTTAATTCTCGCTACCATGGGCACGATGGGAGGTACCTTATCGGGTTTATATCTCTCTAACGTTGAATTAGCTGAAGATGATGGGCTCGCTGAGCGTAAAATACCTTTTCGTGGACGGCGCCGGTAGTTGTACTCTTGTTCCGAGTCATACGGCCGATTTTTATATGCGGTCAGGTCGGGAGTTCGGGAGTGCTCATAGTCAGATTTACAACGTTCGTCGCCGCTCAAATCAAAACTTACAGATTTCCGATTAATATAGTCCGGTGTGCTGCGCCCGGAACCGGTCCTTTGTCGGGAGTGTTGCCACTCCTCTGAATCACTCGTCGCACTGCGTCTATTTTCATTACCTTCTTCTGAGTCCATTTCCTCTGAGCGTTTGTGTCGTGCACCCTGGACTTCGCCAACTTTGTCTTCGCTTTCGTCTTCAACTTCAGTGTCGTCATCAGATTGATCGTCGTCGCTATCGTGTTCATCTTCTTCTACATCATCTAGGTGAATGTGTTCAGCAACAATTAATGACGTCCTTGTTGGAGCTGATTCTGAGTCCTTGCCGTCACTACGTGGCTTGTACTTGAATCCAGAATCTATTCGGCTTTTGACGTTGCTGTTTCCTGGCTCAGCCTTCATTTCATTTCCGGCTGGACTTTTATTTATCTGATTTGATTTTTTTTTTTATATTAATATTTGATTTTATTTTATCGTTGTCAAATATAAAGAACGTATAACAAAGAGAAGGAGAGAAAAAATATTTATTAAATAATTAAGTGTAATCGAAATATTTTGTTTGCAATTACCGATGAAATGTGTTCTGGGCAAACAATAAGAAGCAACACTGACTGATTGCTAGCGTGTGGTTTCTAAAATGAGATCATGAATGTGGTGCTGCAAATGAAGTGGAACGACATTGGCTGACATTTTCCTTTTATTGGGAAATGGCCCAAACACAAATACAAATGTTTCTCGTGGACAGAGTGACGTAATATAAACTTAAAAATAACTTGACTTTATTTATATGTTATTTCCTAGACAACACCTTTGATGGTAAGGAAAGTTACAGGGTGATTTGGTTGAAGGTTCATTAAATTTTATAATCCACGATATCCTGGAAAAGTGTTATATACGATGTATAGTGCTCCCTTATAAAAATGTACTTTAATACTGACATTGCATTTATTTACAATCCATGAGGTGTTGTCTTCAATACACATATAAGTATAGTGGAAAGGTGTGAAATAGGCTTAGAACTCAAGTTGCTTGTTGTCCTGCTTGTCATAACTGAGCGTCCCAACTTCAACACAACATCCCTGAATTTATGACGCTTGGCTTCAGATAAGCGAGTGATATACACAAGGTAGGTTCAACTGACGTCTCCGCCACCAGACAACAAATTAAGAGCGACAAAAAAATTACCTTCTATAGTGAAATACGGCAGCAGAGTCTTACCACAAGTTGACACGAGGAAACAATGGATGTAATACCCAACCAACGACCCGAATGTACGCATTATCTCAATTGCTTGAATAATTCTGACGATAGGAAAATATCTTTAGAGTTAAATGTCTAGGGAAACCATGTTTGTAGTGACTGTCAATGCTAAAGATATGGAAGAAACATATCTACGAGGTGTTGAACAAACCCCCCCTAGTAGGCAGAACATACCTTCTGGTGGTATGTGTCCAACTTCTAATGAAACCTAAGGCAGGCAGAGTTTGGATGGAGTTGACCTGTTGACCATTTCACTGACTTTATGCTACTCATTTCAATATGCTCGATCATCATTTCCAAGCCTCGTTGTCAAAAAGTAGCGTACGCTCAATTTATTGAATTCCGAGGCTAACGAGATAACCGATGTGGATTAGTGCAGTCTCTTTTTATTTTCTAGGTCGATGTCTTTTTTAATAACTTTTAAATGGAACACACGCCTTTCTCATAACTATTTCGCAGAATTCAGGTGTCAGCCAATATGTGGCTGTGAAGGTTTGTTGGGGTATATCTTTTCCTTCAATATATGAAGAAATTGAGAATAGTTTAATCGCAGGATCTTCAGGGGGCTAGTACATATCGCCACTTTGTGACAATTGCCAGTCAGAAAAAATTGTGTAACACAAGCTGTGTGTTATGTGGCACCGCCCTGTTGCAACCGAAACTATTGTACGCCTAATTGATCCAATTCGAGCACCGGGTTTTCCAAAAATATCTCGATAGCGATCACCAGCAACTGCCTCTAGCATACTTGAAGGATTATGAAGTGGTCATTGGTGTATCAATTGAAATATGGAGATTTTTGAAAGACCAGGGTTTTTGAAACCCCAATAGTGACTACTGTATATATTAATAAAGTCAGCCAAGTCGAAATGGGCTTAGATCCTCATGATATTTTTCCAAAAATTTCTTACTCGTATTTTCAGTAATTTCAATAAAATGTATTACTAAAACATTATTGCAAAGTTAGCTGCTCCATAATAAATTGCTATTGACCCCTCTCTATTGTTGCCAAATCCCAACTGACAAATTTCACATAAACCGAAAAGGTACCCAAACCAAATCGACCTGGAATTTAAAAATCGCCCTGTATTACGAGGGTAGTTTCACGAGTACTGGGCCTAACAAAGAAACTACAAAATAATTGGGAGAAAACATCTTTATATCACTACACAGCCTCATCATAGTTCGATACACTTTTCCTTGCGATGTTCACCAGCTTCGATACCCTGTTTATAGTAAGTGTCGTTGGGCTAAATCTGGAGGATAGGGTGCACGAAGAAGCAATTCGAACTTTAACGCTTGACTTTGACCATCGCGATGAAGGGTGTGTAAACTGATGTCTTGATGAAACAAAACGTTGACCCCCAAAGTACCGTTTTGATTCCATCACTCAAACACTGCAATAACCACCCATAATACTCATTGTTGATTTTTTATCTTCTAAGATAATCACTGAAAATTATCCCACGTGCATCCCAAAAAAATGGGGCTTTTGACCTTTCCTACAGATGGAACTGTTTTTGCCTTCATTGGAGCCGGTCCAGATACCAGCCCAGTGTCTTGATTGTTCCTTTCTCTGAGTGTGAAGTGAAGGAAATATGTTTCGTCTTTGGTGATGAATCAACGTAAAAACTCGACGTTGTTGCTGTGAAACAACACTAAACACTCGATTGAAACGTTTTCAAAACCCTGTTTTCTGTCATTGCTAATTATTGCGGCACCTAGCTTTCTCAAAGGCCGTGCAGCACTTTTTCAAATGCCTATTATGTCTGCTACCCCGTCGGGGAGCCTCTGGCGCAAGACTAATGACCTTGCCCGGAAAAAACAAATCATTATGGAAAATTTAACAAGCCCCAGGACTTGCTAAATAAGGCCAAGACCGGTTCCCGGTTGTAGTGCCAATGATGATGATGATTATGTCTGCTACATAGCATACTTTTTGTCCATTTTGTGAACTTTTTTAATCATTCTGGCGTAGTCACTTTGGTCGTTTAAACTCTATAAGTTTTTCTTCACAAATTCACATAGAGCGTTCACTACTGATGACTGTCAGAGAAATATTAAACAATAAAGCATCGTCAAACGTCAAATTTAAGATGTATAAGGTTGATGCACTCTACCACAGACATTTTTTCAAGCAACAATCGCCATCTATACGCCAAGGCGCCTACCTCTGAGACTACTCTCCTAAAATTCTACCCCTTGTCGTCATATAGTAAATCCACTATTGATGAATGACAGTTGCATCGTTGAATTGAATCTGAAGATGTATTGTTTAGGGTTCTTCAAAAGAAGCAAGAAGAACTTCCCCTCGTTTAATTTGTTCCCAATTTGTAAGGTGTAGCAGTCTTGATAGAAAGCGAAAAAAGGCGATAAAACGTATCGGACACTCGTGGGGTTAAATTCCGCCATTAACATGCAATGGAATGTATTTCGCCATTTTAGCCTCCAAGCACACATCCTAGAAATACCTATAAGCCTCATATTGAGCATACATGAACATCATTTCCAAACCACCATTATCCAAATTCGACATGCCCAGACCTAACCCTATTTAAGTTACACAATATATTCTAAAAAGTGCTGGATCTAGTTAATTCACTGATTAAAAATTTGACACCAGGCCAGGACGTGTGGAGCTAGTATTAATAAATGAAATCTACCTTGATCAGATTACTTTTTAATATAAAGCGAAAATACAAAATTTAGCTCCTTGGCAATTCGATACACGTTTTATGTCCTTGCATTGGGATCCTCATAACTTTCTTCAAATTACCTCAACAACAAGAACACTTTTGCCAGAACTCAAAATTCAAACCATAACCATTCAGGGGCAGTCCTCAAAAATGACTGACGCACCAGGCCACCATAGTCTGCTGGATACAAATTATTTTCTCCAATTCAGTTGTGGCTTAAGTAATACTCCGCTGGTTCGTTAGGTCATGGTGGGATATAATACGAGGGTGAATCAAATTTTAACGATAATTTATTTTTATACATTTATTGAATAATGTTACACACTAACTCGATGGTGTAGCGCAAAAAGTGTCAATCTGATGCAGATCGGTCCTTCTTGCGCTACACCATCGAACTATACAATCAACATTTTTCAATATAGTCTCCTGCGTGATCTACACACTTTTGCCACCGATTTGGAAGGTTTAATATCCCTTGTTCGTAGAAAGATTTAGGGCGAGTTTTTAGCCAATTCAATTCAATTCAATTTTTATTTGGTAGATAATTACATTTATGGTATATTTTACAACTAGTACTTAAGAGATTTAGGATAGCAATTCCTTTACAACTATAATCTTAAATCTATATAACGACAATAGCACAATTTTAATGAATAACAAATAATAAATTAAGGGAAAACTACAAGAAAAAACCCTTATTTGAATCTTAAGACTAATATTGCACGAGCTTCCGGTTATTTTATATAGTAATGACCTCGATATAATTTTCATAGACAGAGTACATATGTAGTGATTTAGGATAACGCAAGACGGGAAACGAGAGCATTGTCAGAAAAAGAACAATTGGCGAAGAATTGATTTTGTCAATAAGGAACTCCACCGGTTTAACGTTAGCGTTTTCATGTAGTTCGTGTGTCGAATAATGCCATGGCAAATTCAGCAACATTTTCAATATTTTATTTTGACACCTTTGCAATTTTATTTTGTGTGTGCGAGCACAATTACACCATACAGGAGTATAGCTTGAAAAATGGTTTTAAATATTATAATTTTATTTTCGATGCTAAGCTTTGATTTTGTACACACTAATGGATACATAACTCTTACGACTTTGTTTATTTTGTCAATTGTGGTAGTGATGTGTTTTTGAAAGATGAGTTTTTTATCTAGAATAATACCTAGATATCTACAGTCTTCGGACCAATCAATATCAACTGCACACATACTGAGTTTAGTGCCATTTGGTAGGTAGCAGTGTTTCCTACATCTCGAAAACCAGACAGCTTGTGTTTTATTACCATTTATTTTTATTTTCCATTTCCTGTAATATACTGCTAGTTTGTCAAGAGATGCTTGCAATGAGTTGTAGACATTAGTGAATAAGGCACCCGAAGAGAAAATGGCCGTATCGTCGGCAAACATAGCTACCTGAATGCTTTCACCTAGACATGGTAAATCTGCGACAAACAATGTGAATAATATGGGACCAAGGACCGAGCCTTGGGGTACCCATAGTGGATTTGGTGCGTAGAGGATATGTCGGTTCCTATACTCACAACATATTTTCACGAACGAAGAAAGCTCTGGATAATTTTGATAAGCGGCATTGGCAGCTTATGGTTCAGTAGCTTATAAATCAAGGCATCGTGCCATACCGTATCAAAGGCTTTTTCGATGTCTAGAAGAACCAGTCCCGTTGACTCCTTGTCGATGAATTTACCAGCTATGTGGTTTTTAATGCGCAAGACTTGGTGGATTGTGCTGTGACCACTACGGAAACCAAACTGAAAGTTTGGTAAGATGTTATTGTCTTCCACAAAACGATCAATCCTTTCCTTAATGATTTTTTCTAAGAGCTTACTTAGACAGCTAAGTAGACTAATAGGTCTGTAGCTTTCGGGGCTGTTCTTCGGTTTGCCGGGTTTCGGTATATGTATTACTTTTGCTGTTTTCCAACAGTCCAGAAAATAACAATTCTTAAGACAAGCGTTGAAAATGAACGTTAAATAGTTACTTGCAGCAGGTGGAAGTGCTTTGATTAATTTGTTGTTAATATTATCGAGACCCGCAGCCTTTTTAGATTTCGATTTTTTTATCAATTCTTTAACTTTGCCGATATTAGTTGCGTAAGTACTTTCAGCTGGTGTTTGAGAAAGCACATGGATAGTGTTAGCAACTTCAGCTTCAGTATACGCGTCGCTTAGATGCATAGATATGGAGTGGTTCTTACTAAACGTGTTAGCAAGTAGGTTCGATTTCTCCACTGAAGAAATAAACAACTTGTCGTGAACTTTAAACGGAGGAATACTTGACCCTCTCTTTTTCATAATTTTTGATATTTTCCAGAACGGTTTGCTTGCTTTGTCAAGAGAGAAAAGGTGTTTATTCCAACACTTGTTCATATATGTTGAGATTTCGTTTTTAATGATATATATTTAAGACTTTAACATTAACTAGAAAACAATCGATTCTATAACGCAGCCATTTTCTTCTTTCAGAGTTTCGTAGCCTAATCAGATGTAAGATATTTTCAGGAAGCGGTGCCTTATCAACTGGAGCAGTGGAACATTTAAGTATCGCAAAATCGGCCGCTCTATTGATAACAGAAACAAAATTGTTGCATAGGATATCAATGTGCTCGCTGCAGGTTATAGAATTTAGGCTGGTATCACCTAGAACCAAGTTCGTGTTTATATATGATTTATAACAATTCCAGTTGGCGGCGGAATAGTTGTGGTATAAACTGGTACGATTTACAACTACTGTATGATTCACTGTGAGGCTGATCGGAAGGTGGTCTGAACTTAACGCATTTAGAGTTAATGGCACTGTGCAGTAATTTGGAATATTAGTGATATATAGATCAAGAGTTGAGGGGTTCTTGTTAGCACTCGCTGGGATATAGGTGGGGAGAAGTGGATAAAGTATGGAAAAACTTGGGCTGGATTCAGTAACATCTAGTAAAATGTTACCCCAGCAGTTTGCCCTAAGACAATTCCACGACTGATGTCCGCAGATTAGATCACCACCAATAATTACCTTGTTTCGAGTGTTGACTCTATACAATTTTTGCAGATCCCGCTTAAAGTAAGTAGATTTCTCAATGTTTCTATTTCCTCCAGGGAAATAGACCTAAAAAAGACTCACCTGGGAGTTGTCACTTAATGTTACATCTATACTAATTTCCTCAATTAACTTAAGGCGCAATGAAGGACGCAAGGAATGTTCTATACATTTTTTCACAACAATGGCGACACCTCCACCACTAGCATGTACCCTGTCTAGGCGATAACAAATGTAATTTTGATGTGAGAAAGAAATGTCTTGTTTGAGCCAGGTTTCTGAAACAAGTGCAATGTCAATATTAAAATTTATCAAGAAACTAAAAAATGCATGCTTTTTGTTTTTGATGCTTCTCGCATTCCAAGTTATGATGTTAAGAGAGTTTCTTAACATGTTTTTCCCGAGTATATGTACTTAATAGCTAATGAAGTAATGACGTTAAATTGGTCAGCTTTAGTTTGACAAGCACTAAGCTTGGTTACAACTTCATTAAGAAGAGAGTTTATCTCGCTAAATGAGAACAGGTTACCATTAGTTAATGTTTCTGACGGATTTTTCTTCGTGTGTGTCGTATCACTGTTGGAAGGTTGCTGGGTTTGATGGAGGCCAGAAGCCCAGGTGGATGAAGGAAGTGAAGGTTGACGCACAGATTGGGGTAGTGGAGGAAAATTATCAATGGATAATCGGTCGGGCACTGGCTGCTGTTTGTCACTCGGAGGCTGTAGGAAGGTTGTATTTCCTGTACCACGTCCGCGTGGGGATAATTTGCGGCGAATGTCTATGTACTGCTTTCGGCTTATGCATTCTGGATCGGTGGATTTATATGGCCCACTACAATTTGCACACTTGATGACCTCATTCGTTTTGCAGTCGGATGTTTTAATGTTTCCCGAACATATTGCACAGAAGCTATTTATATGACAATGCATCGAGCCGTGACCGTAGAGCTGGCAATTGTGACATTGTGTGACCTTACCTGGATTATGTTTTTTAAAGTCCCAGCGAACGATGGTTTTGAACAGTGTGGAGTAGTTCCGTTTTAGTTCGTTTAATTTAACAGTACCGCGTTGAATATAGACGATGTACAAGTAGTGTTTGTACAGGGCTTTTGTTGACGGATTTAATGTGATGGTTTTAAGATCTAGGCACTTTATCCCGAGTGCAATTAGTTCATTTTTCACTACATCGTTGCTAATTAAGTCTAGTCCGGATAACACTACCTTTAATGGACGATTTTCCTTACGCGAGTGGGTGAAAAACTCACATTTTAACCGTGAGATTTCGGTTCTGATTTTGTTGTATATGTCCATTGTTGCGGCACATATTTTTTGCCCAACCGAAATGTTTTTGATTAAGTATTTGTCTATCTTAATGTTGCTCAAAATATCACGCACTTTAGCACTAGTTGTTAATACCACAATTGGGGGAACGGTTTCTTTAGGAAGTTCTGCGCACTGTTCGTCATTGGTCGGATCCATTTCAGGAGAGTCTTCCATCAGACTCTGAAGTGGTTGAAAAAAGTTAGTGTTTGAACACATTTTAGATTTTTCTAGAACTTTATTCTTCACTTTTGAAATTTTATCGGGAGGAGTTTGGCCTCCAATAACGGGGTCGTAACGCAACCGTTTGCGCTTAATTTTATTTAACACACGTGGCCCAGGGGCCATAACTTAACGGTTATAACACTTGTTCAAATTTTTGTATGCGGAAAACGAGGCATAGAAAACAAGATAATGATAATTAAATTGTGAAAATTATTGTGAAATAACGGTTGATTAAGATAAATAGCACGAGCAAAACTGTGAGACAAGTTGTCTGTTTGAAAGTCAGCCAGGTACTGTTTTTCGCCAATTGTGCTCTTGCTCCTCGAATTCTTCATTACTTTCGAATCCTTTTCCTTCAAGTTCAAGGGTTCGAATAAATAATAGTCACAGAGTGACAAGTCTGGGCTATAAGGAGGGTGTTCGAGGGCTTTTCCGCCCTTTTCTTCCAATGTGTTTATGTGTCTTCCAATGTATCCTTTGTCAAGGACACGATGTGAAGCCTGGCGTTGTCATGAAGAAGGATGACATCTCGAATGGGCATACTTCGTCTTTTGTTTCGATATGCGTAGTAAGTAGTAAGCTGCATTCACTGTTTGTTGTTCGTGTAGAAAATCAGTAATTAAAACTCCCTTTGAGTCGAAAAAAAAACCTTTGCAAGAAATTTTCCGGCTGAGAGACGATTTAAGGTCTTCACTGGGCAACCTTCAGCCTTCCTTCGCCACTCTTTACTTGCCATTTTCGTCTCGGGAGTATAATGATGTACCCACGTCTCATTGCATGTGACGATACGCTTCAAAAAATCCTACCCTTTTTGTCGAAATCGATTCAGAAGTCTTCCACTGATCTCCGGCCTAACCTGTTTTTGATTTACGGTCAATTACCTCGGAACCCATCGCGCAGTGATTTTTTTGAAACTAAGATCATCAGTGATATTGGATTGAACACTTCTATAGCTGATACCCACTTCTAATGAGATTTTTTAACAGTTAAGCGGCGATCACTTTCAATAAGCTCTCGAACGGCACGGATGTTGTCATCTGTACGACTTGTCCTTGGGCGTCGATTATGACTTTCGTTTTCGATACGTTCTCGCCCACTTTTAAATTCCTTGGCACGCGTATACACACGATTCTGGGACAGTGTATCATTACCAAAGTCTGATACTGACTACAAAGTCGACCGCGATCGCTAGCCAAGCCGGTCCCTCTACTCTTCATAAACCGAACAACAGCCTCGCACAAGACTATTTAGCACGCAACTTGCTAAGTAAAAAAGTAATATTACCGTTTATATTTAATGATCGTTTATATCGTAATATAAACCCATCCCCCGCGGAATCACACCAAGCGCATGGTTTTACCACCAATAGAAATATGGCATATTTGATACATTTTGATTGGTTACTGACTTCAGTCAATAAATTCACGGTATCCCTCATTTTCATAGTGGATCGAAATAGAAGTAGACTCTTGCTCTACATTCCACTTCCCCAAAAGGTGAACAACAGCGCCATCTGCCGGAAACAAGTATTGACATTGTGGGCTTGGATTGTGTCCGTACTATAAAAACTACCGGGACTGCGACTGTGTTTGCTACACCGCGTGAGCAGCAGGGTCAGAGGGAACACACTAATCCATGCCCCAAATGAAGATAACAACTTTATTAACATAATTGTTTGCACACACATGCAGCAAAATATGAACGCCGACCGTATGTTCAAGTGGAAGGTCAGCCGTGTTTGTAGAGTTCTTGAAAAATGTTGGCTGATTTTTTTTTTACACTAACCCGCGCACAAAAGGGGATTTTGAAGTACGTTTAAATGTCAGAGCAATGTGCGAGCGGATGGAGAGGAAGCGGATAAGGAAAGGAGATGTCGATGTATATTCGTTTTGAATGACTGGACATCACAATGGCGAGGAAACACATGACCAGGAAGAACATTCCATATTCGTGTGGTTCGGCTAAAGAATGACTCTCTATGTTTATTTGTGGGACTGAAGTTTACTTTCAACGTGAATTGATGCGTATTCTCAGATTGACGGGTATCGCCGGAAAATGTCTGAGGAGGCGCAACACATTGAGCAAGTTCAGTTGAGCAACGACCGTGATAATATCTATAGAAAAGAAATAGGCATGATACGTTCCACCTGTGTTCTAACGACGGAATTGATCGACTTACGGCTGAGTCCCCAATGAGTTTCACTGCTCGTTTTTGCATCCTGTCGAGCACGTGTAGTGCAGTTTTGGATGCGCCTGACCAAATATGGGAGTTTAACTCCATTGTTGGACGAATATACGCCTTGTAAATAGTGGCCAGGTTGGATGGAGTGAAGTATCTTTTGCATCTCTTAAGGAACCCCATACATTTGGCTGCACTCTTCGCAGTTTCAAATATGTGGCCATTCCAAGTAAGAGTCGAATTAATTCGAGTACCAAGGATCGCTTCGTCGATGCAAGTGCCGTTCATCGACAGTATATTTACTTTGGCGTTCGCCTTTGCCGGCAAGAGGCAGCACTGAGTTGTTACATAATTAAACTGCTAAAATCCAAACTGCTATCACGTAACATAAAGCTCCGTGTTTATAGAGCCATAATCATGCCGATTGTTCTATACGGATGCGAAACATGGGCTCTCACAAGACGGGATGAAAACACATTCCCAGTATTCGAGAATAAAGTTCTAAGGGGTATCTTTGGCGATAAATATGACGAGGAGGCAGGACAATGGACGAAACTACACAACCACAAACTGGAAGAGCTATACGAGTACCGCAAACCCACAATAGTGAGAGTAATCAAGTCACGAAGATTAAGATGGGCCAGACATGTAGCGCGAATGGGCAACGATAGGACCGTGGGTAAAATTCTTGACGGTAGCCAAACGGGAAAGAGACCGGTAGGACGGCCGCGACGGAGATGGGAGGACAATGTTAACAATGACCTTGAGCAGATCGGCTGGTCAAGCGTGGAAGGAGAGTGCACAGGACAGGGAACGATGACCGGCTCGAGTCGGTGAGGTCATGAACTTCTGCGTTCATACAGGCCAATAAATAATAATAATAATAATAATAATAATAATAATAATAATAATAATAATAATAATAATAATAATAATAATAATAATAATAATAATAATAATAATAAAAGAAAGTTAACAAAATATTAAATTCAAATTAAAGTAAAATAAAAAGAAATGTGTTTAAGTTAATCAGAATATAAGTGTTTGGTTTATTTTCAAAAAGTTTGATTAAATGAGGATTAAATCTACACAAATCCACCTGCAGCTAAAGCTACCGCCCACGACACCCCCAAGTCAAACCTGGGGTAATAAAACATAATTAATTGTTCGGGGTAATAAAATATAATTAATTGTTCTTCAATAAAACATAATTAACTGTTTGCATATTTGCAACCGAGTTTTTAAGGCATTGAATTCTACACGGTTATATAACCCGCACTGATATACCTTGTCGAGGTCTGAATTCAATGTATACACCATAAGCTGCTGGTTGGTATTGACGTTCGAAGAGTTGGACGGTAGTGTTCATATGAGTATGAGAAACTCAACGTGATATCATCAGCAAACGAGTGAATTGGGTTGTGAGTAATTGACAAGAGATCATTTATAAAGATCAGGAAGACAGTGGGTAAGAATACCGAACCGTGGGGAACACCTGCATTAATTTGATGGGAGACAGATTTGACACTATCAAGAACCACTTGAATTGTACGACCAGAAAGATAGTCTCTTATCCATTGGATCAGGGAATTGTCCACTCCATATAAATATAATTTTGATAAAAGGGATGGACTTCGAGATACCCAGTGCAACAATCTTGCTTTCTCCAAAGTAGTGGATGGAATAGCTCCTCTTTTCGGTAGGGTATGCCATCAGATCTCCTGTGGACCAGTTGCTACGAAAGCCATATTGGCGGTCATTGAGAAGGTCGTTTGATTCCAGATATTTCGAAAGTTGACGGTTGATAAGTGATTCTATTACCTTCGAGAGAATAGAAGTTAGTGCTATGAGTCGATAAGAAGGGAGGGGCGATTTGTCGTCCTTTTTGGGCATTGGCTGAATGTTCGCTGACTTCCATCTATTTGGGAAACGGCCAGTAGCATAAGACAAATGGAAGAGTTTCCGCAGTGGTTTAGCGAGTGAAGAAGAACATCTCTTCAAAAGGATTGGGGGAATGCCATCCGGACCAGCGGGTTTGTTTGCGTTTAGCTCTTTGAGTGCGCGGGCAACAGTACGCATTCGGGAGTAAATCTGGCTCATGGTGTGCTGCTTATGCTCAACTTGAGCCGGAACAGATGTGGTATCAGGCAGCGTTGAGTTCGCTGCAAACTGTGCAGCAAGTAGATTTGCCTTCTCTATTGCAGTGGTAACTGCTTTGTCATCGACTATAAGCGATGGAATGGATGAAGAGACTGGGTTTTGAATATTTTTCACGAATTCCCAGAGGTTTCTACTACCTGTGGGGGAGTGCAGAATTTTTCGTCTCACTCTCTGACATGCAAGAACTTGGCGCGTTTAATATACACATTGCAGTCATTTCTAGCTCTCTTAAACCTTTTCCGGTTTTCCTGAGTATTGTTTGATTTATACAACCGGAAGTTCAACTCTTTAGGGATGAAAATTGTCTTTTTAGATTTGCACAGTGATTAGCCAATCATCGTCGTGCTCTCTCATGCATCCATTAAATTTCCTGGCTCAGCGAGCTGAATAAACACTTGCGCATTAATTCGACCGTCACTAGGCATAGGATAAATGAAGATACCAAAAGGGTGAGCACAATGACCCAGTGTTGATCTGGCTTTTGTGTGGGTGAACCAATGCAAACCCTGAGGCTGGCCCAGTGACCTAGTTCGGTGACTGTGGTGATCTCAGAGTGCACTGCACTATGCGAAGATGAAAACGGGATGGAGACGAAAATGGTTTGTGTTATTCACCTGACAAAAGAGATCATTGACCCCCAGCGAATAGAGCAACTGGGGGAAGTCAAAGTGACGATACATCGGCTAGGGGAATATTACCGTGGGAAACGCGCTAAGGAATTCGGTAATTTCCCCAGCGGTTGCATAATTATGCAACCGCGTCGCTTGGTTCGACGTGGTTGTTGCCAACCGGCATGAATTGCAATTTCCGGGTGAAATCTCATGGGGTCAGCGAAATGGAGTTGCCGTATGGCAAAAGGGAGCTGAATTCAATTATGTATTATTTGCATAGGATAATGAATTCAGCTATGCTTCCTTTGGGAAAACATGGTTTTCAGGTGAAATAGCTTGTAGGGGGAATTGGAGTTGAGGTGACGCGCTGTTAGCGGTCGAAATAGGGCTGAAATAGTGCGTTGGTTCTCCATGTAGTATAGAGAACCCCCACAACTCTAAAGGGAAACACGGGCGCATTAAGAACCATGGATTGGTGACAACATTGATTACCAGCAAGTTACCTTGACCACCATCTTTTTTAAATGTTTGTCAAGGGTTTTAACACACACAATTATTATTTGCGCGGTTCTAATTCTAACAGTTAAAGTGCTACTATCCATTTCCTTCCATTCACATTGTTTTTTTGGTCTTAGTATATTCACATACAATTCTCACTACCCTTGATTAAAAAAATTCTCTTGTGAAATTTAAATAGTGGTGGTATTTTATATCGGTTAAATTATTCATGAGCTTTTTGCAATTGCACAGCAAAAGGAACAGCAAAAGAAAGCACAACGGAGATCAGGTTGTGCCATGAAATGCCTTACATATTTAATTATTTAGCTTTATTTAGTAACACTGGTTTCCTTTGATCAAATGCTTCCTTCCCTAGTAGAAATGTCTACTCCGCATTCTAATCCCAAAGGGTATTTCTCTTTGAAAACTTTTTGTCACAATAAGGACCCATTTTTAACGTACACGTTACTATTGGTGGGAGAAGAGTTTGTCGAGGATAAAACTCTTCTACTCTGGTATTGTTTTGTAGCCAAGAAATCTAATAACTCGTTTTGCTTACAGCAATAAATCAGGAAACAGAGCGATAGCTTATCCAGGTTTATCATCCTATCCACCCTTTTCACCTTAGGCTCCTACAACGTATCAGTCCCCCGTCAAAAGCTATTAAAACACGTCCAGGGGGCTTAAGAATTTAAAGCCATCAAATATTAACCCTCAACAATTGTAGGAATGTTGGCCAATGGGATGCAAATGCTTTTCGCTTCTGTTTTGACAAACTCTAACACAAAAATATGTCGAGGCAAATAAAATTCCAAAAGTAAAATACCACCAACAATAACAGAAGTAAAAATACAAAATGAAACCAAATCAAAGATGGCAATTGGAAATTACTTAGCAAAAGAGGGGAAAACGGCCGAGAGAAAAGGATCCCGAATAATCCAAATTACAAATTACCCCTTTCAATGGATGTGAAACACTTTGGCGGACGGACACTGGTCCCCCGAAGGACGAACAGAGCCTATGGCGAAACTCAAGGGGAAAACACAAAAACCCTAATCACATTTATTCATTTAAATTTATACAAACCCTGTCAGACACGAGAGTTCAAGCAACAGGCAAGCGTCACTACACCGTCAGGACTTGAATACACTGTACCCTTTTACATTGACGAGTGTCCGCAGGCTATTCCTGTAGCTTCTCCTCGGTTGTTTACCTTCATTTGTCTTCTTTTCCTTTTTGTGTTTGATTTACGTAAATGTACACATCGGTCACTCCAGCCTGTCAGGGCGGTCGGGACAGTAATACCATTAAAAACCAATTTTAAATGATTGCATGAGCGATGGCGTCTCATAGCCTGTACGTATCGCATGGTAATCGATTAAGCGCCAAGAGGAACATGGTATTCAAGCGGATCCTATCAGGCCACCCAACAAGCAATTGCCGGGATTAATTAAATTATTCGTTCATATGTGCGCAGTGTATGCATATAAAATAAGTGTTTCCCACTGTGTGTTGCCGAAACTAGGCGATTATCCGTATTTTAATAGGTTTCCCGAGACCCTTAAATGTCAGTGCATAGTGCTGGTGGACGACGTGAGAACATAAAGGAAAATGATATCTGATTAATTGAAGGGGTATCATATAACCAGGCAGAGCGAACCGAGGTGAACTATCCGGTTGAAGGATGTCGGGGCTATTCACTTGAAGATGGGAAGCGCACCCCTGAGGACACTCAAGCATTGTTATTTCTTCTGAAGTCCTGTTCTTCGAAATCCATCAATCGCACACTAGGCTATCCCTGGCACCACAGGGCACCTGATATCATGTTAAAAATAAACGCGTATTCATTCATAAAAGGGCTCAGACGAACCTTAAGACAATAAGCATTTCCTATCAGAATGTTAGCGTCTTTTGCACTACGTTTTCCTCAACACGCATTGCCTAACTTATATCCTTATTATCCTCCTTTAATGACTCCAAACTTTTTTCCTCCCAAGATAACATCTCATAAGGCATCTCATATAAATAGAGTACAAGAATCCGCCAACACCGGAGGCGGTGTTCTAATTGCAACGAATGGTATCAAGGCCACCGCTGTCTCAACAACACATACATCTCAAGCAGAAATTTCACTGCAGTGTTAAAATTTGACACACCGTCAATTCATCATGCTGAATTGAATGCCGTAATGCGGTTGACAAATTCGACGTACTCGATGACTTCAACCCCCCCCCTAATCAAATGAACCTCATCAAGTTTAAGTTTACTACTGGGGCTACCACCCCATTTCTTAGCTTAATTTAAGCAACATAAGTACCTACAACTAAAGTATATATAACTTACAAAGTGAAGAACGTAAGAACTAACTTAACTAAGCTTAACCTAAGATAACCAGGATATTAAGAAGGCAGGATTAGAGGCGGGGGGTGGGGACAGGTTATAGTAAAGTGTAGAAGCTCCACGTAAGATTGGTGGTGAGAATGGTTTAGGAGGCGGTGCCTGAGAATATGGGTAGAGAGGTCGAAGTCGGGCAAGATGGAATTGAAGTTGACATTCCTCAGCATCCGCGAAAGGGGTTCGTTGAGACCATAAGAGGTAAGGTGAGGACGAATGTAGAGAAGACGAAGATTACGCGCATTTCGACGAATTAGTTCAGAGTGTTCAGAGGAATTAAGTTGAAGCGGTAGGCGCAGTCGACCGAACCGGAGAGGACCCGATGAATGAACACTGTGTCGGGCAGGACCATGCGCTCCTCAAGGGTGCCGAAGTTGATTAATTTGAGATGGTTAATGTACAGGGGAAGGAGAGCAAACCGAAGGAAGCGAACATTTATACTTTGACTTAAATCGTACTTGGAACACCATCTCCTCCACCAGTTCCTCTAATCTTCATATTATCCGCAAAGTTTGTTCGCGCTCTAAAAGAAACAGACCTATTTGTTGACAATATACATTCTCGCAAACGGTCTCCCGCCAGCCCAAGGACTTACTTAAATTTAAGTAACCCCACTCCCTTAGGTCATATGTTTAACGAAATAACAAACACCTGTGACAGAGAGGTGAACTTCAGACTGTACCATGACCAAACAATAGAAAATCGACTACTTGATTTCATAAAACGCTGGTTAGAAGAGTTCTCGAATCACCAGCCTACAACTCCATCTACATAATATTTGTCCAATTCTGAGTATACTATACAACCATATCACGGTTTGTTCTATACCAGCCGATATCAGCTTTTGAATGTGATTAACAACATTTGACTTCTATCATTCAAAACCCTTATAAAAACAGTCCGGTCAAAGGCCGGGTTATACAGTGTCTAGAAGCCCATGTTTTACGAGGGTTGCCTCTTATGTTTCGGGATTTGGCAACCCTTGTGTTGCAATCCGGCATTTGACAGCTCTGTCGTAAAGTTGGACATTTTTGAGGTTATACGCACTCAGAACGTTTTGACATACGAGCGCTATTTGTGTTGTTTACAGTAAAAAAATGGAATTAAATCGTCAACATTTTCGTGCGATTATTTTTTACAACTTTCGGCGTGGATTAACTCAGCAACAGTGCATGGATGAACTTAATTCAATTTTTGGGGATGAAGCTCCATCAAGGACCAGTGTTTACCGATGGTATGGTGAATTCAATCGTGGTCGTAGTTCACTCCAAGATGCATTTCGTGAAGGTCGTCCAAAATCAGTTGTTGTTCCGAAAACCATTGATGCTGTGCGCGAACTGATATTGGAAGATCGTCATGTGACCTATCGTGAGATTGAGACAACCTTAGGCGTTAGTGGGACCAGCATACATTCAATATTGCATAAACATTTGACTGTCAAAAAAATTTGTTCGCGTTGGATCCCACACAATTTGTCAATCGCCCAAAAAAAGGCTCATGCGATTGTTCGAAAGAAATGCTCAAAAAATACGGTCGCGGTGCTTCGAAACACGTCTATGACATCGTGACAGGTGATGAATCGTGGATTTACGCGTATGAGCCCGAAAGTAAACAGCAGTCGACTGTCTGGGTGTTTCAAGATGAGCCAAATCCAACAAAAGTTGTTCGCGCACGAAGCACTTCCAAGCAAATGGTCGCCTGTTTTTTCGGAAAAACTGGATATGTCGCAACCGTACCACTAGAACAACAACAGTCAATTCTGAGTGGTACACAACCATTTGTTTGCCAAGAAATCAGGAAAACCAACCGCCGAAGACGGATCACTCTTCACCACGACAATGCGAGCTCTCACACATCGGCTGCGACAACTGCATTTTTGAGCACCCAAAACATCGATTTGATGGGTCATCCGCCGTATAGTCCTGACTTGGCACCGAATGACTTCTTTTTATTCCCGTACGTAAAAAACAAACTGAGAGGTCAACGTTTTTCGACACCTGAAGAAGCGGTTACTGCATTCAGAATGCATGTGTTGGAGATACCTCAATCAGAGTGGCAAAAGTGCTTCGACAATTGGTTCAAACGTATGCAAAAGTGTATAGATCGTCATGGGGAATATTTTGAAAAACAATAAAGTTATTTTCGATGTTCAATATTTGTTTTTGTTCTCTAATCCCGAAATATAAAAGGCAACCCTCGTATGACATCGATGATAAGTTCACGTTGTAAACAACTTGGTTCACGGATGCTGGCAACTTGGTTAACGCAAAACTCTCATTGCGACAAATCGGTACAATAACTCGATACCGCCTCAGAATAAGATGTTACGTTGCTGCCCGCAATAGATGAATCTAACCCAATATAATAGATGGGAAGCCCATGTGGCTCTTGCCCCACTGTATCGTTTGGGGACCTCAACCAGCAACTTATTCATAACAACAATTACGGCACACCTACACCATCCAACTATGCTTATGATACAAGATCGTTATAATGATATGTGAAGGATGCAACAAAGCTACAAAAAAACCTTTAGCTACAAAAATCCACACGTCCTTATAGATCGCTTTTGTTGGTTCCAGGAACAGTGCTGCGTTAAAATTATGAGCTATTGAACCATCTTCCTACTTCATTAAATATCTCGTGAGATAAGGTAAGTATTATCACGGACCTTACTGCATCTACACCTCCTTAATCTACAATCCACTCCTATGAATTTTACACCAATTCCGCACCGAAACTCCACACGTGATAAACAATCTTATAAGACTACCGATTTAAAAAGGAACGCAAGAGAATTACTTAAGGAAGAGCCTCGGGAAACAAATGGATATGTGGGGGTTCTTCTAACATACCCAAAGAACCACCCATGTCCCTTAATTCAACTGCCCATTCGTCACCCTATAAAGACTATTAGCTTACCTGCAATCGGGCAGCGTTAAGCTACCCTTCAATCACTTCAATTAACTGTAAAACAACCCATGGCAAGATCATCATCTTGCCACAGCATTTAAGTAACATTGCTGTATTCCCCAAGCGTAATCGGTTCCTCTGGTCGGCACCCATGACCATTACGAACCATTAGAGAATCTACCCGGGTCCTCTTGCCGGCGTCCATGCTTATCATTTACACAGCAATCCCACTGTATTTACTTTTCTCGAGCAACCGTGGGTCCTACTGTAGTAGTTTGTTCAGGGAGCGTGTCTCCTAGTCCTCAAAAGGAGAAGGGATCTCTTAGAACGCTCCTGAAAAACGTCCTACTGAGATCGTCGCCGTGCTTCCTCAGAGCCTGGGGGAAGAGCAACGTCCTGTTGTTGGTCCTGGTTTCCGCCGCTTTTTCCGGTCTTCGCAAACCCTCGTCTCTGCTGGGGTTGCTTGAAATGGGGATTGTTCAAAATGAAATTCGGTTTTTACTTACTAGAAGATTTTATTTTTGATTCTTCTCGGCTCGATGTACATTCAGATATTGACGTCTGGCACAAGGAATATTAGGATACTGCGGCCGCGAGATCACTCTACTGTTCCTTTATAAAGGAAAACAAATCGAGATTTGTATCTCGAAAATGCCATACCAAATCCCGATTTTGGTACACTAAGTGAGATGCTCAATGTTTGTTTAAGATAAGAATTCAGTTTTCTGAATTCTCATGAAACTATTGTGCATATGAGGATATGTATTGGAATTTGGGTTTTGTTTGTTTAATTTATGAGGGATTTTTCCAGATTGAGATAATGTATTTCTGGATTTTGAATTTAGATTATGCCGTGGGGCAAATGCAAAACGATAAACGAATATTTGATTCGTTTATTGCGAATTTTGATTTTAGTTAGGATTTTTGATTAAATTATGCCGTGGGGTCAAATGCTAAGCGATAAATGGATGTTTGATTCGTTTATTGCGAATTTTGGATTTAGTTTAGGTTTTTTTGGATATTGATTAGATTTAAGGTTTTAGTGTAGGATTAGTGGGATTAGGATGTAGGAATGTGGGAAAAAGGTGGTAGGGCTTTTTAGAGCAGTACACCACGATCAAGCCATGGCAAATCGCTTGCTTATACAGCTGCAGCCTAATTATCCCTGATCGGTTGCATAACCGATAAACGAACATCGAATTGGACGTGACCATAATTTGTTTACTCTAAACAACCTAGCAACGGTCTCGTCCTATGTTTCGTTCGCTTAACCAAACAAATACCCCTTTCAGCGCATGCCTCTGAAATTGTATATACAATATACCAAAATCTATTTCTGCCTCCGGCAATACCCGCTATCGTTTACAATAGCAATGCTTTCAGCGTCTGTGCACGATCATTTATTTGAACAGCTGCCTGGTCGTTTTCCCTTCTTCCTATCCAATGCATTTCTTTCCAAGGTAAGGACATTCAACCAATCTGAACGATATCCATGGGAACCTTTCCAATGAGACGCGAATCGGTTTCTCATTGGTCGCAGCGGCGAAAGAAGGATCGCATTCCCTTGTCACCACACGAGTGGAAACCCACCTCACTCACGGGGTTGGTTCTGCATCGAGCAGCTCTAGAAGAGTCAGATTTGAATCGCGCAAAAACCACCCGTGTCGAGGACGTTGCAGGTGGAGTCGAAAATCATCCCTCGTCGTGTACACACACGAACAAAAGTCAAGTTCATTTCCCCGAGTCGTTCATACAAATTATCAATTCGGTTTTTCTTGCCACTTGGCCTAATAGATTGTGTGAATGTAAAATTCTCTCCGATACGGCAAGGATTGCGAGCACTTATTAAACGTAGCATCTTGTTGAAACTAAAGTTTAAAAGAACACTAAATTAATTGATCTACAATTGTGGAACTAAATATATTATTGAAAGAAACTTGTGTAAAATAAAACAAGAAAAAGAAAATATTAACAATAAAGCAGTGATCACCAGCCATCTCCAAGCGTTTTAATTGTTCCTGTTCTCCCTGGTGCGTACTGATCCTTTGACATTCTACAGTGACGACGAACTAAGTTGACTTCAATCGCAAGGACCACAGTCAATCGTAGTGCCTCAATTTTAAGTGGGATTTAAGTGAATCAGTGGTGTACGTCGGCACAACCTACGTTAAACCCCACAGATACTTTCCAACAGCGCACTCTATCGTATCCATCATCATCATCATCATCGGCACTACAACCGGGAGTCGGTCTTGGCCTTATTTAGCAAGTTCTGCGGCTTGTTAAATTTTCCATGATTTGTTTTTTTTTTTTTTTTTTTTTTTGGGCATTAGTCTTGCGCCAGAGGCTCCCTGACGGGGAATCGAACCCCGGCCTCCCGCGTGACAGGCGGGTATACTAACCACTATACTATCAAGAGGCACTCTATCGTATCCACACATGTGAAAATTCCTTTCTCAACTGACGTACTTTCGTTAAAAAAAAAACGGAATATTGTGACATAAGTTTTTTGTAAACTGAAAATCACAAACAAGTCAATGGTTGCTTGGAATATTTTAGTACTTTTCGCGATAATCAACAGTTAAAGTACACTAATCCTATAAGAAGTGTTTATTCTGTTAATAGGTTTGCAAGTAAAAACTCGGATCTGAAATTGGTTGCATTAAAAACATACTCGCTCGCCATTTTGGATATATGTTGCTTAGTCATTGCTGTTTTTATGGCTGGGTTTAAGTCATTTACAAGCTGTCATTCCGTGTACATCAGTTATATAAGAGATGGATGTCGATTTATTATTATTATACATTATCTGCGATATGATAATGGGTAAACAATTTGTAGTGAAATGTGGAGATATAATCTCTAACAAGACTTTCCACATCAAAAACGGTGTACAACAGGGAGCAGTGAATTCTCCCATTTTATTTATCATTTACACTAGTGATCTAGTGGGGTCTCGCAACCATGCAATTGCGTATGCCGACTGCAAAATGGTTTCAACAAAATCAAAGGTTTTTCCAACGACTGGAAATTAAATATAAATTTCCAAAGAACAGAGACTATCCTTTTCAGAACGCCGCTGTCCAGTGCATCAAGGGATACAAAACGGAATTGGAAAACATTTTCTATTGCAGGAAGTAATAATCTTCCTCTACAAGTAAAAACTGTAATCAGATACCTTGGAATCTGGCTTGATCAGTATCTTTACTTTGATAAGCATACAGCAGCTAAAACACATGACACGAAAACTGTTCCGTAGTAGTCTGCTGGACCCCAAGGTGAAAATAATTTCATACTCAGCATTCATCCGACCATTATTGATGTATGGCTGCCCGGTATGATACAGCATATCCCCATTTTACATGGAGAAGTTTCGGGTGTTCGAGAGGCAGTGTTTGCGTTCCTGCCTCAGAATGTATAGAACCCCAGAGTCGCAGTATAAGAAATACTATCCCAATAAAGTCCTGTATGACAAATCAGGACTAAACAGAATAGATAACTTTATTATCAAGATTATTCCTGGTCACACAACAAGGGCAATGTGCAGTGAAATGATCTCATTTCGGGAGCATTCTATCCCAATGATATGTATATGGAGAGTACTCTCCAGAATAGGTTCATTCCCCCAGAAGCCTTCCCTTTCTTGGATAAAAAAGGACTTATCCAAGACAAACGTGGAGTCCCTATTATCTACCACGCTTTCCGTGGTGCCAGGGATAAACGAATTCTCCACGATAACGATATCTCTAATTTTCCAGAGCGCCTGCGTTTTAGTGTGGTGATCGGTGAAAGAGATAAATCAATAAAAGATCGATCCCATCCCAACTGGTGGTGGATCAGTGATGAAGAAAGGACAACACGTCCCCAAACATAGTATGCCTCTCAGCCACACCGCTTTCCTTCCCCCTATCACCAATAATTTTTATTATTTTTTTTTCGTTTTTAATTTAATTTCAATTTTTTATTTTTATTTGTATTCCTTGTTTATGTTTGTCCGTTTTGTTTCATTATTTTATTTTTTATTTTTTGTGTGTCAACCCCCTATATATGTAATTAAAAAAAAAATGTATATATATATATATATATATATATATATATATATATATATATATATAATATGTTAGATGATGTAGAAAAAAATAGAATACATTTAAAAAAGAAAACATATCAATGTCACAATAATGTTATAAAAACAGTTATTGTACGCCGAAAGGCATAAGAAAAATAATGTATAACTTAGAGTGCTTGCGAAGAGCCAGTAAGTTAATGTAAGAATGATATTTGTAAAATAGAAGTTAACATTTAGTCTTAACTAAAATATGTAATTAATTTGTTAAATAAATGTGGATATAAAACAAAAATAAAAAACAAAAATAAAAAACAAAAAAAAAAGATGGAATCCTATTCTGTTTTCAAATGAAAGACAAAGTGCTGCTCAAGGTATGGAATCGATTAGTTCGACTTTGGGTGAACGTTCTGTAAGTCATTCAACAGTAAAAAAGTTTGCAAGATTCCGTGGAGGAAATTTTTGTCTTGAGGACGCTTCACATTCAGGTACAGTAAAAACATTGACGATGAGGACGTTTTTCAAGTTTTTCTAGTTTTACTGGATGGAAATCCACGTCAATCTCAATAAGAGCGTGCAGAACAGTTAGCAGTTACTCACCAAGCAATATCACTTAATTTTTGTATAAGTATCTTTACCAATAAAGTCGAATTTGACAAAGAAGACGAGTTTCTACTTACACTCCTATTATATTGGAAGCCCTCTTACTTTCTCTTTTTTTACACAATGCATCGAATTCTGTTTGTACGTTAGAGGATGACGAATTAAAACCAGACACGTTGCCATCGGTAATATTTTATATTTAAGTGTTTTGTTATTATTATTATTTTTAATGCTTGTGGATTTTATGTAAAACAAGAATAATCAAAAAAAAACTTACAACATCCCAAGATGGCCTTTTTTATAATAAACTAGATGGCTTTCAAGCATTTCACCAGTTGAACCTTGTTATGTGTCAATTAAGGGGCCATTCCGGTTTGTTCGGTTCAAAAAATCAATTTTTTTTTTTGCTTAATCGATAGTTTTATACTTAAAAAATAATATGTTAAAATTTGGAAACGAAATCTTAGGCGGTTCCAAAGTTATAGGTCATTAAAGGGTCGGCTCTCCTGCGGATACAAATTCGTATCATAGGTGGCAACTACCGTGTATTTAGAAAGATGCAGACTATCCATTTATGGGCATTAATTTGGCTTAGGCCAACTGCCACTTCTTTGAATATGTCGCAATATTGTGCGACTGAACAACATGTTCATAAGCGGTAATGGATAGTCGCTCGTGTGTATGTTGTTTTTACATTCGGGCGTACTGCGGGTGACCTGCGATTGCCTGAGTTTTAGTTAGTTTCATATATATATGAAACTAACTTGCCCGTTGCACGGTGCTGGTAGTTTGTTCTTGTTTGGTGACTATGGAAGATGTTCCTACCGGTGACGTCGCGGGGTAGATATTTTTGATGTTTCTTTGTTTCTTTTTCATGAGGAGGAAAAAGTATTTAGTGTAAACGTGATCTCAGAGCGTGCAGTGCTCGCGTTTAGGTGTCCGTTTCATACGTTTTTCAACGGTAAATTTTTCTAACATAATGTTTAAAAACGTTAAAGGTTCGCGTAAGTCAGGGGTGCATTTATGGGAACTGTACATGAACTGGAAACGGACTACATCGGCACAAAAATTGGCTGCATCGCCCGACTTCGCTCCAACGGTCACAGTGACGGCACCATACGTGGTGTTACATTTTTTTTCAGTTTTTTTCCGAACTTTCAAACATTATAGAGTATAAAAACTGTGACGGTTCGATAAACTTTTCAAACAAAACTGAGAAAGGTCTAGGATTTAAATTGATCGTCGAATGCAACTGTGGTGAGAGGATCATCGCGTCCTGTCCACGAATCGCCAAAAAAGCTTACGAAATTAATCGTAGAATAGTATTCGCAATGCGCATCTTGGGTGTCGGGTTAAATGGATTACATTGTTTCACTTCACTGATGGATATTGGCGAATTTACGAAACACATCTACTACGCTGCTCTCGATAATGCACACACCGCTTGTATCGGCGTTTTTTCTTCCGTGATAAAAAAGGCTAGCAAAGAAGAAAAAGAAAAAACTGATGAAAGTGAAGATAAAAAATTTACTTCTTCTGGAGATGGTAGTTGCAGCAAAAGGGGTGATACTGCTAATTATGGCGTTATGACATTGATCGGCAACAAAACAAACAAAGTTCTCGATCTTACTGTGAAATCGCGTTATTGCCAAGGCTGCAACCTTATGAAAACAAAGAAAGGCACCCCTGAATATGATACTTGGTGGGATGAGCACGAACCAGTTTGCACATTGGATCACAATGGAAGTTCGGGTAAAATGGAGCCTGACGGAATGTTAGAGATGTTCGAGCGCGCTTTTGGTCTGCACGGCCGCATTTACGAAAGGTACGTTGGAGACGGGGATGTAAAAATAATGAATGCGTTGCAGAAATCATTTCCAAATGTTGTAAAAACCGAGTTTATCAATGACGTGGGAAAGCGAATCGGTTCGCAATTACGCGGTGTCATAAAAAAAGCAAAAAAAAAACAGACCAATTAGGAGGAACTGGTCCTGGCAAACTTACGGGAAACATGATAACAGAACTGACGACTTATTACGAACTTGCGATTAGACGCAATGCTCACTCTGCTGAAGAAATGGCGAAAGAAATTTGGGCAACATACTACCACAAAATATCAAGCGATGAAAATCCGCAACATCAAAACTGTCCAGAGGGCGCAAATGGAAACGCACGGAAGCTGCGAATGAGCTGTCAAAGTTCCACCACGACGTACGAACAGCTATTTACCCAGTTTACGTAAAACTGACAGATCCCGATTTGTTAAAAAAATGCCAGGGAGGTTTCACGCAAAATAACAACGAAAGTTTCAATGCTGCTATCTGGCAAATGGCGCCAAAACACACATACAGCGCTATGAAAATCATTGAAGTTGCGGCTTGTATGTTTAATGAGGAGTTTTTACCTGTATTGCTAATAATGCAAGTCATGGGCATCAAAATTGGGTACGCTGCGAGAGCGTTTGCGAACGAGAAGGACAGAGATCGGCTGCAAGACGCTGACCGCAGCCTAGTATACAACTCGCACGAGGCACGAACAGCGAGGAAAAAGGCGAAAATGCAACTGGAGGACCAATTCGAAGTCGTGGAAGGAATTGTTTATGGTCCAGGAATAGATGTCTAGCTGCTAGTATAAAAAATCCCGATGATTTCATGAAAAAAATCACTTTTATCTTTTGTCTAATTTATCTCCAAACTTTGAATGCGTTTTTCTCGAAACGACTTTTTTGAGTGCGGTGTAAGCGATAATATGAAAACGGTGCATGCGATTCTTATGAAAGTTCGCACACATATTTTTAACAAGCACACGCAAATTGTGAGTGAATTACTTTTTTATTTATTTATTTATTTTTTTAGTTATAACTAAAAAATAGGGCAAAAAAGGGCCGAAAAATCAATTTTTTTTCAATAGTCCGCCGTTTTGTTGTTTTTTATCAATTTTAAAATTTTTTCACTCACATTGGGCTAAATGTATTTAAGTTCAATAAACTTTTTGCATTCTTCGTATTTTTTTCACCGGGGACGAAAATAACCCTTACACGAGCACAACGGATGGCTAACCTTGAACACCTGGAGCTGGAGTGACTCGACAAAATTTACAAACGTAGTCGAAAAATGAATAAAATGTTTAAAAAAATTGTTGTTATATCTTTAATACTTTCTCTTTAAAAAAATCATGAAAATAACCTATTTTTTGACCTGACAAACCGGAATGTCCCCCTAAACACTTCGCCTTTAAATATAAATATTTATCATAGAAAACAAAGTACCGTATGGTGACTACCTTGAGAAGTCCATGTTGTATTCTAATATGCAAACGAATTAAAGGAAGAACGTAAGACAAACTATATCCATGGCGAAAGGGAACTTAAAACAACTTATTGAATGTAAACTAGTGTAGAACATAGAAAAATAATATCAGTAGAGTCAAAAAACTTAAATAAGTCATGGATATGTGCTAAGAAGTAGGAAAGCTAGAAGAAGAATGTAAAAAAACCATATTCCAGCATAGAGTAACGATATACGTGCCAAGTGACAATTATTTTGGGAAAGTTATCAACTTAAAGGAAGAACATATGGAAAAAGTATCCGTCTTGATCAGTAACGAAGAGAAAAGTAAATATACTCTAAAATGTAAAAAAAATAGAAAAAACGACATCTGTGGAGAGGAATAAATATAATCTAGAATATAAACAAGTTAGAGGAAAACCATAGGAAGAACAGTACATGAGGAGAAGAGGTATATATGATATACTCCAAAAATAAATATTTAGAGGAAGAACGTAGAGAATATAAAAGATACTTTACGACATAAACATCCTTACTGAATACATAACTATCCTTACTTGGAGGCGACTTAATAAATGTAAATAAATTAAAAGAAGAACGTAGAAAAAATGATATCAGCGCAGAACTATAAGATACATTCTAAGATGTAAAATGTAAATAAAGGCAGCTGCGGCAGATAAAGGGGATATCGATCATCCAAGCCAAATCGGATAAGCAACAATAGAAAAAAATACTAATCATTTGCAAAAACGGTTTTGTTAATTTTATTTGGGAAGTAATTAGACATCCTGTATTTATTTTAAACCTTTTGTAAGTACACATTAAAAATATTTTGCTTTAATTATAAATAACAAATATAAATATATGATGTAAACATACGAAATTTATTTACGCTCCCAGTAGAATAAATACATTTAGAAAATCTGATGACGATTGCACCAGCCGATATATCTAGAATATTGACAGATATGATATATATATATATATATATATATATATATATATATATATATTTATCTCTGTGTGTGTATATATATATAATGTGTAATAAAAGTTTACGATTACACTTTTATTATTTACTTAATTTCATCATTTGTTGCAAATATATTGACCCCTGCTCCATTGACTAGACATTTACAATTAAGTGACAGAGTTCTCATCATGCCTTAATAATGAAACCCTTGAGACAATTGTTGTCATTATTATCGCCAACATTATTATCATTGTTTATTCTCTTTATTATTATTAGTATTATTATCATTATCGTTATTATCACTATTATATATTGTTATTGTTTTAATTAATATTGTTGTTGGTTTTATTTAGTTTCTGTTATTACTGTTTCTAGTTTAAATTCAAGGTTTTCATTATTTACTTATAGGATTTATTTAGTTTGCAACTTTAATATGAGCTAGCTAAGAATATAGATATAATAAATAGGTTGCCCTTGTGTGAATTTTCTTGCCGGCCTTCAAGAAAATTTTATATACATCTTCTACGTGTTCTTGAAGAGCTACACAAATTTATACTAAACATACTTTTCCATATTCTAATAACATTGTTCTGTTTTAACAGGTTTAGTGGAAACATAACATAAGAACCTAATTGGACCTTGCATTTTCTTTATAATATTTTATAATTTTACATATATTTTGAATATGTATAAATTTGAAGCCCTTTAGGTTTTTTGTTTTTTCTTTACTCATTACTCGAATTTAAATTTCAGTTTCTGCTGTATTGTTTCGTCTAGGAGGGATTCATGTGATTGTAAATTTGTCAATTTATAATTATATATAGCATCGAAAGTTTTCTTACAACTAGTGTATTATTTTAAATACTTTTATAGTGGATCACACTTATGTGTAAACAAAGTTGTGTACTTCCCTTTATAGTAATAATTCGTGCAATGGATTGAAACATTTTAAGATAACCATCGTTTGCTCTAGTCGGTGAGCTTGAGTTTTCATCCATGTGATATTAAGTTTCAATCTAATGTGCATAAAATCATAAGCATTACCATACGAACTTGCAGTAGCCTTTCTCTTATAGGCAATCCTCTATTCGTGTCTTCACTCACCTAATTGTTGTAGTCACACTGGTCAACTTACTCATTTCGATATCTGAACTTCTTTCTGTTTTTATACAGTATGAACGCACTTAAGGGATTATTAATACTCTTATGGTACTAACGCTACAAGGCGGACAAGGATAAATACATAAGTACCAAAGTAGTTAATTTCAAATAATAGAAACTAAATTTGGCAGTCAAAAATATGTGAAAGTGATGCGAAAATGGGTTCAAGATAATGTGTCTTTCAATACAAGTCTCAGCTTAACCAATTGCGGCAAACCACAATAAATACATAACGAATCAATGCAAGCTACGAATGTGCACCGAGTACTTCAAGTCCCGGCACGCATGTATTGCTGATCGAGGCAAATCATTTAACCCACGACCTTTTTTTTTTATTAACGCATGCACAAAAGAGGATTCTGAAGTACCCTGAAGTAGCCTGTCTAAAGAATGTCAGAGTACGTGCGAGCGGAAGGAAAGGAAGTGGATAAGAAAAGGAGGTATCGATGTATCGGGTTTTCTAATAGGGACTTGACAACTTTGAATTTAATTTGTGAACGCACCCTTTCACTAATCATCGAGCTGTCACTGTCAATTTATTCAGTAAACTCAACATTTTCATCATGGTTAAGTACACGAACGAACAACGTCTGCAAATTATAAAAATATACTACTGAAAAAAAGTTGTCGTCCCTATTGTAAAATCCGATACATTGAACTTCAATGCCTAGACATTAGAACGACGAGAAAACACATCATCAGGCAGAGGATTCAACATTCGTGTGCTTCGGCTAAAGAATGATTCTCTATGTTTATTTGTGCGTCTGAAGTTAACTTTCAACATGAATTGATGGGCACTCTCTGATTGACGGGCATTACGGGAAAATATTTAGAGAAGTGGAAAGCATTCGGCAAGTTCAGTTAAGCAATGGGCGTGAAAGTATTTCTTGTATCTCTTACGAAGCCTGGCGTTAGTCGGGAATGTTTATATGAGCAAACAAGTGAAGAAGAGTAAGAGCTTCGGCATCGGTATAGCAAGTGAAGAACACGTCTTTAAATGAATTAGGAGAATGCTATCCGGACCAGCTGATTTTTTAACAATCAGCTCCTTGAGTGCTCGAACAAACAGTACGATTTCGGTATGTGGATATAGGGTCAAGGTCCTATCAGTAGAGTCGCGGAGGACATCTAATTCATTAAACGATGCGTTTCTATCCAAGTTCGGGCTGGTTTGTAGAAAACAGTTATGGCAGAAGTTGATAAGTAATATCGTTTCGTATGTATGTGGCCAGGCCACGATGTGGGTGGAACAGAGGCATTTAATTATAATCAGGTATATTGAAATCCGAGTTATCGATATCAGATGTTAACTGGGTTTCACTTAATACAAAGATTGCTGGTTTTTGGTTAGAAATGTGGCCAGACATAGAAGAGAAATCGCATCTTAAGTCGCAAATATTACAATGATCTGCGCGAAACACTGCGAATTTATCCTCACTCTTATTTTACTTCGCCGTTGTCAATTCTGTTTGATTTTAAGGCATATTACTTATATGTATATTTCAACGGGCTGGGATTTGAAACGCAAAGCGTCTTTGGTAGGTTGACCAACTCACTTTGTCGTACAGACATAACACCGTCTTCAATTTGTGCTGGAAAAGGTATATGAGGTGCTCACATTTGTCTTTGATTTGTAGTGTCCTGATGGGGTTATATGTGGTTGTTGGTTGTTGTGACAGGCCTTATTGATGACATACCAGAAACATGTTTTTCCGCGCAGCGGTTAGCAAATATATAAAACCACATCATGGCACTCACCGTCTCCCTAGCCTACTTATCTTAGCTTTTAATAGTAAAAGGCGGTTATTAGTTCTTTTAGGGAGTGCGCATTATAAAAAAAGGAAAAAAATAGTGAATATGCGCAGGAATTTATCTTTGACAACAGGAGGCAGCACCATTGGATCGAGGCCAGAACTCAATGAATTGAATAATATCTGCTCGTGTCGAAAACGTTAGTCAAGTAAATCCGAATGAGCACGAGAAACTCAACAAGCTGTAATCAGCAAAAGAGTGAACGTAGTTGGAAATAACTGAAAAGAAAGTATTAATAATTATGGGGAATAGAGTGAATATGGAAATATGTGAAGAACCAGCATTAATTTGATGGGAGGCAAATTGTACGGCATGTAGCGCTATTTGGATTGAGTGGTCAGGCAGCTAAAATCAATTTGAGCTAGGTAATAAACTCTTTGATCCTGACAACATTGCTTTCATCCACCTTTCGGTGAGATGTGCCATTCGATCTCCGTGCTACGAAACCAATACTGGCGGTCATTAACACTAAACCTACCAGAGCGGTCAAATGACCGCTTTTGAGAGCCCGAAAAATAAATGTTTTTTAATTATTATATGATAATTATTTTGTGTTTATTGCTTATGCTAAATTCTGTATTAATTACAATCAACTGGAAAAGACGAGAATGTTTATTTTAAAAGCGGTCATTTGACCGCCATCGGTAGAAATAGGTATATATAATATATCGGTAGGTTTAGTGTTAAAGCGGACATTTGAATGCAGATATATTGAAAGTAAATATATGGAGTCAGTGACTCCATAACATTCATTCGTTTACTAGTTGCACCACTCAATCCGTTGACATTTGCAAAACTCCGACCATATTAGTAATAAATATTACAAAAACCCAAGGAATGTTTGTGACGAAAACAGTTGTTTAGGGTACCGATAGGCAATTTTGCCACACTGCACCGTTCACATTCATACGCTTCATCGGAGCTAAGTGAAGAGAAATGCATTGATTTATTTTGCATGCCACACATTACTTATTACACAAACTGATAAGTGCAATTGGGTGTTATGTACAAAACAATTTTTTTATTAAAATCAGACGCTCCGAAGTATCATGTGGAAGTTGACTTTATCACACCCACCACAAATTCACCAGGTTATCATTAATGATTTCCTCCCCTTGCCTCTATAACGATTCACATATCATCCACTCGCAACATTTTAGATACATACCCATCGTTTTTTTTTAATTTGAAATATATTAACACCCTAAAGGATTTATGCTCGTAGTGGGAAAGATATATGAAACACAAATAACGACAATGACAATGGATTTCATGCCCAGAAGTTTTTGCTTTCTTCATATGTGTTTGAGTACTCGAATTCAAAAAAGTTGCAGCGCGAAATCATATTTTGCTTTTTCAAAAGTATTTTGCCGCAAGCGTTTTTTTTTTCTGTACGTTAACTTGAATTTCAATCATTAATCATCCACAATATTATACCCATTTAGAAAAGACTAACGTCATGGCTGTTGTCCAACTAATGTCGGGTTCAAAATTTGCTCTTTTGATTTAGCTTTTCTTTTTTTATAGATACGTACTTGTATAAATACCCAGAAGAAGATTGTACAGATTGTGAGTGGGTTGACATAAATGTGACAAACACATTAAGTGAGCTCGTTGACACAAACGTGACAGAGACATTAAATGATTGGCTGTCATTTTTTCCAAAACATTCGAAACGAAGCAAATGAAGGTCGTTCCTCCCAATCTGATACAACTTAAACAGTTAGGTTACAGTGTAGCTTAACGACGAATACGAGTATCTTCCAACTCAACTCAACTAATTTCAATATCTCGACTTATTAAAATATAATAATACTTTTCAAAATAGTGTAGATCGCAGGACGCGATTTCCCAGGAAAAGGAATTTTTGGACCCTACATAGTATTTGTATCCTGCTTTGCAGGACTGCTTGTACATATATTTAAAAATGCTTTAATAGTGTGATACGACTTGGACCTTAACGGTTTGCTGACTTAATATAAGAGTAACTAACATGTATAAATAAATAAGACTCTAAGAGTAAATAAGAAACTATGGTTAACACCGTTGCATAAAATTTCCGGCTACATATTTTTAGTTGTGTTTTGTATGTTGCAGTTTTAGTTTGTATATATATATATATATATATATATATATATATATATATCTATAATATGTATATATATATATATGTTTTTTTCTTTGGTTTATATTTTTTGTTTTAACTTTAGGTATATATAATATATATATAATAAATATATATATATATACATAATATATATATATATATATATATATATAATATATATATATATATATATGTTTTTTTCTTTGGTTAATATTTTTTGTTTTAACTTTAGGTACATTTATTTGCATATCAAGAATATTGAAGACTGAAAAGTTGTTGTGTGTGATTTGCACAAATTGAGTTAGGATGGTTAAATTTACCATTAAATAGTTGAATATATTATTATATAAATTAGTTCACAATTAGTTGGTTCTTTCATTTGGATTTAGTTTACCGAATGTACATATATACAATAACAAGAGGACAAATACACATCTACATACAATCAAATAACATTAATATATATAATACCTTGTAAATGAATTTAATAGATTTTTTGTTTATGTTTCTTCTTAATTTTCGCTTTAGGTCTCTACAATTTTTCTCCTTTTTTCTTTTATATACGCCCAATATATATATATTTATTTTTCATATATATTCTTTATATATATATGTATATATATAAATATATATATATATATATATATATATATATATATAATTTAGTTAAATTAAATCAGATTTAGTATAGTATAAGTTAATTGCAAATAGATAATTTTATTATGAAATCTCATCAGTTTAATGACAATTGAAAAGTTTAATTGTTCGATAAATTTAAATTGAATTTTGTTGATGCGCAGAGAAACGCATACGCTTCCCGTCTCTTTAAACTAAATATTCAGTCTTATACTTAGGTAAATCCGCTTGTTAGGTATTTATTTGATCGTTTTGCTGGAACGAATAAAGAAAAAGATTTTGTTTTCTTTTTTTTTTTATATCTCGCCTAGGCGTTGTTTTTTTTTTTTGTATTTACATTTTTCTGTTATATAAAAATTTTAACTGAACACACATTCAAATAACTGCAAGCGAATTATTTAATAAGGGTTTTTTTTAACTTTTATGTATTAATTTTTTTTTAGTTTAACGAAGAACAAAAATCGATAACAACGATTAATTTAAATTATATGAATAAAAACAAAACAAAACTTAAGTAATATGTTACTTGGGATGCATACACTTAATCAATCACTGCTATACTAACATCCATGCAATTATGGAAGGTTTAAACATCTATACCCTAGATTTATATAACCACTGGAAATAGATATGGCTCATGCGATTCTTGGCTTTTTCACAACATAAATAATTTGCTTAATACTAATAATAAATTAATTTCATCGACAATTCTTCGTCCATAGTATAAGCATAGCAAAGTCTGTTCATTTTTCACTAACTTCCAATCAGACATGTATCTGCTCATCGTCTTTCAATTCCAAACAAGGTGATCCGCTGTCAATTAAACCTTGTCAAAATTGAATTGATACCAGTCACATTTAGCAATGTATAGTATATCCCCATAGCAGACTCTTTGCCAGAACACGTAGAATATTGATTTAAAACTCGACACTAATACCTCGAAAGTTATATTCCAAACCGACTTCTTATAAAAGGTGGGGAAAAACTATTGATGGAACATGATACCACTACATTAAGATTAAGGAGGCGTGTGAAACCAAGGTGTTGTTTATAAACTTCGAACAGGTCATATCTGCAATGCATTTGATAAGGTCACCCATGTCAGACAGGCTAGCGAGGAGTAACACACAAAGATCTACCGCCGCTAATCCAGGGTGTTACGCGTCACCGTGCCCATTGGATGGTTTGCTGCCAGGGGTATACCGGCTGTATTATAACGGCGCCTCTCTGACACCGGGTAGAATCAGAGCAGTAAGCAGACCTTACAATATCAAAGAGCGGCTCTGATATGGCGGACCATTTGAAACCCCAGAGTGATCCAATGAAATGAATGATCAATACACAAAAAACAATCTCACAAAAAACCCGGTAGGCGTAGGTGTGATGAGCCGACACTACCATAAGGGAAAAAATCATCAGGAAAACACCGACTCGGCAAAAATAAGACGTAGGGAAAAACGTAAAAAGGGGATATACACATCGGCACGTGGAATGTTCGAACGTTATATAAACCAGGCGCGATACAGACGGTCGCAGAAAACACGTAACAATATAGAATCGACATCGTCGCGCTCCAGAAAAATCGACTCCCACATCAACTAATCGAAACCAACGGATTTACACTGGTGTATGGAGGTACCGACACACATAACCTCGGAACCGGCTTCATCATAAGCAAGAAGATTACGCCCCATGTAAAAGATGTGAAATTTATTAATGACCTAAAAATACAGGGCCGATGGTACAATTATGTATTTATAAACGTACACGCCCCAACAGAATCTGCGGACGAAGAAACGAACGACACGTTCTACGAGACCCTAGAGGATGTATTTCATGGAATCTCATCATTCGATGTTAAAATCCTCCTCGGGGACCGCAATGCGAAAATTGGAAAGGAAGATATCTTCCAACCAACTATAGGTAAAGAAAGTCTACACGTCGTTTCAAATGATAATGGAATTCGAATTATCACGTTCGCAGCGTCATAAGATCTGTTAGTAAAAAGCACGATGTTCAAGTACAAGGAAATTCATAAAGCCACATGGATATCACCCGATGGCGTAACGCGTAACCAAATAGACCACTTCCTCATAGACAAGAGACACCACTCGAATATCCGTGACGTAAGATCATATAGAGGAGCAGATTGCGACTCCGATCATCTTCTGGTGATGGGCAAAATTAGAAGTCGGCTCGCAGCAATCCCACATTGGCAGTCACGGGAGACAAGCAAAAAGTTCGATACTGATAAACTGAAAGACCTACGCAAAAGGGCTGAATATCAAAACGAACTAACGAATAGATTTAGCATTCTAGAGAATGTGAGCAGTGAGGAAGAGGGAGCTAATAGTGTGGACATTAAATGGACATCGATCAGAGACACAATCAAACAAACAGCCCAAAAGATATTAGGATTTAAGAAAACAATTACGTCCAAACCTTGGTTTTACGATGAGTGCAGGGCGAAGATCGAAGAACGTAAACGCCTCAGAGTGATCCACTTAGAAAGATATGATGAAGTCAACGCAGAAAGATACGCGACAATTCGGAGAGAGACAATGAGGCTCTTCAAACGCAAAAAACGCGAATGGGAGAAGACTCGGATCGAAAAAATCCTAGAAAATTCTAGGGCAAAGAACATCAGAGGTATGTATGTCGGCATAAATTCAATTAGAAATGGCTACCGAGGGAGAGTCAAAATAACTCGAGACGCAAACGGCTGTCTGGTCACAGAAACAAACAATATCGTGACAAGATGGAAGCAGTACTTTGAAAACCTGCTCAATGTACGCACCTATCAACCACAGATAAATGCACCAAGCGTACATACAGCCGAGCCTCAGATCCCAGAGCCGTCTCTCAACGAAGTTGTAGACGCAAAAATCGATTGAAAAACAACAAGGCTCCCGGAGTCGACTGCATACCGACAGAGCTTGTGAAGCATGAAGGAGAGGCAACCGCTCGAAAGATCCACCAACTGATTAAAACAATATGAGATAACGAAGTCAGTCCGGAAGAATGTAAAACCTCAATAGTCGACCCCATTTTCTAAAAAGGTGACAGATCTGATTGCGAACACTACAGAGGAATGTCATTGCTAGTGAGAGGCGTGTGAAACCAAGGTATTGTTTATAAACTCCGAACAGGTCATATCTGCAATGCATTTAATAAAGGGGTTGAAATATAATACAATATGTACTGTTGACGCTTGTATGCCAATGCCTTATCACAATTTTAATTGGCAAAGCATAAATTGCATGAGCTTAACGCCCCCGACATTACACCATCTAAATGTATCAGAGTTGTCACCTAATACAAGAGTGGGAAATAGACAATACCATCCGCCAATGCCTTTAGGCCTGTTAGCAGAAGGTTGTGCACGCTCGTAAATGAGTTATTGATATTGATGCGATCAAAACTCACTTCATCCAACTTGCTCCCAACTGAGGTTTCTCAAAACTATGACTTAAGAACTAGAACTTATAAACTAAGGTAGGGTCAGTTGGTGAAGAGGGTCAAGTTTAGGTCAGGAGTATTAGGACTGAAGTCGCAAAATGTAGAGGATGAATTACGGAGTAATGGAGCATGCCTAGAATTTTGGACGGACGGGTAAGGGGCGTCGAAGATATCGAAATACACGACGGTTAGTGTCGAACACAATTGAGTTGTGAAAAAATGAGCAATCGACAATGTGACGTACCTCCCAACGTTTGTCGAGGGTCTTTAAGTTTTTAAGTCTCAGGCTGTCGTTATAGGGAGGCAGAATAAAAACGGCATTCCGGATTAGACTTTTGCACTTGTTGAGTACAAATAATTTCAACTGAAACTACAAAAATTGTAACTTGAATGAATTTAATTAACAATTATTTAAGTTAACGACAATAAATACGAAGAATTGATTTAAAGACGACATCTTCTAGTTGCGCCCGAAAATCAAGAGAGCTAACCTCTCATTGATTTTTCCAACCCAGCCGACTCAACGACAAATTCCTCCTTTTGAGTAAAACTGGACGACGTAAGCCATTGAGCAAATTAACTGTCACAACATCATAGAGCAAATCCAGAGAAAAGATGTTGAATGTATTCGAACGTGTAAGTTCATTGAGAAACATGGGATCGCGAAAAGATATGTAGAGGTTACGTAAAAATATTAGGGATTGATATTTGATAATATTGAGGCATCGGGTAGAAAAGCTATAGCGTATTGCTACGACTGCGAGGAATGTGTGATCCGAACTGACGCTATGACGGTTAGAATCACTAAAAATTGAACCAATGCTCAACACATCAGGCCACTGCCACGTGTACGAATTCGATTTATAAACTCAAGTACATTCAACTGATGTGGAATTGTTATGTTATAGCTATGGTATACGGCTCTGATAGTTTGCTTATTCGAATTTCCTTTCGGTGTCCTTCACTATTAGCTTGCATAGTGTGTGTGTATCTGTTAGGAACGCCACAAGGCTATTGAGATCCTGTTGAAGCAGACAAGAGTCTGGAGATGGCCCGTGATTGAATGATATGTTGAAACCCATAACAGTTGAGTTGTTGCAAATATTAGTCTTGCATACTTAATAGGCACAATGAATACATAGGACTGATACAAAAAATAAAGTATTAGTCAAAATAATCCTGCTATATGGAAAGAAGAAATAGCTGTTGTACGAAATTAAATTTTCTACCCTAATATAATAATGCATACCATCGGAAAAAGGACATATAATAAAACACAAAAAACGAAGATATTAGAATAAAACAAGAACAACATAAAATATGTTTCGCATGGTCAAACTCAAAAATATTTGCGTTGCTCACAGCAATCTTCCACGTGTTTATCGAAATACATAATTAACCCTCGTCCTGATGTAGTTTCCACAGCGGTTGAGATATTGTTTTGTTCATGGCTCCGTGTCTTTAAAGCCGTTGGAAACGATATTTCTGAACACTCATAATTGTTACTACTTTATTACTAGGTGTGTTGGCTGATATCCCGGACACCTTGTACTGAGTGTGGGATTTATAACCAGGAACCATAAAACCCTCCGGCTTCTTGCCAATTAACAAAAGACTACAGACTTTCCGAAACAGACCAATACCTTCACAATAATCAGTCGCTTGTATCCAACGAAACCCCATATAGAGTCTGGCTCACCAATTTAGGATTTGTGTGTGCGGTTTCCATTGCTCAACTGCTTTTTGCTTTTCACAATAGTATCGATAATTCGGCTACTATAAGAACACCGTTCATAGATTAAAGTAGTAAGCCCGGACGGCCAAAAAAATTTTAATTTTCCACTGTCAAAATCTAGTTGGAAAAAATGCACGTAACTCAGTAGAAAAAAGATAAAAAAATTTTCGTTATTTAAAAGGTTACGGAGCAAACAAATAAACAAAAAACAGATTAAGTGAACGAAAATGTGTAAATAAAGTTATAAAAGTAATTAATCCAAATAATTATATAAAGTACACACGTTGATTTATAACGTTTTAAATAATCCACTTTTGTTGTTCAAAATTTGATCCATTGTGGTAAGCGACGTTACCCCAATGGGTTAACTACTCAAGCCGGTAGAAGAAAAAAATAATTCCGCATCGATGAAACCCAATATTTGCATGTTTGTAATTTTAACCGAACAGGCAGCCTGCAACCGAAAAGTTCACAGATCCCCGAGTTAAAGGCGACATCACCGCAATCCACAAACTGCCTAAGAATAAATGGGACAAAATGAACAGTTTGGATGTGACATTGACTACTGCAGGGAACAAGACAATTTCTCTTTGAGGGTGGATCTGTTGTAGTTGACAGGCTTCTAGTAAAAGTGCCAAGCTTCTGACCCATGAACGAGCGTCTTATAACACTTCGTACTAAAGCTAAATTCGCAGACATTAGTCTAATATGCGAACATACTAGTTAATTAAAATATATAACCTCAAGCCACTTCTTCGAACTATTCTAAGACTTCCGACACTCCTTCCAAAATGAAATGAAGGTGGCGATATCCAAACTTAAAACATATAATGTGTATACCAGACCGCACAGTATACCAACCAACTTTTTTTTTTTATTACAGGACCAACAATTTGGTCAGAGTTCAATAAAAGAAAACCTCTAAAGTGCATCAACTACGTAGGCATTATCATGTACAAAATCCTCCCTACCAGAAGGCCAGAGTCAACAAGATGATTGATCTCTATCAGAGGGTTTTCAAGAGGAAAAATTCTACTATAGAACAAATGGCCTCTACGATACATTCATCGAATACTTATTGGCTTTAAAACCGAATAGCACAGCGTCTATAAAAACGGGATGTTACGCACAAAACCCTCAAGCCCTTAATACCTACTTCTTTGGAGTTAGTCTCTACCATTAATCGCGCATACATCAAATATCGCGATATCAATTCAATATCAATGAAATTTAACTTAAACCATATGGTCAACACGCAAAATACCCTAGACCCAAATCTGCGGACTAGATGACCAACTTTCAAGTAAAGTTGTTGAGACTCATAAAATGCGCGTCTGCAATTTTAGGATCCTTTAAAGGTTTGTTTACCCAAACTATTTCCCACAGGCAATATCTTTTTCCATTCTTCAAACAACTTGCGCCATAAAACGAACCACACGTTCGTTTTATCGCCCACCGACATAGAGGATCGTAAATGTGCATTAGCAAGATTCTCTGTTGATTTTTCCTTTGTGTTTCCTCTTTTGATCCTAACGCGGGAAAGATAAAGAAAGGAAATGGCGGCTGGCAAAAGTGCCATGCAGACAAAAGGACATATCCTTCGATCTGCAGGATGTAAGAAAAAGTCTTCGTTCAAGTCAAAGTTCAAGTTATATTAAATTAGAAGAAATGTAGGAAGAAGATTGTGTCAAGATAAATTAAGATAAAACCTTGAGTGTAACAACGCCAAACAAAACTGTTTTCTATGAATACGAATAAAACCAAAAGTGAAACGCCGAGGATCAACTAGCCATATCAGGGCGGATCGCCCCACCCCATTCCATAGGTATTACTTACCATTAAAAAATCCTAGGTAAGATAAAGTAATATAACATAACGTTACATAAACAATATAATCCTACAGCGATATGCAACGTCATTTTCACATCCTTATCAACCTCTTTCGAATGTGCAATATGACCTTGTTAAACGGTGCAATACAGTCAAAAGGCACTTCTTGAAAGTGCTGTTGCTCTGTAAGAACATGAAAAAACTACGCAACAATAGTAATCAAATGCAAAAAAGTAAAAGTGAGATGGCCAGAATAGTTGCTGTCTTCTTCCGCAGTGTGATGAGGTGTTGAGAACGCAAGAGGAATTGACCATCACTGAAAGAGAAATACCTCCCGTGACCACTGAAGAGGTGCTCTTGGCTGCAAGGGTTGTTAAAAAAAACATGGATAATTCCTAACGCTGTAGTGAAGACTGCTTTCACAAAAAAGCCGGAAGTCTTCAACAGTCACGACCTGCTTCCAAATAGGACACTTTTCTCAACGATGGAAAAAACAGCGACTTGTGGTTATACCAAAGGAGCAAGAAGCAAGAAGCGCCGTCGTCCTATCGCCCGTTGTGCATGCTGAACACAACAGGGAAACTGCTTGAGCGAGTAATTGCCACTCGCCTGGGATAATTCACTGAGGGCTCTCTGAATGGCAGTATGGGTTCCGGAAAGGTGAATCAACCAGTAGGACACTATCTGTGGTGGGCGACATCGCTCGCAATGCGATAGCTGGAGCAAGATGGCTAGGAGGTACGAACAAATATTGCGCTGTGGTGACACTAGCCGTTAAAAATGCATTTAACTCGATGAACTAGAATCAGATTCTAGAAGCGTTGGGCGTATACTAACAAACTATCTCTCGGATAGAAGACTGCGCTATGCCACAGATGAGGGACCACAGGAATATAAAATAACAGGGGTCTGTATCAGATCCGCTGTTATGGAATATCATGTATGATGGTGTGCTCAATCATTGGGTACGCAGACGATTTGGCGATTGTGGCCGTAGCTAAACATCTAGATGACCTGAAGAATATTTTCTGTCAAGCAATCCAGAGCATTAAATGCTGGATAGATGTGGCCGGACTGAAACTAGCCGGAGATAAGACGGAGACAGTTTTAATAAGCAGCCGCAAGAAAGTTGAACACCTCGATTTGGAAATAGAAGGACAAACAATCAGATCCAGTTCCTATATTAAATATCTTGGTGTTGTACTCAATAACAGGTTGGCCTTCAGGAACACCTGAGGAAAACGAGTGAAAAAATAGGCAAAGTTTTGACGAGACTGCTACCCAATGTTGATGGACGCGGCCCCACATAAGAAAAATGATAACCAGTGTCAACACCGCCATTATAATGTATGCAGCTCACATATGGGCAGGAGCCGCACAGTATAAGTCGTACATGAGGGAAGTGAACTCAACACATAGGCTGGCATCATTAAGAGTGTGCTGCGCATTTCGAACGGTATCGGAAGATGCCATAAATGTTTTGGCCAGGAGGAGCAAGACTTGATCTTGCAGCTAAAGAAAACGTTGCGTTGCATGAGGTCTCACAAGAGAATCGCCGGAGAATGCGGTCACAATTAAAATTCTCAAGCTTAAGCGAATGGCAACGAAGGTGGGATTCTTCCACCAAAGGAAGATGGACCCACACCATGATATCTGATATAGATACCTGGTGAAAAGAAAACATGGCAAGCTGAACTACGAATTGACTCAGCTAATATCAGGGCATGGATGCTTTCGGCAATACTTGCACAAGTATAAGCATGTCAATCACCCATACTGCTTGTACTGCGAAGGCAAAATAGAAGATGCGAGATGTACTCACAAAGTGCGTGAGATGCGAGACCGCCCGAACGATTTTGAAGAGACGTATGAGACGAACAGTTACTCCGACAAGAGTAATAGAATACATGCTAAGTTCCAAACAAACATGGTCTGTAGCAAATGATATTCTATGTGACATGATGCAGCAGTTGCGAGGCGACGAGCGGAGTAACGGGGAAACTCCGTCCCGCCCCGCGACGGAATATCTAAAAGAAGTGGGGATTAATGGCAATATGTGGGGGGAGGTGGTTTTAGACGATAAAAATCCGCCATGCTGGATCGGTCCAGAGGTATCTGTTGAAGATTTCCACCTTCCCCAAAAAAAAAAAAATCCTCTCACTCCTTTCGTTTTTGAAGTCCGAATTTTTTGAAGAGAACTTTATCTCGCACAACTTACCACCATTTTACATATAAACGAGTATTATAAATTTTACGTGTTCCCCAACCCGTTCAATAGCACATCCGTGCAATTGTGTGAACCGTCTTAACTTCTGCACTACTCAAGATATCTCTAACTTTTAAAAGTGCTAAAGATCTTCTTCATTAAATTGTAAAAAAGTTTAAGTGAGAGAAGTTAAACATTGCTCTCTTGCTGGAATTCCAGACTTGTGCATAGACCACTTGCTCGTCTAACTTCTTTCAGTAAACAAACAGCCGCTCTACCCGACACCTAAACAATTGCAATATAATATAATACACAAACAATATCCAGAAAAGGGTGCTAAATTACACATCAATTTTTTTGAGGGAAACGGGTATAAACAAATGGACTCCCTCTAAGCACTGCACAATTTCCGGGGACCGTCATTAATAAGATAACTAGTGCAATCCAATGAGATTGTCGTGTACCAGGCGAAAAAACACAACTCATACAAATTCTCCTATCTCATCTTTCGACGCTTATTTCCTCGACGACCTGAAAGACAGTTCGTCATACACAATGCACGTTTCCGTTTGATAAATACCTTATTGAATAATTACAAAGGGCGCTTTTTAAGCTCTGGTAACCGCCCGAAGGACACCCTCAACCGTGAAGCCGCATTCGGTGCCGCTTCCCTACGCATTTCACGCTTTAATGGTTTTCATAACCTAATTTAGTGCAAATTGTATTACGTCGTGTAAAGTGCAGCATCTGCCGGGTGGGAGTGAACGAGAAAAACGACTGGGAAAACAATGACGCACGAAGCTACTTGCATGCCGTACATTAACATAAATATATCCAGTCATGGGGAAATTCGAGAACCCAGGAGCACCTCCTGCATCGCTATCCCATGCTAACTCCATTTAAGGACAACAAAGGAGCATAATTTGCATGTTTTCCGGCTTCTGATTTTCTGTATTTTATTGGTATGTTAAATTTCTATCTCCTCTTTATTATGCATACAAAAAAAAAAAAAAAGCGGAGGTGAATGTTAACTACTAATGAAACTGATGAATGCATTAAGAACACACGTATCAGATCAACTATAAATTTCAAGGGCATGTGTTGAAGCAACACGTTAGATATTTACGCGATGGTAACTACAACAAGCAAATCCAAAGGGAATGCCCTCAACGTGAACAATAAGCAAGCATGAACAAAGAGTCTGAACGAAAAGCCGGCTGACAGTTATTTCCTTTGGATAAGGTGACAGGATAACAATTTGTAGAATTGAAGAAACAACAAAAGCCCAGCACATATTGATCTTCAAGCTAATGGAGCTACATTTCTGACATATCTTCTCCACCGTAAAATACGTCAAATTTGTGTTTTCTAGTGACATATCCTTAAGGAACTCGGTTTATGAAACGAAACAACCCCGTCCTCTCAGACACAAGAAACTGAAATTCAATACCCTAAAGATGCCGAGGAGAATTTAAATTGAGAGAACGATGTCCCTAACACAATGCTCAGTTTAAAAGAGACACGAGGGTTTATGATAACACCACTGCGCTAGTCTGAATAATACATATGCTGCGAACAACATCCAGGGATTGACAACCAAATAATAGACCCACAAGATGAATAACCAACCTAAGCAACCCAAGTAGCAGTTCCGCTCACAGTCGCTATTACGTTGGTGCTCCTTATAGCGTGCCAAAGAAAGACGGAAAGCAAGTAAAATAATATCAAATAAAGGGGATGATTAATAAGGTTCAGAACCAAAAAAGCATTGCTCAAGTAAATCTTAATGGGGTGTGTTCACTTAAAAATGTTTAGTCGAAAACCTAAGTCACAACGTTTTAGTCAGCAAATTTTAGACAGAAAAGCTTTCTAGAATACTGTAGATGAAGGTTCCATCCAGCGAATCTTAAATAGAAATCTAGAAACAAACACATTCAAAACAAAAGTTTAGTCCGCTGAGGTTATTAAAAATCTCCTAAATAGCACATTTTATCTCGACTTTTATCCCACAATCTTATACCAAATCAGAAAGATTTAACCGACAGAATATTTTATTCTGAAAATCAGGCATTAACTACAAATGCTTATCCAAGAATTGTTATTCCGAAAACTTCTATCAAAAAACTTAAACCGGAAACTGAGTACACAAATGTCTATCAAGAACGCCGTAGAGAGGATATTCTATTCCGACGACAAGTGAGACCTTTGGCGAGAAAGCTCAGACAGAATATCTTCATAGGAAATGATTTGTTACTCCAACAACTTTATTCAGACAATAAAATTTTAGATAGAAAAAAAAATCAAATCATTAAAAATATTATAGAGAGAACATGTTATTCTAAAAGTCTTATAGGAAAATCCAATTCAAAATAGTATAGTAGTAAAAATCTTAGAGAAAAACTCTTAGATAGAAAACCGTATATACTTTACCACAATTTTGAGTCGGAAAATTATACAGAAAACTTTTAACAGACGTTTTAAACCTCTATTACATCCTATTCAATAACAAATCTAGTTAGAAACCAATAATATTAATCAAAAACTAGTAGCACCCAACAAATATCCGCAAGGAAAAGCATGAACTTTATCACCTTCAAGTCCCACGATTTGTTTGATCGTTAGAACCAACTCCTTTCTGTCTAGATGAGTTCAGGTACGGACATTTAGACGCCACACCCGAATGGCTTCCCTAGCCCAAGTAGGAGGAAATTTCGGTTATTTATTTATTGTAATAGTTTTGAAGCTGAACTGCACATCCAATGAGTTGAGTTACGTTACTCAACTGAGTTGGAAGCTAATCATTCTGTCCAAAGTGTCAGTGGCTTGGCACAAACGACAAGGAATGAACGAAAGCTATAGGTATTATGCCCATATATAGGGTGACGCAAAATTAATCATCCGTTTTGTTTTTGAATTACTTTTTTACAAAATAAAAAAATGAATTTGAGTGATGGAAATCTTTACTTGGACCTTTACAATTTTTTCTGTTAAGTTAAGAGATGACTGCAACTATCTAGTTCACAAATGTCAAATATGATTGACGTACGACGCCATTTGCAAAAATTATAACATCTTCCGATAGGGTGATTAATTTTGCGCCACCCTATAGTTAACCCAAGAGTCCATTAAGAATCTACGCATAGTCTCTCGAGAGGCATATTACGTTACTCGTTGGGAAGGATGGCGAAATCTAGAATCACAGCTGTAAAAATGGAGGGATATCAATACGTATTGTTTGAATTGCTCTTTGATAGAGTGGTGACTTGTGTACGGTAGTTTAAATCTCCGTCGTGCCATATTATAAGGTCACGAAAGGAAAGAATATGGACATAGATTTTTTTTTTTTTTTTTTTTTTTTTTTTAATTTGAATTCTATCGGGAGAGGCGAACCTATAGCGCCGAGCGGCCGCCCCGAGATGCCATCAAATAACTGTTGAAGTTCTTTTGAAGAGTAACGCTCCGGGAACACTCGCGCGGAGAGTGAGTCACACAGCTTTCCCCCTCTGTAACGGAATGGGTCCTGATGCAGGGATGTTCGCGCCGTCGGGAGATGAACCACAAACGCGTGCCATCCGTCGGATTGTCTTGTGGAGCGCATATAAGCGGGATTGCGCGGAACAATACCAAGAATCTCCGAAGAACAGCACCCGTGATAATAACTGTAAAACAGACAGAGGTCGGCTACGCGCCTTCGATGTGATAGCGACTGCAGTCTCGACGTCAACGCCGAAACCCCGATCAGGCGGATCGCTCGTCTCTGTATGCTCTCAAGTAGGTCGTGGGTATGTTTAGGAGCCGAGCTCCAAACATGAGGGCAATATTCGAGTGCGGGTCTAATTTGGGATTTATATAGGAGAAGATGTTGGGCCGAAGTAAAATATTTCTTGGCCCTAAAAAGATAGCTCAGTTTTCCTGAGACTGACCTGTGCGATACTCGACACGTGTTTATGCCATGACATATTCCCACAGACCGTGACGCCGAGCAATTTCAAGCTTTCCCCAGCCTCGAGGGCCCGGCCATTCATCATCAGCTGTGGAACCGATGATCCACTTTTCTTTGTGAATGTTGTATATTGTGTCTTCGTTGCATTGAAGTTGACAAGATTGGCCCTTCCCCACTGCAGGACCCTGTCTAGATCCTGATTCAGAGAGGCAATCTGTCTACATCTCAGCTGATGCGACGCAGATGCACCAATCGGCCGAACACTCGAAAAGGAGGAAACAAGAGTACTATCATCCGCAAAACTGAACACTTTGTTATCCGTTGTCTCCAACAAATCATTTATGTGAACCAAGAACAAGGTTGGACCCAAAATAAAACCCTGGGGCACCCCCGAATTAACAGGATACAGATCCGAACACTCGCCGTCCACAACAACCCGGATCGATCGATTCTCGAGGAAGCTCCTCATCCAGTCGCAAAGCTGTTGGGAAAGTCCATATGAACGAAGTTTGCTCAGCAATGCCCCGTGCCAGACGCGCTGCAAAGCCTTGGAGATATCCAATGCGACCGCCCTTGACTCACCATGCCGTTCAATCGCGGATGTCCATATATCGGTTATAAGTGTCAAAAGTTCTCCTGTGGACCGCCTGCCACGGAATCCGTATTGACGATCATTCAGAAGTCCGTTACACTCCAAATACTTAACTAACTCTGTGTTGATGACTTTTTCCATTACCTTAGATAAAATAGACAGTAATGCGATCGGACGGTAATTTTGTGGGAGACACTTTTTTATCGTCTTTGGGATTGGCTGAACTCGAGCGATTTTCCAGCAGGCAGGAAAGGTCCTCCGTGCATAAGATAAGCGGAAGAGTCTGCCAAGAACCGACGATAGTTCTGGAGCACAGTTCTTAAGGACTATTGCTGGTATTCCGTCCGGGCCGGTTGCCTTCCTACAATCCAGTTCACGTAGAATGCGTTGAATAGTGCGCGGACGAAATCTCACATCCCGCATGGAAGACTGTACCGGCGAGATCACAGGTGGCTCCAAAGGGCCAGGATCGAGGTTTGAATTCGCCGAAAATAAATTTGCGAACACATTTGCTTTATCCTTTGAATTCGTGACTAAAGTCCAGCTGTCTGTCACCAACGGAGGGAAAGACGGGGGTGCGAAGTTACCGCTGACAGCTTTTGCCATTAACCAGAAGGAACGCGAACCAGTTGGGCACCGAAGGAGCTTATTGATCATCCTGTCGTTGTGAGCCTTCTTCGCGGTATCAATCGCCTGGTTGCACGCGTTTCTGATTTTAACAAAATTCGTTCTGCTAACATCGGTGGGATTGGAGCGCCATTGTTTAAAAGCTCTATTTTTTGCCGCTGTAATCAGCTCGCATTTTTTATCAAACCAAGGTTTATCAGACGAACTTCGTTTGATGGAATGTGGAATATACATTTCCATCCCCAGAAGAATAATCTCCACACCGACTCCGCGCAAGCGTTAACATCGGAGTTTCCGAAGCACACGCAAATCGTCCCAGTTAGCAGCCCCATACTTCCACACATGGCGAAGCAGCCTAGGCCGCTTATTCGATTGATGTGCAAGTGCTTGCGCGACAGATACCAAGCAGTGATCTGAGTTTCCTAATGGCGCAGAAACCTCTACGGTATAAACACTCGGTTCGGATGTCAAAAACAGATCCAAGGTGTTCGCATAATCACCCCGGGCATCCGGCACTCGCGTTGGCTCCCCCATGAGTTGAGTCAAGTTGTCGCTAACAGCAAACATCTCCCCCAGCCTCCCCGCCCCCTCGGTTCTGTTAGAATGTAACAACCAGCCGGAATTGTGCACATTAAAATCGCCAAGGACAACAATTTCAGAAGCTGGCTGGTTGATCTATATCCAGTCGACGGTATGTGAAAGATGTTCGAAAAATGTCGCCGGTCGATCGTCATTCGGGTAGCGGTAAAGACAACAAAGAAATTTAACAGAATTCCTCAGTACGATCCTCAACCATATGATGTCCATATTATTGGGTTCCAACGCCTCCATCCAGATTGGACCGCGTGAAGACGCAGACTCCGCCCTTAAAACGAAATCTCGAATGTAAGTCGTACCCTGAGGAACGAGGGTATGTCGAATCAGTTGACGAATCGGACTGGGTCTCAGTTAGGGCAAGGATATCAGGTTTCGTTGTTTGCAAATATTGGTGGACGGCGTTAACATTCGTGGTGCAACCGATGCCCCTGATGTTACAAAATGCCGCCACCAGTCGAGTGTGGACAGAGCCTCGAGAGCGAGCTCGGTTATGCGAAGACGATCCTCATAAAGTTCCATTATTTATCACGATATCTGCATGATTTTCCCCTGACATAGTCCCCCCCGGAGATCCGAATGGGAGACTAGTTTACCTCCGGAATTCTTTATATCAGAAGGTATCATCATGACTTATCTCCGTGTCAGTCCGGGCCATCAGCCACACATCCGAAACACCGTCGAAGATTTCTCTCGGCGGTATGGTAGATTGACCATGAGATAGATAAAATCGATGTACCTACATGACAAAGTTATGGATTTTCATTTGACGATGTTATGATCGAAGTAGTTCCGAGTTCTGAGGCAGCGTTCAGAAAAAGTATCGAGATTTTGTTGAAGGGGAGACTAGAATCTCTGGATGAAGAAATAGTGCACATGGTAGCCAATATATAAGCTGAGAGATCGGGCCTGAAGCGTACAGTAGTACTGGTTTCCGGAATAAAGGGATATCCATGTGATTAATTGATGAAATGCATCATCGACACGAATTCAATGGGGTATGTAGTCGTTGGAAAACCTAAAATCACTGTAATGTCCACATAGAAGAACATACACTATAGACATACTTTTTTAAAAATAATTTCTAACTTTTGAATTAGGTACAGTTTCACTTGAAAACATAGCCTCGTATATTCATAAAAACGTCCAGCAATACTATAGGTCATGTAGAGTAAAAATCTCTCGAAATATATTCGAAGTTCCGCAACTTGTCACGATTTTAGGGGACTAAAAGACAAGTTTATTGCCCAACCACCACAATAGTAAAGACCTGCCATTCGAACCTGCACATTTGCACGCTCCTCACAACCCCCCTAAAAAGTATTAATGTTATAAAAGAACAAGAAGAAGTAATATAAAAAAAATAATAAAGCTCTCTTTTAACTCAATACACATGTGTCACCCCCCGGTACTCTCTATAAAGATAATAAAGTATATACTCTAACAAGTGATGACTGGTGCGTCCTAAACTGAACTATAATCAGCTGACTACCCCAAAGTGCCCTCCAACTCATTAGAGAGGTAAGACCACAGCAAACAAGAACTTGAATTAAGTTTGATGATTTTAACCTCCTTCTATGGGGATTTGTGGTATTCTAGAGCAATTACCGCACAACCGGAGAAGGATAGCACTTCCGACTTAGGGGTCGAAGAAACGTAACCCCAAACGTAGGAAACACAGAAACTATAAACATACTTACGGACATATAACACAAAAATGTATAGAAACAGTCAATAGCATAGGACAAGAAGAAACAATAAATGAAAAGAACAAACGGATAGTTAAATAAGCAGCACAATAGTGGATCCGGGGATCTAACATTAACATTTAATTACAAACCGACGTGAGCGCGGATGGTTTTACAGGCCCGTACTGTGGAGTTCATCTAGAATGCAGGCCAATGCCTCTCACACACGCACGCGAATGAAACTTGCGCTAAATCTAAAACCACACAACAATTACATTAACATTAAACTTTAGTTTATGTGCAGCTTTGTTTTAATTACTGGATCTGAGATTAAATTGATAAGTACAACTGAATAGCGTACATGATGCGGATGTTAAGCACACACAACACACACATGAACAATTATTTAAACTTTAAATTAAGTGCTAGTCTCCTTGATATTTTTTCCTCTCTCTTTTATCGTGTTCGACTCCTTTCTCTTACCGCGGTTGCTCACAGGGATGCAACAACACAAACAAGTCATATATGAGGCAATTGAACAACAACGATACACAATGAGAAACCAAAACGTTAATGAGTGCGAATAACGTTATGAACAAGGGTAAAAAGGACTCACCTGTGCTTGGACTGTAGCTTGCTGTAGAGGAGGGTGCGTGTCCAATGTGTGCTTTGATATGACGACTGTCGTGGTTTTCTGAATCTTGTCCTCGTGATGTTCGGACGGTGATTTTGGAGGAACATTGTCTGACAAGGCCAAAACTTCAGCCGCCCTTACTATATCCAATACCTGAATAAAATTAAATGAAAAATAGTGTTACTCATACAATCAACATATAATTCATTTGCCAAATTTAAAGGCATTTTGTGTACTTATTTACTAGATCAGATAGCAGAAACGAAATCAAGAAGATATTGCGGATACCAGTCGGATGCCAGGCAACGAACATACAAATGGAAAAGAAAAAAAGCGTGCTCAAATTGTCCGCGAAAGCAAAGCCTGCATCATCACTAAAATCGATGAGAAAGCAGCTGTAACATTTTCAGTTGCATAATCCGCATAGTTCTCACGTGACCAGGATGGATCGGGAATTTCGCTGATCTATCATGTAAGCATGTGGGAAGGAAGTATTTTGCCTAACACATCTTCCTCCTCCATCATTATGTTCCACTAAGTAAAACGCCGAACCAAAAGGACGAAACGCCGTTACGTTTGTCCACAACCGGGAGTATAGGAAAACACCGTCCACCAGATAGCAATTAAAACACAAGTTGTTCTTAATTAATTTTTAGTTTATTCCACTTTCGTTATTATCTTTAAAATTGTGAAGGATAATTCTCTTTGTTACGTTTTATTCTCTAAATAAAAACCACTTTGTTCTCAGCCATTATTAAATATGTTAGTGTTTTTATACTTCACTTAGAACTTGGTATTAATATTAAATTGATTTATATAAATTTTAAACACGGTGAAACAACCCTATCCCGACACGACTTCTGTATAACTACGCTTCTCGGCCGCGCGACGGAGAACGGGAGCGGCACGACCGTGGTGGTCAGCGGATGTAATTTGACTCAAAGATTCAACCCTCGTTTGGGGTGAGTTTGTGGTGTGGTGGTAGATATCCTCTCCACTAAGGATGTCGTTTTTACCTACCACCAGAGAAACGTAAAGTCTCTCTTGGTAGAATAGAAAACCAGATCTCGTAACGGAGATCATGGTGGTATGTGTATGATCGTTCAGATCTGTGTCTTTTATCCATGCGCGAAGGCAATGGCAAAACAAAGCAGGCAGGCGGCAAGGACAAGGGATCGAGAAGATCGTTGTCTATGAAGTGCATCGCGTCTAAATAAATAGACGACGATGCATCGAAGAAATGAAATCATAAAAGTCTTAGATGAGTGATGCCCTTGTGTAAATATACGAATAGACATTGGAAAAGGTGCTAATGGGTTGGTGGACGAAACAAATCCCTTGCTTGCATTTGTATATGCAGGGAAATTCGTCTGTGGGAAACGGATTCTATATTTGCATTGCTTATGCTTTGAATTCAATCCGGCGGCTATGCGCGAAGTCGATAATTGTTTGGAGATTCAAACAAAGGAGCATTTCTGGGTAAAGTGCTTGCAGCTGTATCGATAGTTGCAAGTCATTGCGAAGCAATTCAGATGATTACACAATGACGGTTTGTATATAGCATCTGTGTCAATTGTACATGGCATCTATGGCGACGCCAGGATCGAACTCTAGTGTGAATATCTACACTAATTGGAAACTCGGTTCTGGGTCGCTAATGCAGAGATGCATTGATACATGTATGAATGCCCTTGTAGGAAAAATATTTTGCAGGCATTTCCAGGTAATGCATTGAAAGCATTAATTATCCTTGGGAAGGAAATGTGTTTGCTGCGGGGAGATTGCGGTGCAGGTGTGGGAAGGTTGGAATTTGCCTGGCAACCGAAGGTACCGAATAGGTTTTGTTTTATGCTCCCGTATAATGGAAAGAATTCTTGTAGGGAATTTGTATGCGAAGAAATGCATGAAAGGTATGAATTCTTTTACAGGGAGTTTTAGGTTATATAAATTTGATCTATTTGATGCGTGAAGCATTTAAGGTGCTAATGCGATTGCATTAGCGAAACTTATAAGGTTAGGTCGAAGTTATGGGGGTTCTTCAGGTAAGTAACAGTGGGGTTTGACGGAACCGCCACAAGCATATCATCCGTAGACGGGCGATTGTGCTACGACCGGGAAGTCACGCGCACCGAAGAAGAGATCTTGCCCTTCAGTAGGTCTATATCCCAAAGAGACCGGAACGATAATATTAAACAGCACCAACAGTTCTGGTTGTTGAATAACAAATAAAGACCTGAATACCAATGTCAGTAGAATAACCGCATCATCAGCCAGCTTACACAGACTTAGATTTTCTAGAATTAGGGTAGTATAAGATTTAATTAAGTTCTTTTAAATAAAAAAAAATGGAAGTAAGTTGTTTTAAGAAAAAAAAACAAAAAAAAATCGGCACAAAGTTTTTCTAATTTTTCTCTAACGTACAAATATCCATAATTAAAGCCACAAACAAAGTTCTGTCGCCGAAAGGTAAACTACAAAATAGTCATGTAATGTTTAGCTTCTGCGTAGCACCAGTAAGTTATAATATAATATAATTAAGCTAGAATTTAAGCATATTTTTTCCAGCATATAAATTAGAAACTAAGAATATAAAACGAAAATAAAAAATGTTGCAAAAATGAAAATGAAATCTCACGTGAGTAGGAAGCGGATAAAAAATAATACATTGTCCCGTAAGTAGTCTCCACATCCATATCATCTTTCGTAGTTAATGACAATTACATCACACAAAGTAAATTGCTTCCTGCACATTTCGTTGCCAGCTCAACGTTGTGCCATATGACATTTTCCGAATGCAAGGAGCATTCCATGAACCCAATTCACTTTAGAATTCGTGCTGATGGGCGATCCCTCAAAAAGCTGAATTACATAAATCCGCAAACCCAAAGGGAAAAACAAATCATACTTTTATAAATGTATCCTTCTTCGCTAAATTGATCTTATAGCGTTACTATCTATTCTAATCATCTGAACGGAATCGAAATAGACGAAAAGCTTCAAATGTTCAACAGATTCCCTAAAACAAAGATGCATACCACATGGGTCACATCATTACTATTATTCATTCTATCTAAGGTTATAGAATCATCAACACATCGTGAACTTACAAAATATCTTGAATCATAGCACCTCCTTGACCGCCAATGTGGGTTTCAACCGGCCATCTAATAACATCATCATCATCATCATCATCGGCACTACAACCGGGATCCGGTCTTGGCCTTATTTAACAATCTCTCCGATAACGATCTCTCCGATTTCGAGCCGATGTTCTACAGTTTGGCACTCCCAGGCTCTGGGCGCCCTGGTCTACGCCATCCCTCCATCGCAGACAAGGCTTGCCGCACTGTTTCCTTCCATACATCCTGCTACAAACGACTTTCCGGGCAGGCTCCTATTCGCTCATTCAAGCTAGGTGTCCAGCCCACCGGAGTCTACCGGGCTTGATTTTTCTTACAACATTAGCTTCAAGCTAGATCGCGTACAACTCGTGGTTGTAGCGTCTCGGGAATCGTCCTCCCTCACATACGGGGCCAACAATTCTCCTTAAGACCTTCCTCTCGAACGCGGCTAAGAGTTCAGAGCGCCTTTTATTGAGCCCCCAGGTCTCTGATCCATACATGAGTACTGGTAAGACCATGGTCTAGTACAGTGGCAGCTTGGATGTTCTGGATAAATTTCGGGGTTTTAAAAGCCTTGATAGACTATAGTAGGCTTTGTTGGATTTGATCAGCCGTTCGCGTATTTCTTCTTCCATATTGTTATCGGCTGATACTATTGACCCAAGGTAGTTAAAGGATTGCACTACTTCAAATTCGTGCTCCACTACCCTGATAGTTTGACCAACGTTAGGTCTTCTCTTCGCAGAAGTTGCCACCATGTACTTAGTTTTCCCCTCATTAATGTGCAGTCCCAGTTTTTGTGCCGACTGCTCGATTTGGGTGAAGGAGTCCTGTACAGCCGATTCGGTTCTACCGATGATGTCGATGTCATCTGTGTACGCAAATGTCCGGCAGGACTTGGTGACGATAGTCCCTCTAGTTGTGACGCCAGAATCACGGATTGCTTTCTCCAACGCCAGGTTGAAGAGGAGGCAGACCAGACCGTCCCCTTGTCGGAGTCCATTATAGATGTTTATGGGTTGGGACAGCAATCCCGCTATTTTTGCTTGACTAGTTACATTCGTCGTGGTCAACCTACAAAGTCGTATCAATTTGTTTGGAATGCCGAACTCTCTCATGGCATTGTATAGTTCTACCATCGCTATGCTGTCCTAGGCGGCCTTAAAGTCTATAAACAGATGATATAATGGAATCTTAAATTCCAGACATTTTTCCATCGCCTGCCTAAGGGTGAATATCTGATCAAACGCTGATTTGCCTGGGATGAAGCCACACTGATATTGACCAATGATGACTTAAGCATATGGGGCTATCCGATCGTGTAGGATAGAGGAGAGTATCTTATAGGCGGTGCTCAGCAATGTTATACCTCTATTGTTGCTGCACAGTGTGATATCTCCCTTCTTATGTATGAGGCAAACTATTCCACGATGCCAATCTTCCGGCATCACCTCTTGCTCCTATACGTGCACCACGATCTCATGAATTGCGTGATGTAACGTAATCAGCTGAGCTGGTATGCCATCAGCTCCGGGGGCTTTATTTGATTTGAGCTGTCTTATGGCTTTTAATGTTTCCTCAATGCTTGGTGATGGCAGCATTTGATCTTGATTTTGCATGGAGCCTCCAATTCTTCTGTGAGCTGACCATTTAGCAATTCATTGAAGTGCACTTCCCATCGCTCCAGAATGCCTTCAGGATCGGTGATCAGATTACCCTCTTTATCGTTGCAGTAAGTGCAGTGTGGTGTGTACCACGTCGTACTGCGGATTATTTGGTAGAACGCCTGGTGCGGACCTCGCTCTCTACTTTTCTCTATTTCACAGACAAGGTTTTTTTCCCAGGCACTTTTCTTTTGTTTGTGAAGTCTTTTTTTCAGACCTTCTCAGCTCTTTGTAGTTCTCCTCGCGTACCCGCGTCCTATGAGACATTCTTACGCTCAGTCGCTAGTTTGCACTCATCATCAAACCAGTTGCTCCGATCTCTACGACTACTGCCTAAGATGGAGTTGGCAGTACTAATGACAGTATTCTTAACCCCTACCTTGTAAACTGGGGGTATTTACACGTCAGACGTTTTTAAATCTCCCGCCGAGAGAACGATTTGCTTTTACAACACGGGACCCTGATCATAATTCAATTTCATCATTAAAGAGTAGGGAGACACACTTTTAGTTCCAGTCGCTCACGCATGCTTGAGTAGTAATGATTAAAAGTGCAAGTGGGGTTATCCCAGTTTACCGGATTAAAGCTAATGGTACAGCGTTGTTTTGTTTTGTTTCGTTTTCGTTTGTTTCTTGTTTGCGGAATTGTGGATTTTAGGAGATTGTACTGGGCAAGACAATAACGCCCGTTCGCCCAGAGCAGAGTCCGACTCTGGAAGTACAGTCTACTAATTTAAATTCCAATCATCGTTGGCCGGATTTACAGTCTTCACAACGAAGGGAGGGAAAGACTGAGGTGTCGTTGGAAAAAGCGCCGTCCGCAATTTTCAGTTCTTTTCCTTTCAACAACACCTTGGAATGTATAGAACAACAAACTCGCAACATAAGAAGTTCTATCCCAACAAAGTCCCGTACGACAAATCAGAACTAAATAGGATAGATAACTTCATAATCAAAATTATCCATGGTCACATTGCAAGGACAATGTGCATTGAAAATAATCTTATTTCGGGAGCATTTTATCCTCGTGATATATATCTGGAGACTACTCTCCATAATGGGTTTATTCCCCCAGAAGCGTTCCCCTTCTTGGACGGAAAAGGTCTTAGCCAAGACAAACATGGACTCCCTATTATTCAATGGACTTTCCGTTGTGCCAGGGATAAACGAATTCTCCATGATATCAACATCTCTAATGTTCCAGGCCGCCTACGTTTTCCTCGGGTTATTTGAACACCCTACCTTACAGGGGATAATTAATCAGAATCCAATGAAAACTCAATTCCCCCAGTAAGGGAATTTTAAAGTAACCTCTAAGTTTGTGACATGTACCTCTCTTCAGGCAAACTTATACTTAACAATAGCATTAGGATCAGAGCCAGTATATTATAGAGACAATAAAATATCATGAGTACGTGTAAAAACTTTTAAAAAAGTTCAAAAAATCTAATAATTTTATGAATTAAAATACAACTTACCTTCTCTGGGGTGCTCTTCTCTTTTGTACTGACCAATGACTGCTCAGAGTTATCCAAAGCTACAACATCCTTCGATGTCTGCGGAACTCCACTATTTACTACATTATCTGCGTGTAAATTGTTGGGCAGTGGCATCTGTTCGTTATTCGTGTCCGTTTTTGTCGCAAAAACTTCGAAATCCTAATTAAGAATAATCCCAAATGGAGAGCAAATACAGAAGAAAGACCGAAAAGATTTTTTTATTCTGAATGTACTCTATCAACTAGTATTCCATTGCTTACATGTCGCATACGGTCATCCTCATCTCGATCCAAACTAGACATACTCTGACTTAATTCAGAACTAGTCTCTGATGCTCTAGAACCTGATGAATAAAAAAAGAGGAAGAATAGTCGAGCACATGTTCACAAAGGACAAAGCAAGTTTAGTGAATAAAAAAAAAGGAGAAAAGAAACAATGTGCACACGTACCGTGTCGGCTGCCAGTTGAATTGAATCCTGTGCTCATCCCACCGGCAGTGCCAGTTGAATGAATCAGACTCGACTTGTCATAGCCTTTGCATACCACTAAATGTATTTCGTTACCAGCATTCCGTAAATAGCTTACTGCATCTTGGTGAGAAGCACCCAGCAAAGACTTTCCATTAACTTGCAGCAAACGCATACCAACCTGTGAAGTGCGTAGAGAGATAAGACGACAGGGTTACAAGAGCTCCTAAAAAGTATTTCTATTGAATCTAATATGCGACTACCAGACAAGTAATGAAATAAAACAAACCTAGCTACAGTGCCTACAGTAACATAAAACGATGGTTTTTTAAACAGCAACAATTTGGCAGAAGAAAAAAGCTAAAAAATTTGATCAACCCAATTTGTTATAAGAAAGGGATGCCAGGGCATTATTTTTAAATGCAACCAAACAAATGAAAAGCTTAATTAATCAAGATTATATACATAAGGTTCTTGTTTCGTTTGTGTTGTTTTACCACCAGGATCCCATCCACGATTAATGGAAGTGGCATCAAAGAACACCACAACAAAACGAAACGAATAGGATTAAAACAAAATAAATGAATATGTAATAAAGAGAAAACAGTTTCTGGGTTTCATTTACCTTAAGTCTTCCGTCACGTCTGGCAGCTCCAATTGAATTAATTTTAGATACGAAAACACCCTCGTCCGTTGGATCCACGGGATTACCGCGCTGTCCATGGAGGCCGCCTTTGATGTGCATACCCAGCCCTTCGCCTTCATCTTTCTTCAAAATAATCTCCTGTGAATAGAGAAAAGAGGTAACGAATTTTATTTAGTTTCCACCGTTTGGCAAAAGATGGCCCTACCAGAAAATTGTGTATAAACTGTCAGATGTCAAACGTAATATTGTGAGTTTGAACACGTGATAACAACATAACCTCAAAACATAAGTGACTGTATCAGCTTTACATAATTTGTTTCGTGCACAAATGTCTAGTGTTCCGCAAAATAAGGGTCATTTGCGGGAACTTTTGATTAACTTTTTTAATTTGAAGAAATCTGCCGCTGAGGCGCATCGATTGCTTGTAGAACCATATGGTGGGGCTTCTTTGAGTGAGAGAAGTTGTCGTGAGTGGTTTCAAAAGTTTACAAACGGTGAGTTTGACGTGGAAGACAAAAAACGAAGTGGAAGGCCGAAAATGTACGAAGACAAGGAATTGGAAGCAATATTGGAGGGAGATACATCCCAAACGCAAAAAGAACTTGCACGTATATTAGATGTAACTCAACAAGCAATTGCACATCGTTTAAAATCTTTGGGATGATTAAAAACAAGGAAATTGGGTTCCATACGAACTGAAGTCGAGAGACATTGGAGGGGAAGGAAGAGGGATGCGAGGTTGGAGGGTGAAGAGGCTCGGCCGGACGCTATAATAATATCCAAAAACGGGGGAAAAACGTATGGGGATACACTAAAGTTTATGAAGGCCAAGCCCTAGCCAAGTGAACTCGGAAATAGCGTAAATAAAGTTCGAAAGAAAGCAAATGGTGAATCGCTGCTAGAACTGAAACGCCGTCCAGAGGCCACCACCGAGACACTGAAAGCAAAGATACAACAAGTACTAAAGGAAGATGCTAATGTCAAAACAGTGTGGAGGAAATCCTGACAGGGATCGCTATGGAGTTCCCTGCGCTGAACGCCATCGCAAAGGAAGCGGTAAAGAGTTTAAGAAGGAAACCAGATGGCACGCAGGCTGCCATGATCCGCTTACCAAGAGAAAAGGCTAGCATGTTGCTGGCTACAGGTTTTCTACGGGTTGGATGGGTGAGCTGCATACTTCGAGAACACATCGCATCCACACGATGTTTCAGATGTTGGCAATACGGACATGTGGCGAAATCCTTCAAATCCGAAGAAAATCGTTCGAAAAATTGTTTGAAATGCGGTGAAAAAGGCCACAAAGCAATGGGTTGTAAAGCACAACCCAAATGCATGTTCTGCGAATCAGGATGCGAAGGCGGTTGTGGGGGTTTCTCTATTCTACATGAGAACCAACCCACAATCTCAACCAAAATTTCCACCTAATTTCGATCGCTTTCAACGCGTCATACCTACCCATTTCCTTTATATGTATTCCCCTGTAAAACATGTCAAACGGACGTATAGCTAAACTCATTATCCTTTGCAGATAATGCATAATTGAGTTTAGCTACATTCTTGTCATACGGCAACTCCATTCTTGCTAACCACGAGTTTCCCATCGGAAATCTCATAATGTCGGTTAGCAACAACAAGTCTAAAAGAACGACGCTGTTGCATCATAGCAAAATAGCTGGGGTTATTTCAGCGTCTTAGAGTCTGGTTCTCACGCTGATTATTTCCCAAGCATCAGCGGCGTCATATTGACTTTCCCTCAGATCACCGATTCGCTTGGGATCAATGATCTCTTTTTGCAGGGGAGTAACATCAGCTAGGTTTCCCTCTCATTCGTATTTCTTTCCACGGTTCAATGTGCTCCGACTACACCATAGCCGTACCACTGGGTCACCAGGTAATGTCAGTAGCTGCATCTGATACCAACACACACAACCAAAGCTACCCCGAGATGACAGCATATCATGTTTTCTGTTCTCTCATTCTTCATGTCCGTCAATTACCCTATTAACAAAAGTTACTCACACTTTGACGGGCGTGAGGTTGAGAGAGCGGAGGCGTGGTCTCTTTTGTTTGTCCTGTGTGTGGAATGAAATATGAATTTCAACCCTAATTCACACCAGTCGCTAACAATCACCCAAACGGAGCACACGTCTCCTGAGTCACATCTCAACTATCATAGTGAGTAGTCACGCCGCCGGGTTACAATTTAATTCATTCGCCGCTCGAAGTCGATTATCAATCTCTGACGCGCGCACACATCCCAGAGTCGTCTTTTTGCTAATAATAGTCTTGTTGAATATTTTCAACATAAAGTAATTTAGAGATTAATAAAGTTATCAACTTATTTGTGCGAGTAAAATCATTAAATAAAAATAAAATAAATTAATTTCCTTCTATACCAGTTGGTGTTTCTGTGTTTGTTTTCCCCTCGGTGCCGTGGGGAAGAATGTGAATCTGTGCCCATGATCGGCATCATACTTCTCAGCCCCACACGGTAACCACCACTCAACAGGGAATTACAAACGCCGAGCATTTAATAAGGCGATGTCCAATCTTTTCAATAAAAATGGGCAGGTTTAAGTGCATTCAAATCAACTTAAACCATTGTGGAGCCGCACAAGATCTCCTTTCCCAAACGGCTAAGGAATATGGTGCCAACGTAGTACTCATCAATGAGCAGTACAGGATGCCTGGCACTGATACTATTACATGTGAGGAAGACAGCAGCGGAAGAGCGGCCATCAGGACAACTGGAAATTCCCCCATGGAATGCAGAAGTTTCCAGCGGCTGGAAGGAATTGCTAAGATCAGAGGAATTCATTTCTACTCTTGTTGCGCTCCGCCAAGGTGGGAAATAGAATATTTCAAATGCTTTTTTAACAGGATAACACAAAAAGCTAGAGATAAGAGCCCTCTTATAGTTGCTGGAGATTTCAACGCTTGGGCAGTAGAATGGGGAAGCACAGGACAAACAGTAATGGCCAGGCACTACACGAAGCCTTCGCAGTCCTAGATGTGGTGTTAGTTCATGATGGTGTTGATGACACCTTCATAAACGAGAGAGGCCGGTCCAAAATCGACATCACATTTGCCAGCTCCATGTTGGCAAGAAGTATGGAGTGGCGAGTTTTGGACACCTATACTCAAGCCGTGATGTACGAAATATTACCTCACAGGGGATTCATCACTGGAAAATTGTCGAAGAAAGCCCAAAAAATGGGTGGAAAGAGAAGGACCTCGATGCGAAACTGCTCGATTATATACTGGAAGACCAGATCGCACAGTTTGACGCAGAAGTCGATGCGCAGAGGCAGGCCGGAAAAGTCATGAAGTGGCTAACTACCGCATGTGATGCTTCTATGCCACGAAAAAAACAACCAGCAGGGGCTATCAAACCAGTGTATTGGTGGAACTCAGAAATCGCCCATGTGCGATCGGAGTGCAACAGGTTACGACGCTTGCAACAAAGAGCAAGAAACCGTAACACCCACCCACAGTTGCATGCGGAAAGAGTTGAGGAATGTAATCCGCAAAAGTAAATATGACGCGTTCTGCTCCCTAAGGGATGAATTAAACGACAACCCATGGGGCAGCGGCTATAGGATAGTCATGAAAAGACTACACAATAATAGTAGTTAAACGCAAAAAAGTAAAACTGACATGGCAAGAATCGTTGCTGTTCTCTTCCCGCAGTGTGATGAGGTGTTGAGAGTGCAAAAGGAGTATCACTGAAGGAGAGATACCTCCCGTGACCACCGAAGAGGTGCTCTTGGTTGCAAGGGTTGGCAAAAAAAAAAGAAGACCCCGGGACTAGATGGTATCGCTAAAGCTGTAGTGAAGACTGCTTAAAAAAAAAAAGCCGGAAGTCTTTAGTAGTCTCTTCACCGCCTGCCTTCAAACATGACAATTTCCTAAACGATGGAAAAAACAGCGACTTCTGCTTATACCATAACGAGTCAAGAATCTAGAGGCGCCGTCGTCTTATTGCCCGTTGTGCATGTTGGACACAACAGGAGAACTGCTTGAGCGAATAGTTGCCACTCGCCTGGAACAATTTACTGAGGGGACATCGGGGCTCTCTGAATCGCAGTATGGGTTCCGGAAAGGTAGATCAACCGGTAAGGCACTATCGGTGGTGTGCGACATCGCTCGCAATGCGATAGGTGGAGCAGGATGGCTAGGTGGTACAAAAAAATATTGCGCTGTGGTGACGCTAGACATTAAAAATGCGTTTAATTTAGTGAATTGGAATCGGATTCTAGAAGCGTTGCGCGATCTACGAGTCTCACCCTACTTAGTGCGTATACTAGCAAACTATCTATCGTATAGAAGACTGCGGTATGATACAGATGAGGGACCACAAGAATATAAAAAAACAGCAGGTGTACCTCAGGGATCTGTACTAGGTCCGCTGTTATGAAATATAATGTATGATGGTGTGGTCAGGGTCAATGTACCAGAAGGGGTTAGAATCATTGGGTACGCAGACGATTTGGCAATAGTGCCTGTAGCTAAACATCTAGATGACGTGAAGGATATTTTCTGCCAAGCAACCCAGAGCATTAAATGGTGGATAGATGTGGCCGGACTGAAACTAGCTGGACATAAGACAGAGACAGCTTTAATAAACAGCCGCAAGAAAGTTGAACACCTAGATTTGGAAATAGAAAGACAAACAATCAGATCAGTGTTGTACTCGACAACAGGTTGGCCTTCAGGAACACCTGAGGAAAACGAGTGAAAAAATAGGCAAGAATATGCGAAGTTTCGACGAGACTGCTACCCAATGTTGATGAACCCGGCCCCACATAAGGAAACTCATAACCAGTGTCAACACCTCCATTCTAATGTATGCAGCCCACATATGGGCAGGAGCCGCACAGTATAAGTCGTACATGAGGGAAGTGAACTCAGCGCATAGGCTGGCATCACTAAGAGTATGCTGTATATTCCGAACGGTATCCGAAGATGCGATAAATCTTTTGGCCGGGAGAACACCACTTAACATTGCAGCTAAAGAGAATGCTGCATTGCATGAGGTCTCCCAAGAGAATCGTCGGAGAATGCGGCCACAATTAGAGCTCTCAAGGTGGGATTCTTCCACCAAAGGAAGATGGACCCACACCATGATACCTGATATAAAAACATGGGTGAAAAGGAAACAAAGCGAGCTGAATTACCACTTGACTCAGCTAATATCAGGCCATGGATGCTTTCGGCAATACTTGCACAAGTATAAGCATGTTAATCGCCCATAGTGCTTGTATTACGAAGACAAAATAGAAAATGCGGAACACGTGCTCACAGAGTGCATAAGATTCGAGACCGCACGAACGATTTTGGAGAGACATATGAGACGGACAGTTACTCCGGCAGGAGTACTAGAATACATGCTGAGTTCAAGACAGGCATGGTCCATAACAAATATTCTCTGTGAAATGATGCAGCATGCACACGCTTCGCTGGTTGAAAAATCTGATCGTGGGAACTAAATTAAATATTTTGATAATTTTCCCAGCGATTGCATGATTATGCAACCACGTCGTTTGTACAGACTATGCCGTTGCTAACCGACATAGTCCGGTGGAAATCTCATGGGTTAGCGAAATGGAGTTGCCGTATGGCGAAAAGGTAGCTAAACTCAATTATGCATTGTCTGCATAGAATAATGAGTTTAGCTATGCGTCCTTTTGGGAAATATGATATTTCAGGTGAATAGCTTTTAGGAGGAATTGGTGTTGAGGTGACGCGCCGTTAGCGGTCGAAATTGGGTTGGAATTGTGGGTTGGTTCTCCATGTAATATAGAGAACCCCCACAACCTTTTCCGGAGTTTCAAGTTAGACTCGGAAAATAATTATTTTTTTATGGGGGGAGATTTCAATTCCAAGTACAGTGCTTGGGGTAACTTTATCTCGACCACAAGAGGCAATGCATTGTTCGGCTGATGGCAAACCAGTGCCATCGGGCATAAACTACAACGAGTCTTATCTAAGAGGAAATTCCCTCTTGGATTTACTTTGATGAGCGAATAGAATTACTAGGTACGGATCTCAATACTCGAAATTGTTTTCGTACAATCGAGTACGATAGTGATCATTACAGACTTAGCGCCGTAGTTCATGTTCTAAAAGAACACTCATGCGTAGTATGACCAGATACATTATTTTAATTTCCAAAAAGCAAACTGGTTACGCTTTGATCGGCTAATAAAAAACTCTCCAATGGGGATCGCTTTGATCATTATCTTTTGACGATGAAAAACATTGTTACTAATACAATGAATTGTTTTATCCCACAATTAGCTCACATGGATGTTACTCATACAATGAATCGTTCTATTCCACAATTAGCTCACATGGAGGGACATACAAACCGATACAGAAACTCAACGATTGACCCTAAGTATAGGTAAAAGATCATTCCGCAATCCAAGCTGAAACTGCTCTATAGACAGTTCAGCGATACAAATTGCGAGGAAATAAAAACAACTAAGTCAATAATCAAAAACCTTCAAATTAATGAAGAATGGAACAATAAAATGCAAGCCTATAAAACGAGTGGATCGGATGCACTTGTGCCATTTCCCCTTCTCACAGTGCATTGCACTCTAAGATCAATCCAATACCAAACTGCGTCATTCGGTCACCAATGGTTTTGCGTTCGTTGCGCGGCAAAACAAAATCATCCCCTGGATCATCGCGCTTTTCGTTCATCGATCATCGGTTCTCACATTCTCTCGTAGTCCATTGACTATTGAATTAACCCACAAGAGTTTATTCACCTCGATGGGCGGGTGAAATAAGAGAATGCAGATGAGAGCGCGATCTAGATTGGTTGATCGTTGGATAGGACCAGCAGTTGAATTTCATCCCCCGAGGAGTCGAGTCTCTATCGTTGTGCTGTTCGTCTTTTTTTCTATTTAAAATATAATAGAGTCGTGGATATTTACGGTCAATAAGGAGGATAGATTAACTCATGTGTAAAAAAAATTAAAGAGAAGTGCGCAGTCAATATCGTGTGGGAGCTCGTAGCAAAATTATAAATTTATGTTGAGTTATTTTGATAAACAATATTTTGAAAGAAAGTGATCCTATGAAATGGTTGCTAATTAACAAATTCGATAATCATGCAGATAAGATGAACTTAATCTTGGAAGTGCACTATTAATAAGTAAAAAATAAAAAAATAAAACATTACCAACAAATCAACCCCAGTGAGTTTTATTATTTCATCATTTTTCCTTCCTTTGTTATCGGCGAAGCAAGTGTTGGGGGATTGAGTGAACCAGTTCCCGTGTTCGGCACAATAACTTTAAGCCCCCATAGACTTTCACTACTTTTAGTGGAAATAATAGAGCGCATTCCCCTCTTAGAAACCTAAACTTGAGTATGTTTGTGCCCAAATGTGAACTCACGGACGTTCTTAGATCTATTAAAAGGAAGAAATCTTCGGAAATAGATTAGAACGTTGTTCTAAAACCTTCCCTCTTGAAGCAGTGAAGGTGTACACTATTTTGTTCAACAACGCTCTAAATAATGCATATTATCCAACCCGTTGAAAAACTACTGTTGTCCATTCCACCCCCAAAAAGCACAAAAACAGGAGCAATCCAGCCAATCTTCACTCGATTAACTTGCTTCCTAACATCAGCAATATATGCGAAAAAATTATAAGCAAAGCATTGGTAAACTGGTGTGATGAAGATGGTATCATTCCGAACAACCACTTCGGTCTTAGATCGAAAGATGCAGAAATATGTCCATGCCGCGACGAAACTTGTTTCAGACATACAAAAGAGCAAGGCAAAGGACAATGCACAGGGACCTGTTTGGTTGACTCTGAAAAGTCTTTCTATAGCGTATGGTTAGATGGGCTTGTTTATAAGTTATCAAATTTGGGAATGCCCGAATATTTGTTATATATTATCTACGATATGATAAGGCCTTTCATATCAAGAACGGCTTGCTGCAGGCAGCAGTCAACTCTCCCATTCGTTTTTACATTTACTAGATCTAGAGGGTTCTCTCAACCATGCAATTGCGTACGCCGACGACATTGTGGTGTATAGATCTGAAGAAAAGATTGATGTCATATATATCATTCAACAGAATCAAACGTTTTTGCGACGACTGGAAATTAAAGATCAATATCAAAACAGATATTATCCTTTTCAGAATCCCCCTGTCCAGGGTATCGAGGGATACAAACGGAATTGGAAAAAATTTCCATTGTAGGTAGTAATAATCTTCCCCTCCAATTAAAACCTGCCTTGGTATCTGACTTGATCACTATCTTTACTTTGATAAGCATATAGCAGCTACCCTTTCCGCAGCTAAAAGTGCATATGCCATGACAAGAAGTCTCTTCCGTAGTGGTCTTCTAGATCCCAAAGTCAAAATAGTTTCATACCCACCATTCATCTGACCAGGATTGGTGTATGGCTGCCCGATATGGTATATACCCCCATTCTACATGGAGAAGTTTCGGGTGTTCGAGAAGCAATGTTTGCATTCTTGCCTTGGAATGTACAGAACCCCAGAAATTTTACGCCAATGAAGTCCTTGATGACAAATCAGGACTAAACAGGACAGATAATCAAAATTATTCGTTGTTACACTGCAAGGGCAATGTGCAGTGAAAATAAGCTTATCTCGTGAGCATTCTATCCTAATGATATGTATGTGGAGAGTACTCTCCAGAACGGGTTTATTTCGCAGAAGCGTTCACCTTCTTGGATAGAAAAGAACTTATCCAAGACAAACGTGGAGTCCCTATTCTGTGCCACGCTTTGCGCGGTGCCGAGGACAAAAGAATTCTCCATGATAGTGATATCTCTAATGTTCCAGACCGCATACGTTTCAGTATGGTGATCAGTGAAAGGGATTAAACGAAACGAGACCGATTCCATCCCAACTAGCGGTGGTTTCGTGACGAAGAGGGGACTACACGTCCCTAAGAATACTATGTCTTTTAGTTGCAACGCTCCCCCCTTTCTCAACCTTCATATTTAGGTTAGTTTAATTAATTTAGTTATTTTAGTTTTAATTTTTGGATTATTGTTCGTTTTGTTTTAAATTGTTACTTGTTAAAAAAAAATATAAAACAATAAAATAGAAAACCTATATGTATATTGCGCTAGGAAAAATTGTAAAAGAGGAAACCATCTTATACATTGACTATCATGGTAAACAAAATTCCAAAGTCATTGTGCGCCGAAAGGGATAAACAAAAAACTAAATACTGTACAATTTAGAGTGCTTGTAAAGAGCCAGTAATTTAACATAAGAGCAATATTTGTAAAATACAACAGGACATGCATTTAGTCATACATAAAGGAAAATGTATAATTGGGTTTTGAATTAAAATAAATGCCAACCAACATCTCATCAACAGGAGTAATCCCCCTACCTGCCACATCTGTATATCCAACTCCAACCTATCCTCCAAACACATACTATTTGAATGTGCAGGGGTAAAAGACCTTGTACGCCAACATTACAACGACGACATAATCAACATTATATCCGAACCATCATCATCTAATATCGATAAGCTCTACAAACTACTAACCTTAGTTAAGCTACAAAATCTAGTGTAAACAATATTTAATATTTATACTACTAGCCGAAAGCCTTAGTCGCTAGTGCAATTAGACTTAAGTTACCATGTAATTTACTTGTATTGTAATAAATAATAATAATAATAATATAATTGGGTTTTGAATTAAAATAAATGCGGAGTTCAAATAAAATCAAAAATCGACAGAAGTTTGAACTTCCATCCTATAACTTTCAACGAAATACTCTCAGCACATTTTTTTTCGTTCTAAAAGTTATTATTTATTATCAGTTATGGTGTGCACGTATGGTTTCAACACAGTAGATAAAAACAACCTCCACTATCTGTCTATAGACCAACAGAAACAAGTCCCAATATCGCACGTAACAAAATATATGACTTCTTCGAGATAATAATTCCCAATGAAACCACGTTATGCCATCTAACTAAATTAAACATACCGAATAAGGAAAAATACTACACATGTATTGTGTATATGAATTCGACAGACCTCACCTTCATACTATTCCAATCCTACTGTCCCAATTCCTTCTTCAGTATAAAACTTAGAAAAGTACCCATCCCAACAATATTACCCCCTACCAAACAGACTTTATGATCTTCCAGTGGCATAAAAAACGCACACAAACTGTACATAAAAACACACGGTCAATAACGTAAATTATCAAACGTCGATATTGCCACACCTACCACTTTGTAGTTAGAGACCTGAAACTGCCCTAACGCAATGAAAGGAATCAATTCAGATAATCATACCACTTTGAACATGCTCGTGTTTGTGGGTGATTCTGGATACTTGTCCTGTCTCCAAATTCTTTTTTGTGGCTATTCTGGACTAATAAAAATGCGATAATGAAATTGTGCATCGGAAACAACAGCGGTGAATCAAATATAAACGGTAATTTCTTTTTATATATTTATTGAATAATGTTACACACTAACTATACTATCAACATTTTTCAATATAGTCTCCTGTGTGATCTACACGCTTTTGCCACCGATTTTGAAGCTTTAATATCCCTCGTTCGTAAAAAGATTTAGGGCGAGCTGTTAGTCAATTGTGCACGTGCTTCTCGATTTCTGCATTACTTTCAATTTTTTTTCCTCCAAGTGATTCCTTCAAAGGTGATAACCAAAAATAATCACAGGGAGACATGTCTGGGCTACAAGGAGAGTATTCTAGGGTTTCCCAGCCCATTTCTTCCAATGTAACCCTTGTCAAGGACGCGGTATGAGGCCTGGCGTTGTCATGAAGAAGGCTGACATCTGAAATGGGCATACGTCGTCTTTTGTTTCGATGTGCGGCTTTTGCCGACTGTAACAAGTGACACTAGTAAGCTGCATTCACTATTCGTTGTTCGTGAAGATAATCAATCGTTAAACTCTCTTTGAGTCGAAAAAAATCTTTGCAAGAACTTTACCGGCTGAGAGACGAGTTTTGGTCTTCCCTGGGCAGGCTTCATCTTTTCTTCGCCACTCTTTACTTGCCATTTTCGTCTCGGAGCATAATGATATACCCACGTCGCATCACATATACGCTTAAAAAAATCCTCGACTTCTTGTCGAAATCGATCCAGAAGCCTTTCACTGATCTCCGACCTGACCTATTTTTGATTTACGGTCAATAACCTCGGAACCCATGGAGCAGTAATTTTTTTGATGCTAAGATCATCGGTGATAATTGATTGAACACTTCCATAGCTGATACTTACTTCTAATGAGAATTCTCCACAGTTAAGCGGCGATCACTTTCAAATTATGGCATCATCAACATGAAGAGCGTAAAGATATTAACATTTTCTTAAAAAATAATTTATTTATACAAATATTGTCCATTGGCTTCGATTCCCCGTCGGGGAGCCCCTGGCGCAAGACTAATGACCTTGCCCAGAAAAAATAAATCATTATGGAAAATTTAACAAGCCTCAAGACTTGCTAAATAAGGCCAAGACCGGTTCCCGGTTGTAGTGCCGATGATGATGATGATGATGTCCATTGGCTTCGACCTAATTCTGCCATATTTTCATCATCATCCTCATCATCGACACTACAACCGGGATCCGGTCTTGGCCTTATTTAACAAATCTCTCCACCGGTCCCGATTTCGAGCCGATGTCATCCAGTTTGATACTCCCAGGCTATGGACGTCCTGGTCTACGCCATCTCTTCATCGCAGACAAGGTCTGCCGCGCTGTCTCCTTCCATACATCCTGCCACAAAGGACTTTCCGGGCAGGCTCCTCTTCGCTCATTCGAGCTAGGTTTCCAGCCCACCGGAGTCTACCGAGCTTGATTTTTCTTACAACATTAGCTTCAAGGTAGATTGCGTACAACTCATTGTTATACCGTCTCCGGAATCGTCCGCCCTCACATACGGGGCCAACAATTCTCCTTAAGACCTTCCTCTCGAACGCGGCTAAGAGTTCAGACTGCCTTTTATTGAGCACCCAGGTCTCGGATCCATACATGAGTACTGGTAATACCATGGTCTTGTACAGTAGTAGCTTGGATGTTCTGGATAAATTTCGGGATTTAAAGAGCCTTGATAGACCATAGTAGGCTTTGTTGGATTTAATCAGCCGTTCGCGTATTTCTTCTTCCATATTGTTATCGGCTGATACTATTGACCCAAGGTAGTTAAAGGATTGCACTACTTCAAATTCGTGCTCCACTACCCTGATAGTTTGACCAACGTTAGGTCTTCTCTTCGCAGAAGTTGCCACCATGTACTTAGTTTTCCCCTCATTAATGTGCAATCCCAGTTTTTGTACCGACTACTCGATTTGGGTGAAGGAATCCTGTACAGCCGATTCGGATCTACCGATGATGTCGATGTCATCTGCGTAGGCAAATATCTGGCTGGACTTGGTGACAATAGTCCATCTAGTTGTAACGCCAGAGTCACGGATTACTTTCTCTAACGCCAGTTTGAAGAGGAGGCAGGCCAGACCGTCCCCTTGTTGGAGTCCATTAAAGATGTTTATTGGTTTGGACAGCAATCCCGCTATTTTTACTTGACTAGTTACGTTGGTCATTGTCAACCTACAAAGTCGTATCAATTTGTTTGGAATGTCGAACTCTCTCCTGGAATTTTATAGTTCTACCCTCGCTATGCTGTCGTAAGCGGCCTTAAAGTCTATGAATAGATGATATAATGGAATCCTAAATTCCAGACATGCCTGCCTAAGGGTGAATATCTGATCAATCGCTGATTTGACTGGGATAAAGCCACACTGATATTGACCAATGATGGCTTTAGCGTATGGGGCTATCCGATCTTGTAGGATAGAGGAGAGTATCTTATAGGCTGTACTCAGCAATGTTATACCCCTATAATTGCTGCACAGTGTGATATCTTCCTTGTTTTGTATGGGGCAAATTATTCTACGACGCCAATCTTCCGGCATGTCTTCCTGCTCTCGTACGTGCACCACGATTTCATTAACAGCGTGACGTAAAGCTGCCCCTCCTTGTTTGATCAGCTCCTCTGGTATGCCATCAGCTTCGGGGTTTTTATTTTATTTGAGCTGTCTTATGGCTTTTAATGTTTCCTTAATGCTTGGTGGCGGCAGCATTTGGTCTTGATCTTGCATTGGTGGATCCTCCATTTCCTCTGTGAGCTGACCATTTAGCAATTCATTGAAGTGCACTTCCCATCACCCCAGCATGCCTTCATCAGATTACCTTATCCTTACAGTAACTGCAGCGTTGTGTGTATTGCGTCACACTGCGGACTATTTTGTAGAGCTTCCGCGCATGGTGCGGACCTCGCTCTCTACTTTCCTCTATTTCACAGATTAGATCTTTTTCCTAGGCACTTTCCTTTTGTTTGTGAAGTCTTTTTTCAGATCTTCTGAGCTCTTTGGAATCCTCCTCGCGTACCTGTGTCCTATAAGACTGCTACATTGCCCGGTATGCAGCATTCTTGCGTTCAGTCACTAGTTTGCACTCATCATCAAACCAGTCGCTCCGATCTCTACGACTACTGCCTAAAATGGAGTTGGCAGTACTAATGACAGTATTCTTAAGGCGTGTCCATTTCTCTTCTACACCCGGCATTCTGGCCCCAGGACTTACTCTTCCTCCATCGAGCTCTTCGAGGGCGAGTCTTAACGCATGACCAAAGGTGTTACTGGGATTCTCATTGGGTAAGGGAGCCGTGTTGATTCGAACCGGATCCGCGGATGCAATACGTCTCCGTAAGGCAATTCGCGCTGGGAAAACTATACCAACAAGATAGTGATCTGAGTCCACTTTGGCACTTCGGTACGTTCGTACCGTCATCAGACTCGAGGAGTTGCGGTGATATATCAACACGTGGTCCATTTGGTTGCGAGTGGCTCCATCAGGTGATACCCAGATGGCTTTGTGGATATCTTTACGCGGAAACCTGGTACTCGCAACGACCAAGTTCCTTGATGCTGTTAGTTGGATGAGACGTAGTCCATTGTTATTAGTGTTCTCATGCAAACTATGGGAACCTGCGTAGTGCCTGAAAACCGGCTCCCGACCAATTTTTGCATTCAAATCACCAAGAACGAATTTCACATCGTATCTTGGGCAGGCATTGAGGGCCCGTTCGACGTTCTCGTAGTATTCTTCTTTTTTGTCGTCAGGGGACTCCTCTGTAGGTCCGTGAATGCTTATGTTCTTAAACTTGCCGCCCATGCGAAGAGTGCATAGCCTTTCGTTTATTGCATTAAAGCCGATGATGGCAGACTTCAGTTTTTGGCTGACTAGAAAGCCTACCCCGAGCACACGGGGTTTTGCATGACAGCTGTAATAAATGTCATACTCTTTTCTTTGAATAACACCACTCCCCGTCCATCTTATTTCTTGTAATGCTGTTATGTGAGCCTTATATTCGGACAGGGCATCGGCTAGCTGCTGTGCAGCTCGAGCTCTGTATAGTGACCACCTCTGCATGTGCCTCTTTAATAAGGAACCCACCATTGCGGTGAGCCTGGACATTGAAAAGGATTTTGACACGACGTGGATCAAAGGTCTCGTTTTTAAATTATTGAACACTGGTCTTAGTAGGAGGCTGTGTAATATCATCTACCACTTCGTTCGAAGCAGAACTTTTTTAGTTCGAATAAATGGAAAGCTCTCCCGAACTTTCAACGTCGCTGCAGGTGTACCACTATTTTAGGTCCCATCTTATGTAATATCTACACCTCAGATATTCCTCGCCCTGTGGAGGGGAGAGTAAACCAGATATGCTATGCGGATGACGTCCTAGTGTACACGTCATCCAAAAGCCCTAAGCTCGCAACAAATCCACTCAACCGTCACTTGGATGAACTGTATCAGTTTATTCGACTTAACCCATCCAAAGCAGTAGCTATAATTCTAAGTAGTAAACACTCCCAATCCACTTCTCGATATTATCAGAATATTCGAATACAAATAGGAGGTACTACAATTAGACCACAGGACTGGCTGAAATATCTTGGGGTCATTTATACCCCAAAAATAAATTTCATCAAACATGTGACCACATTCTTCAAAGGGGCTTCGGTCGGTCTAAGCAACTGCATTACATTTTGAAGTGGAGCAACAAAGTTGAAACCAAAGTTAAACTGGTCTGCTATAAGTAGCTAATCCGACCTGGAATATCGTACGCTTTTCACATATGGTCCTTTATATCTTTGGCCCAAATCGAAAAGCTTCGAGTTTTCGAAAGGAAACTCCTCAGAAGATGCACCAACCACTCTAGAAGGCCTGGCGGTCGCCATTACTCCAACTCTCACATATACCAATAGGCGCCTCCATTACCCCTATCGACGAGTACTTGCTACAATTAGCATACGAGTATCTCGAAAGCATTCAGAACAGCGAGAACCTACTTGCACGGGAGTCTTGCGTTCGTGACCCATCTCTCTTTCGATCTCTGCGGATCCGACCATCACAATTTCTTCTTCTTCAGTACAAAACTGAAGAAAGCACCCTTCCCAACAACATTCCCCTCTATAATAGAGGATTCCTGGACCCATAGGGTATACTGCTGACACACTACAAAAACGCACGAACAGTACAAGACAGCACACATGCACACACGCACCGTGCAAAGCGCAGATTATCAGACGCCGAAGACGTGATCTGCGTTTACGACCGCACTCAAGAGCTACCGGTCTTATACGATTTTTTTCCCACCATCCCCCCATCCAAGTAGTTAGAGAACAATTGAACTAACCCTGTCAACACTATCCTTAGATACGTCCTTCCCCTTTCTTTTCAGATATCTCGAGACCGAGCCCAACATCCTCACGGATGTGGGTGATTCTGGTTATCGCAAGATGACCAGAAGCCAAAGACAAGATGAAAGACACATTTCCTCCTCGTCGTAAAGAGACCGATAAGAGATATAGTGCACGTGATTTACTGTAGTGTACCCCATAAAGTTACAATAAAAATCAGTGCATAACAAATAATAAAAGGTAATTAGGCAATTATAGGAACTGATAAAGATACGAATCGAATAAATCGTTTGGCCGGCTGGCGCCGGAATTACAGTCCACGAAGAGAAAAGGAAAAGCTGAAACATCGTCGAAGACGCGCCAATAACATCAACAATCTGGTAACCCCCCTCACAAAACAAACAACTCCTTCAGCACTATGACCCTCATTTGTCTTAGCGGCGAATTTGAAACCAGGCAAAACATTATCACTTTACATCCTTCACAATAAACAGTTGTAGCACAGATTTTAAACCAGGTAGCAACCAACAGCTGTAAAAATACACACACGTGATAAAAATATAAATTCACTTCGAGAATGGCTTGATTTAGTTCCAATTCAACAGCGATTCACAGATGGTGTATTGGTCCATTAATCCTCAGTTTAAAATACACGGTTTTTGATCGATCTTCAGTTCCCTAGCGATGTCGCAACTGCCCACCTTCTGCGACATAGTGCCTTTACCAATGGCCCTCGAGTAATAGTCTACACATCATATGTTCTGTTAACATACGAGAACAGTATTTAACCTCGGCAAATGAGGATGTCAAACCACATCCTTTCCTCCACCTCAATTATAAAGTAAAGACAAGGCATCAATAAACATGAGTAACATTGTTACATGTCGCCATAACATAAATACTACATTATGAATACATCTCGTCTCTTAAAGCAATTTGTAAAACCCAACATATGCATGTGTAGGCTACATGTCGTCATAGCCTAATTACATGTTAAGTACCTCTTCTCTAATTACATTTTTATATAACTTAAAATACACTTTTACTTTTAAAATATACACAGGTAGACATTTTGTGTATTGACCCTTTTCTTGTAATTACCTGATGTACATTCTGTTGTCCTTCAAAATGTTAGATTTTAAGTGAAATAAAAATATAAGTTAGTCTAAGAAAGTAACTCAAGAAGCAAAGGTGCTCCTTATAAAGGACTCTTGTGGCTAACGAAAGATCGTTGACCACAATCAATTAAAACAATAACTTAACATCTCACCAGATTGCACAACAAAGCAGGATATACAACTGGAAATCGGCACACAGAGTACCACTACATCACCAAACAATAGCAATGCAGCTGTGATAAAACAAGGGGATACACAGTGATGTTTATTCCTAGTAACGCGACACTGCGAAACCTAATGTAATTTCACTTTATATGGGGTTCGGCTCCACCCATCAACCACTATTCGATCAATTTATATATATATATATATATATATATATATATATATATATATATATATATATATATATATATATATATATTTGCAAAACTTTGTATAAAGAAAAAAATTGCAAACTTTTCGTTTTGAGGTACTCTTTTTGTTTATGGAGGAAAATGATCTTTAGGGTGTATCTGTGATTTCGAATTACCTGGTAGCCAGCCGGCAACGGATCGTGCTGAACAAAGAGCTTAATAACATTTCCAGGCTTGAGTAGCTCCAATACAGCTTCCTGGTGAGTGGCATGAGAAACATCGACGTCATTGACTTTTAGAATCCGATCGCCCATACGCAGCTTACCACAACGGAAAGCTAGTCCATCCTCAACGATCTATGGAGAAGAAAACAATGATATTATAAAATTAATGTTCAATGCGATGGTTCTGTTATTAAAAGAATTGAAGTATTTATGTTACACAAATCGCGCACACAAAAGGAATTTCGATGTACCCTTAAATTTCAGCAAACGATGAAGAAGTGGATGCCAAATAAAATAATAACGAGGAATAGTGTGATGGCAGGGCTGTGGTGGTTCCACGAACCGCACAAATCACTATAGGCTGAGATACCATCGTTCCACAAAGGAACTTAGCATACTCACCTATAACTAAACTTCACTTGCCCACAGACACGTGCCGCCAAAGTCCACCTTTTCACCTGACCAAAGGTGACATTCATACTGGTGTCAACAACCCCACGTATCCACAGATACGTGGGCCCCAAGTCCCGATCAATTTCCCTACGCCTGCACGGCGATCGAAAGACACGACCTAGTATAGAAATTGTGTATCGATCCATTAGCTGGATAAACACAAGTGGTTGGCACAGCTGCGCCAGATGTCGACAAACATCAAATCCCCGGCGATAAGCAAATTACCGTAAAACAATCCGTTGGCTAAGCCTTTGACCCTACTGCAATGTACTTCGCCTAAACAAAGGCCATTGCGGAGAAACAGCAATAAAGTATAACGCTGTTCCCATAGGGCAAAGCAAATACAATTATCATAACCTACGATAATTACCACGATGCCAGGATCGCCTAGATCAAACCACACACCCGAATGTTTACAGAAGCAACGCAACAGAAGGTGTGAAACTTTTGCCGACCCTCCGTCCGTGTGTGTGAGTGCATCCTCACATCTGGCCTGCGACGAAGCGGAAACCGCAGGACCAAAAAAAACAGTGCGATCTTCCCGGGTGGAGAGATTCTTGATTAAGAGAGAAGCACCAGGAAGGGTAAAAAGGAAATAGAACGATGGGGTGAGTAGAATCAACCCCAGAAGGAAAATGTTATGAGTCTACATAGAGAACCTCGACGATGTGGCTAATCTGCGCGGCGCGATAAAACGAGAAAGAAACTGCCCGACGAGAAGTTTAAACCTTTTAAATACGTGAGTTAACTTGAGTACATTCACTGAACTACCACCAAAGGCAAACACCATAAACGTATCTATTCGGCGTTCAACGCACCGCAACACAACGCGCGCAGGCCTGTGGTCCTCACTAAGGACATCGGATACTTATTTAACAGTTAATTCCTCTGCTCTCTAAATTAATTAAATTAAGTGCGGACAGTCAATACAGAGACTGACATGGTTATCCTCGTCCCGATACTTTCGTTGTATCCTAACGTGTGCAGTTTGATATTGTCAATGTTAATTCACAACTTTCTTCTTTGTGCTGATTGTAAAAACGAAAAAACAAAACAAATAAAATAAAAACAAAAATCTCCGTGTTTCATGTTTGTGGACATTGTTCGGCGGAGCACATCAACTATCGACTCTCAAAATCCGCCAAAGGACCACATTGGACCGATTTGTCACAGCATCTCTGCTTTCTGCGACACCCTGTGCATCAACTTTTTTTCATTTTTCATATACTCAAGAGTTATTTTGAAGTCCCTTTAAATGTAAACACACAGTGCCAACAGGAGAAAAGAGAGAGGGTGAAGAATTGTAATGTCGGTAAACATTAGTTTACATCAATATGATAAGGCAAATCATCAGGTTAAACCCAAAAATGTTTAGCCGCGTCTATCCGTATATATATACATAATTAATTTATAACGTGAACTGATGCGTACTCTCTGGATGACCGGTATCGCGCGAAAACCTTTAGAGAAGTCGCACTGAACAAATCAGCTTAGTAACAATCGCGGTAATATCTACAGAAAAAACATAGACAGGATACGTCCCGTCGACGTTCTAATGACAAAATTGGGAGACCTAGATCTGGGATCCCAATGGGCTTCACTATACTATTTACTATTTATTGGCCTGTAGGAACCCGGAAGTTCATGACCTCACCGACTCGACTCCGCCATCGCTCCCTGTCCTGTGCACTCTCCTTCCACGCTCCATCATCCGATCCGACCTCCTCAAGGTCAAACCTAACATTGTCCTCCCATCTCCGTCGAGACCGTCCTACCGGTCTCTTTCCCGTTGGTCTACCGTCAAGAATTCTACGCACGGTCCTATCGTTGCTCATTCGCGCTACGTGTCCGGCCCATCTTAATCTTCGTGACTTGATTACTCTCACTATTGTAGGTTTGCGGTATAGCTCTTCCAATTCGTGGTTGTGGACTTTCCCCCATTGTCCTGTCTCCTCTGCATATTTACTTCCAAAGATACTCCTTAAAACTTTATTCTGGAATACGTGGAATTTGTTTTCTTCCCGTTTTGTGAGAGGCCATGTTTCGCATCCGTATAAAACAATCGACATGATTATGGTTCTATAGACACGGAGCTTTATGTTACGTGATAGCAGTTTGGATTTCAGCAGTTCACTGACTGCGTGCCAACTAGTGTTGCCGGAGTGTAGTCTTTTGTTAATTTCCTTCGACATTTCGTTACTGGCCGTCAGTATTGTTCCCAGGTATTTAAATTCTTTGACATTTTCAAATATCTTGCCTCTGAAGTTTATATGTGTTCTCTGAGGTCCACTTGCTCTCGCCGTAATCATGTATTGTGTTTTGTTTTCATTTATTTCTAGGTCCACCTCTTCTGCCGCTTGCGTGATGATTTCACTGTTTTTACTTACAGTTTCTAGATTATCGCCCAGAACGGCGATGTCATCCGCATATGCGAGCTCTTGTGTGACCCCATTCATGGATGATCCGGACATGCTGGTCGTCTTGTACCTTTCTGATGACATACTCGAGCACAAGATTAAAAAGACACTGTGAGAGACCATCCTCCTGTTTTAGTCCGTCGCGGATTTCAAATGGTTCTGAGAATTGGTTTTCTATTCTAACTCGCATTTTGTTTTCGTTCATGCCTTTTTTGAATGAGGGCGGCATATTTGTTTGGGATTCCCAGCTCAACTACAATATGGTAGAGTCTTTTCCTTGCGACTGAGTCGTAGGCTTTTTGAAGTCAACGAACAGTTGATGAACCGTCTCTCCGTATTTCCATTTCTTTTCCATCAGTTGCCTTATTGTGAACATTTGGTCGCTTGTTGAACGGATCCTACAGAATTCGCACTGGTAGTCTCCCAGTATTTCTTCTGCGTACGGTGTGATTCTCGCCAGTATGACATTTATTAGTATTTTGCATGTGGTTGGTAGCAATGACATTCCTCTGTAGTGTTCGCAATCAGATCTGTCACCTTTTTAGAAAATGGGGTCGACTATTGAGGTTTTACATTCTTCCGGACTGACTTCGCTATCTCATATTGTTTTAATCAGTTGGTGGATCTTTCGAGCGGTTTCCTCTCCTCCATGCTTCACAAGCTCTGTCGGTATGCAGTCGACTCCGGGAGCCTTGTTGTTTGTCAATCGATTTATTGCGTCTACAACTTCGTTGAAAGAGGGCTCTGGGATCTGAGGCTCGGCTGTATGTACGTCTCGTGCGTTTATTTGTGGTTGATGGGTGCGCATGTTGAGCAGGTTTTCAAAGTACTGCTTCCATCTTCTCACGATATAGTTTGTTTCTGTGACCAGACAACCGTTTGCGTCTCGAATTACTTTGGCTCTCCGTCGGTAGCCATTTCTAATTGAATTGATGCCGGCATACATACCTCTGATGTTCTTCGCTCTGCCATTTTCTAGGATTTTTTCGATCCGAGTGCGCTTCACTGTCGAATCGAATCACATATATGTCTCATAACGTGTCTCAGATTATATCGAACACCGGAATCCAACTATAAACATACTATCCAAATAAGACCTAGGCTGAAAACCTAGTTTTTTGCTTTAGTTTTATTTTTTTAGTTTAGTGGGGGCAGAAGCCTTATTTATTAGGCTTAATCCAAGCATAAATTACTATAATACCTTACAGACTAACTTAAAATCAAAAATAATTAACAAACAAAGAAAGGAGAAAAAACCACGAAGGTGAAGAGGACTGGGCGGCAGGGGAGGTAGGAGGCTACGGAAGAGCGAGTGTATGTGGGGGTGGCAAATGCGACATTTGTGAGACAGTGACAGTGAACGGCATGTGCAGGGGCTGGTTGAGGGGCGGGATTAGTGAGCTGGGGGAAGAGATTGAAATTTTGGGTGGGGCTGGAAAGGTGTAGGGGGAACTAGTTTGAGAGCGGGAGAGGAGAGGTAGGATTGCAGGGTAGAGGGGATATTGGGGGGAGGGGGCGGGGTTAGGACGGGTATCTTCTGAGACGTCGTTTGAGAGCGGGAGTGGAGAGGTTGAAATCGAAGGAGGTGGGGAAAGAGTTGGCCCGTCGTAGCATACGCGAGATGGGTTCGTTAGCGACATAAGAAGTTTGATGAGCGGACAAGTAAAAGAGTCGAGGGTTACGTACAGTACGAGGGTTTGTGTGAAATGTTATAGTGGAGAGCAGGCTTGTGCAATTGATTGAACCTGACAGAAGAGGATGGACAAAGATGATGTCGGCATGGATTCTGCGCTCTTCTTGTGTGTTAAGATTGATTAAAGGGAGCCGGCTTGTGTATGGTGGTAGAGTCAGCGGATTTTCCCAGTTTAGTCCACGGAGGGCAAAGCGAAAGAAACGACGTTGAACGCTCTCAATTCTGCGAATGTGAGACAATTGATACGGCGACGAAACCTGACGCGCTTCCGAGAGAAGGTAATTGTGTGACATTTTGCGATATTCAGTTCTAGGCAGTTATTTTGGCACCAAGTCGAAAAGCTGTCAAGATCCGATTGGTGAAGTGAGGAGTCTAGGGGAGAGCGGATTGTCTTGAAAATGTTGGTATCATCCGCGTAAAGCGAGATGAAGGGGTGATTGATACCAGAGCCTATGTCGATAATAGTTAGGATAAATAGGAGGGAGCTGAGATGACTGCCCGGGCAGGACACCTGAGGTTGGAAAAAAAGGACCGGAGAGGGTGGATCTAAATCGCACGCGGCAGGTTTAATAATTGAGATAGGATGAGCTCCACTTAATCGGCAGGGGTTCAAAACGAGGGAAGATAACTTAAAGAGAATGAGGTTGTGTGAGATTTTGTCGAAGGCCTTGCTAAAGTCGGAAGTGATTACATCGACCTCATCGCCCTTTTCTAAGCCAAGGACTGTATGGGATGTGAATTCAACAAGGTTGGTAGTAGTGGACCTGCCGGAGAGGAAGCCGTGCTGGTTAGGAGAGATGATGGGTGTGGAGCGAAAACATAACGCATCATATAGAGGGCCTTCGAACAGTTTAGGAATGTGCGGAAGCTTAGCAACGGGACGATAATTGGATATATCGTTTTTTGGCCCCTTTTTATGTATGGGGCTTTTGTAAGAGGATTTCCAAATGTCAGGGAATGGACCTCGTGCAAGGGATAGATTAAAGATTGAAGCGAACGGGAGAGAGGGAGAGAGAAGAGCAACCTTTTTTTAAGAGGATAGCAGGATAGTCCGTCTGGGACGGGACTGAAATTGTCTTTCAGTTGTTCAAGTATTTGTATAACTTGGTGTTGTTGAATGTGTAGTGGGATGAGAGGGCCAAGGGAGAATTCAGACAGGCCAGTGAAGTAAGAGAGGTTAGGTTCGAAAGAGTTGTCCGTGAAGGATATTTTGAAGAAGGATGTGAAGAGATTGGCTATGATATGGGAATCAGTTGTAATAGTCGAGCAGTAGAAAAGAGAGTTTGGATAGGCATCAGATTTGCGTTTGTAGTTGATAAAGTGGAAGAAAGATTTTGGGTCGTTGATCAGGTGGAATTGAGCTTTGGTGAGGTAATTGTGGTAGAGGGTGCTGTAAAACTCGGTGAATTGATAAAAGTCACCGAGACAGCTGGAGTAGTCCAGGGGAGAACGCATATTCTTCTTGTTACGAAGGGTGCGGAGTTTGCGATTATACCAAGGGGGGATGAGAACGATAACCAGTGTCGGGAATATGGTGCATATAGGGATATGGCGTTGTAGATTTCTGTGTAAAGCGAAGCTCTAGCGACCTCTGCACTTACATCGTTTAAGCGGAATGTGATATTGCTGAAGTACTTATTTATGAGGCGGAAATTCGCTTTTCGGAAGTTGTAAAAAAATGGGGGGGGGGGGGGGGGGGGGGTTTAAAATCGCCAAGGACTACAATGTCGTCTGGGGAAGAACTCAGCTCTGTTAAGCGGTCGGTTGCAGCAATTGCGAGTTCGTATAACTCGATAGTTTGCGAAGGCGGTATATAGAAGCATATGATATACAGGACTTTAAGAATGTTCAATTTTTTTTTAAGTGCTTTGCGAGTGGTTGTCGCAAATACATGCCATTAGATATGGGCAACACACCGAATAAAACAAATCGTTTTCAAACCGGCGTCGTTGCTCATAATTGCGTTATCCCTTATAGCGCAACATACACTGCATCGAAACAAAAAACGAACAGCGAACACGAAAACATGCCTCATCATCGATAATTGGCCAGCAGCTTTTCGCACACAACATTTTGTTTGATTTCAATTTCTACAGCAGATATGTGAGAGGATGAAAGTAAAAAACCATCAGGATCGAGTGACAAGCAAGTTTTGTTTTATCTCAACGCACACCAAAATGAAGAAAGAAAACGTCACTTTTTTTGTGGTGTCATTACCTTGCCCTATGAAACAAAAACGTTTTGACTAGTCCGGTTTGTTTGCAGCCTTAGTATAAGGAAGCCAACATAAACAGGATGGATAATTACATGATCAAACTGGGGACTCAGCCGTAAGTAGATCAATTCCGTCGTAAGAACACAGGCAAAACGTATCATGCCTATCTCTTTTCTATAGGTATTACCACGGTCGTTGCTCAATTGAACTTAATGTGTTCCGCCCCTTTAGACATTCTCCCGCGATACTCGTCAATCTGTGAATACGCCCCAATTCACGTTGAAAGCAAACTTCAGGCGCACAAATAAACATAGAAAGTCATTCTTTAGCCGAACCACACGAATGTGGAATGTTCTGCCTGATCACGTGTTTCCTGGCCGTTGTGATGTCCAGACATTCAAGACCAATATTCATCGACACCTCCTTTCCTTATCCACTTCCTCTCCATCCGCTCACACTGTGCCCCGACATTTAAGGGTACTTCACAATCCCCTTTTGTGCGCGCTTTAGTGTAAAAAAAAAATTATAATAATCAGAGGACTTGTTGCGAGGGCAATAATTTCATCGATTGACTTCTTTTTAAAGGCCTATTACACCCCGTATTATGATAAACTGCATCGCAGCGATTTTGTTCTACCAAAGGTAGATTTTAGTATTCAATATGAATGGTCTTACAGAGGATAGGTTAGCATATAAAAACCATCAGCAAGTTTATAGAAACTTAACTTTCTTGGATTAAGGTAGAATAAGATTAAATTTAAGTTTTATATATATAAAAAAAAGTCAGAAATAAGTTATATGTAATAAAAACAAAAACATAAAATTCATGATAACAAATGAGAAGTAATATTCTGTCGCCGAAAGGCGAAAGTTCACGACGATAGTCCGCGTAGGACCAGTAAGTTAGCTCTACCATACCTAAACTAGTATTTGAGCATTTCTTGAATAGCATATTATTTAGAATTTAAGAAGTATTAAAATAAACAATGTTGTAGAAATGATCCCAATCACATATTCAATCTGAGTTTAGTACGCTTTTATGTACGTATAAAAGATCCTCCTATCGAGTAGAATCATACCTACTATTGCGACATCTTAGTATTAACACCATTACTGAATAACGACCAATTTAATTTCCCAAAAAAATTAAGACTCGCTTAGAATTTGAATGCCCCGGTCGGCTTTCTTGTAGGGCTATAATACGACCAATAAACAATGTCTTGTACTTACATGCGATATAAATACACCAGGCTGTCGGGCTCCAAACGGCACACATGAGTGATCCACACCTCCGATAATGCTGAAGCCTAAACAGCCTCTATCCTTCGGCAGCACAACCTCCTGCGTAGTACAGCAAAACACAAACATTAACAAATTAGTTATATTCGAAGCCTACCATTCAGATTCAAGTTTCCAACAAATACAAATACTCGTATAGAGAGCAATTGAATATTATTTACAAAAGCCGTTTACAACATTCCGAAATGCAACCGTAAAGCCATTAAACCATATCCCGAGTAGTAAATCAAAATAATCTACAAGCATACAAATACGTCACACAGACGGCACAGGATAAGGATAGAGGACTGGGGAAGGATAAGAACTTGCAAAAAGGACCGGGAAAAGCAAGAAGCTACCGCAAACTTACAAAACACCAAAAGCAACATCGTTGTATTGAGTATGCATTACGCAAAGGATTTCTATAGCTATTTCCAGGGATGGCTATCTTTGGCGAACAACAAACGACAGCAGTATTCGACGATTGTAGAAGCCTGCGGGCGACAGGATGATAGGAGCATTACTAAAAGACGTCCACATCTGGTAACATTAGAAATATCGTGTTATTCATAGTGCAGCTACTTCTCGCGGACTGTGGGATGGTGGACTGGCCGGACTTAGGTTTCGTACGACCAACTAAAACTACAACTACGTCTATTGATAAAGATGCTCTAAGTTTAGGTTATGTACAGAACATATTCATGAGATGTTCTTCGTATATATTTGACTAAATATGTGCAAATAAATAAAGTGCTGATGATCCAGGTGCCGGATTATTCATGCCTTGAACATTGAAGTGTTCTGCAATGTTCTTGTGTGTACAATTGAATTTGAAACAAAATAAGCCTTGAAGGATATGCAAGAAAGGTACATATATCCTCTTGATTGCTGCTACACGAGCACTTACAGTTGCTCTCAAAATTGAGCGCATACTTCCAAAATATATACCTCTTTCGATAGCCAAAAAATCATGTCCGTAATTTTTTTTAAATTCATATTATACATCTTTTAGTTATAGTTATACAAAATTGTCATAACCCAATGTAAAAAAAAATAATAATAATATCAGTTATTGCTTCAAGAGATCCTGAAGATGATTATAAGTTTGTTTGACGTGGTTGAAGATCGTTTGTGTCATTCTTTATATTTTGTGCGAAATGGGAGAAAAGAGGAAAGAAACAGATGTTTCTACCACAAAACTCGTCTTAAGTTTATGCTGCAAGAGAAAATCCTTACGCGAAATTGGTGAAATTGTCGGCAGAAGGATGCACTTAGAAACAGTTCTGGTAGAGGCGGAAGAAAAATCCTATCACAACACGATGAACGATTTATTGTACGTAAAATCAAAGCGGATTCTAAAACCAGTGTTCCAAAGTTAGTGTCAGAAGTTGCTAATATGATTACGGTGTAGCGGCTTCAAAAAATCGATTACTGTTTTGTCTTAATGGATAGTATACCACTTGTAGAATATGCTCTCAAATCTTTAGCGGGTCAAAGTGGGCTCGAAAAGTACAAATGCCCGAGCCCACCGTACAGTAAAAGAGAGGGAGCCGCGCAACAGTTTTTACTAGCATTCTCACTCAGCTGGTGTTTGTAAGGGCATTGTATACATTCAACACATAGTACGGGGGCGAATCAAATATAAACGGTAATTTATTTTTATACATTTGTTGGATAATGTTACACACTAACTATACTATCAACATTTTTCAATATAGTCTCCTGCGTGTCTTTGCCACCGATTTGGAAACTTTAATGTCTCTTGTTCGTGAAAAGATTTAGGGCGAGTTGTTAGCACGTGCTTCTCGACTTCTTCATTACTTTCGAATTTTTTTCCTTCAAGGGTGCAAACAAAAAATAGTCACAGGGAGAGAAGTCTGGATTATAAAGAGGGTGTTCGAAGGTTTTCCAGCCCATTTCTTCTAATTTATCCTTTGTCACGGACGCGGTGTGAGACCTTGCGTTCTCATGAAGACCGATGTCATCTCGAATGGGCATACCTCGTATTTTGTTCCGATACCGACTTCTGATAAGATTTCTCCAACAGTTAAACGGCGATCATTTTCAATAACCTCTCGAACGGCACAGATGTCATCTGTACGACTTGTCCGTGGGCGGCGATCATGACTTTCGTGTTCGATATGTTCTCGCCTACTTTTAAATTCTCTGCACCATGTGTATACACGATTCTGAGACAGTGTATCATCACCAAACTGTGCCTTCATCGAAAAAAAATTTCCGAGGGCCTTCATTTGTTAAAAATTTTATAATAATTCGTTGCGCAACAGACCTATGTACCTCTGGCTCGCTCATGGCTGTACTGACTACAAAGTCAACGGTTCTCCCACTCTTCATACCCCAAACAACAGTCACGCACAAGATTACCTAGCTCACAACTTGTTGCTAAGCAAAAAAGTAAAATTACCGTTTATATTTGATTCACCCTCGTATATACACTTTCTAAATGTATTTTCAATTCAGCTGTAACGACTTTCTAGCTATAATTCAATTACCGATGACGAACGTAGTTGCTCAGTTGTTAGCATACGTGCTCGCGTTTTTTCATCTACAGCATTGAATTCCACAGATAAACACCCGAAGCAGGAAAACTGCTCTTATTATTTTTTATTATTATTTACTGGCCTGTAGGAACCCGGAAGCTCATGACCTCACCGACTCGGCTCCGCCATTGTTCCCTGTCCTGTGCGCTCTCCTTCCACGTTCGGCCATCCGATCCGATCTCCTCGAGGTCCAATCTAACATTGTCGTCCCATCTCCGTCGCGGACGTCCTGTCGCTCTCTTCCCCGTTAGTTTACCGTCAAGAATTCTATGCACGGTCCTATCATCGCCCATTCGCGCTACGTATCCGGCCCATCTTAATTTTCGCGACTTGATTACTCTCACTATTGTAGGTTTGTAGTATAGCTCTTCCAATTCGTGGTTGTGGAGTTTCCTCCATTGTCCTGACTCCTCGTCATATTTACCGCCAAATATACCCCTTAATACTTTATTCTCGAATACGCGAAAATTGTTCTCTTCCCGTTTTGTGAGAGCCCATGTTTCGCATCCGTATAAAGCAATCGGCATGATTATGGTTCTATAGACACGGAGCTTTATATTACGTGATAGTAGTTTGGATTTCAATAGTTTACTGGCTGCATGCTAAACTAGCGTTGCCGGAATGTAGTCTTTTATTAATTTCCTTTGACGTTTCGTTTCTGGTCGTCAATATCGTGCGTAGAATTCTTGACGGTAGACCAACGGGAAAAAGACCGGTAGGACGGCCGCGACGGAGATGGGAGGACAATGTTAGGTTTGACCTTGAGGAGATCGGATCAGATGGTCGAGCGTGGAAGGAGAGTGCACAGGACAAGGAACGATGGCGGAGTCAAGTCGGTGAGGTCATGAACTTCCGGGTTCCTACAGGCCAATAAATAAAAATAAAAATAAAAATAATAATAATAATAATAATAATATAAATATTTATAATATCAAGGAAAGAACTGCTTGAAAAATGTTTGGGTGGGCTTACACCATTTGGCGACTTGCACTGAAGCACTTACACTGCCACTGCGGCCGCAAATCATCGAAATCGTTCCTCTTATAGCAGCTGGAATTTTTAATGAAGGGTACATGTATGTACTAAAGTTGATGTATGACTTACAAATAGTTATTGGTACAAGATGCAGAGATTTAGCCGATGAAATCAACAGTACAGCTTCTCAATATCGTCGCAGTCATAGCTCTGCTCGAAAAATGCAAAACCACCAAAAACAAAAGCTGCTAGAAGAAAATGGTTGTATGAGGAAGCTGAGGAGATTTTCCATGATCCAGGAATAGCAGACTAACAAAATTACATGTAAAGTTGTAATAATTATCTTCTGTCTACCTTTTTTCCCGTTCGGAATCTTTAAATGCATTTTTATCAAAACCATGTTTTTGAAACGCGTGTGCAAGGTAACTCATAATTTTACAGATGAATTCATAGAATTTTTAAATGAAAAGTTAGTTATTTTCCCACTCGATGAATGTATTTTTATAAGTTCAAATTTTGTTCATAAAAAAAGTAAGTTGAAAATGTTCGCAAAAAAATGACTTTTTCTATCACATTTTTTTATAATTTTATCTTTAAATACCTTAAATACTTGTGGCGGTTCCGCCAAACCCACGGCCCACTTACCTGAAAAAACCCCCATATCCGCAACTCAACTCCCACTGTCTCCCGCCAATGAAATCGCATTGGCATCTGAAAATATTTCCTTTTCCAAGCACATTAATGCATACAAGCATTACATAAAATTCCTAAAAAGAATTGCATCTACAAGGGCATTCATACATTACCAATGCATCTTTGCTTAGCGACCCAAAAACCGAATTCCAATTAGTGTAGATATTCACACTATAATTCGATCTAGCCGTCGTCATAGATGACATTCATAATTGACACAGATGGTATACACAACCGTCATTGTGTATCCATCTAAATTACTTTCCGAAGACTTGCAACTATTGATTCAGTTGCAAGCACTTCTCGCGGAAATATTTCTTTGTTTGAATCTTCAAACAATCACCGACGCCACGTTTAGCCGTCGGATCGGATTCAATAGCATAAACATATGCAAACAAAAGAATCCGATTCTCCCAGTCGGCAGAGAGACGATATACGATCTCTATTGTATGAATTATCGCAATCCCTTTTAGCATCTAATGAGTGGCTGCTATTTAGACAGCTGACCCTCATTACCGAAAGATGCCGTAGGTCGTTTCACCATCGTTCTTTTTTTCCTCGTTTTAGGTTCTGTTTATCCTTGGCTAAACGCACCGATGAACACGGTGGGGTGTACGAACACACACATACACCCACGCGTCCCCGAGATCGCTTTCCATTGGTCACTGGTCAAAGGAAATTTCATTTCCTTTTCACCACACCACCAAAAACTCACCCCAAACGATTAAATATCGTTGAGTCCTTTACCATCCGCTGACCGCCGCGGTCACGCGTCACTCCCGCTCTCCGCCGGCAGCGGAGACGCGTAACTAAAATTCGCAGAGTCTAGTGGGTAGTTGAGTAAAAATGTATAAGATCAATTTAATGTGTTAATAATAAGTTTTAAGTGTAGTATTAAAACACTCGCATATAGCGATGATGACGAATATAACAAAAGTAGTAGTTTTTGATAAAGAATAAAACTAAACCAAGTGTGTTTAATTTCCCAGCTACTGTTCCACAGTGTTTGTGTGTATTTCCGTTTTCTCCTGGTGAACAGTTTTCTTTTGTTGCTGCGCTGGAACAATCGGATTATTAACGAAAGGTTGTAGGACGAGGTAGAATCAGCGTCCATGCCGACGCACAGACCTCATACCCCACATACTCATCAATTGACTATACTCATAACCTAAACAAAACCATTTCTTCTTTTTTTTACGGATCATCCAACGAGGGTCTACACTGCACACCGCAAAAAAAAACGTTTTTTTGGCGTTGATGTCTTGTACTTATAATATGCTTCTTTATGCATAAAATTTAATGAAATGAAAATTTATTTAAACACTTCTATGTATATATAAATATATATTAAGTAGTTTTTAAAAAAATCGACAAAATCTGCTTTTTTTTTTGTCGATTTTTTTTAAAACCATTTAATATATATTTATATATACATAGAAGTGTTTAAAACGCGGCTAAAAAATAGTCGAAAACCCATGCCCTGTCGCTTGAAAGCTGTGATAGATGCTAAAGCCCATCATATAATGTCTTAAAACTACAAGTTGTACTAAATATTGAACTGTTTTTCTTTTAGGTATTATTTTTGTTTTTTATTTTTTATTTTAAAATTTAGATTATGACAATTTTGTTTTCTTTATTATAACTATTGGCAAAAGATGTATAATGCGAAATTAAAAAAAATTTACAACCGGGAACCGGTCTTGGCCTTATTTAGCAAGTCCTGGGGCTTGTTAAATTACCCATGATAATATGTTTTTCCGGGCAAGGTCATTAGTCTTACGCCATAGGCTCCCCGACGGGGAATCGAACCCCGGCCTCCCACGTGACCGACGGGGATACTAACCACTATACTATAGAGGAACCCTATGAACTAAATACGTAGGCATAATATGGATAAGTTACAGTATGCTTGAGCAGATTCGCGGGGCAGCTTTCTGACAAATGCACAAGAAGGTTCGAAAAGTTAACGTGTACTGCACATACAAATGTTCCAACAAACTTGCGTTTCTACTAAAACAAAATCCCCGGTTCTCCATTTATTTTCCGTTCTTATCGGAAGAAGACAGTGAAGTCAAATAATGAGAGAATAGAATTGACGAAGCAGAGGTTGTTCCTAATCTATAACACAGTACAGCCACATTTTGTAGTTGACAGTAGTTCAGCCTACGTATAACTAAAACTGTTGGACCTTATATAGAAACCATTTAAGACCAGTACGCTTCGATATAACCTTTTCCTAACCAACATGGATTTGTGACATTGGAGATAATCATGATTGTTTAAAGCAAACATTTTCAGACCCATTCGGGACAGACACACCTTGTATAGAAAAGATTGGCTTATTATACAATCCAGGATTACAAAATCTGCCAGAAACTTCGACATTGCCAATGTACCCAGTCAGTGGCGTAGCTAATATAGTCTGCACCCGGCGCGAATACCGATGGTGTTACCCCAAGACTTATTAGGCTGAGACCAGAGACTTCAGTTTTATACACAAGTTGTGAAAACCAGACATAAATTCATAAATAAAAGAAAAACAAATCGTCATATATTCTCGATTATAACATTCATCGATTATATTTTTGGATATATTCTCGTTCAAATTACCGCTTTGTGGGTCATACTACTTCTTCACATCTCTAAGCGGGTAACTGTGTGCAAATTATTTATGTGGCAATACTATTTTTATGAGCTTTTATTTTTTAACTTTCAGTAAAGGGTATCACCCCCAACCGGATGCCCAACAGTTGTAAAGTTTATGGAAGTCAAAGGTTTAATCAAGGTAGGTCAGCTAACGTGTAAAAATGTTTAACTCATAGGAAATTAAGCAATAATTGCGATAATATAGATTGCCGCAAAATAAACGCGAATAGCGGGTGCTATATGTTCACCCCCAAGTCGGAGAAATATATTTCTATGCTGCTTAAAAGAGTTGACCCAACCCTCGACGAACTCCACGAAGAATTGATAACTATAGAAGCCAAAAACCATTTAAACGTTAGCATGGGGCTTAGTCAGTTATTTATTGTTAGAAACGATAAAAATATATCTGATCAAACAATCAATCAATCAAACCAGTTGTAAAAGATATCTCGTTTTGTCGACTACCTGTAGAAGCCTATTTGCATGATGTCGAGCGTTGTCTATGTGATAATTAGCACGGACGGTACCAAGATAAGTTTAAGCAGGTGATTCATTATTGTACTTCAGAGCTGCAGCGTTCTCTAGACACACTGTAACTGCCGCCAGATATGAATGAATGAATGAAGTGGGGGCAGGACCCTCATTTTACTTCGATTAGTACAAGTGGTATACACATATAAATAGATTTACAAACGACATAAAAACGTCGCGGGTTGGAGGGGGAATCGTAGGGATTAATTTTCAAGTATCGTAAAATGTGGGGAACGGGGTTCTAAACAAAGATGGATAGACAATAGTGTAAGACCGGGAAGGGCGAGGATAAGCCGGCGGCTAGAGTGTGAGTATAAGTGCGGATTGTGAGATTGTAAGCAGTGAGCGGGGCGGAGTCAGGAGCAGTATGAGAGGAGACGAGGTTTGAGAGCGGGCGAGTGGAGATGGAAGTCAAAGACGGTGGGGTAAGAGTTTGCCCACAGCAGCATTCGCGAAATGGGTTCATTAGACTCGTAAGAAGTGTGATGGGCGGGAAATAGAAGATACGAAGCTTTCGCAGATTTCGAGGGTTAGTGTAAAATGTGATGAAGGAGAGCAGACTTGGGCAGTTGATTGTATCTAAGAGAAAACGGCGGATGAAGAGGATGTCGGCATGAACTCTGCGCTCTTCAAGTGTGTTAAAGTTAATTAGATGGAGAGGATTTTCATATAGGGGGTAGAATCAGAGGATTTTCCAATTCAATCTTTGAAGGGGAAACGCAAAAAACGACGTTGCATGCTTTCGATCCTGCGAATGTGAGACGAATAGAGACTAGACCAGACCTGACTAGCTTTTTCAAGAAGGGGAAGGACAAAGGCTATGTACAGGGATCGGAAAACGTAGGGATTAGAGAATTAGAGTAAAATAGATTACAGATATCCATTACATAAAAGAAACCTCTTTTGAGATTTGAAATATTTGTAAACTGGGAGGGAATTTCCTGAGCAGTAGAGTGAAGCCTCTAATAGCAATGTGATGTGACATATATTTTGGGTTTAAAACGTGCGCATATTATAAAAACTAAAATGGGCGTCTCTTCTGAATCTTCTAAATAGAGATTATAGACAAAGTACGATAAAGTTGCGTTTATTCAACAAATACTCTTTTTTTCTCTATTCTTCCATTTACCTTAGTTATTTTTTTGTCCAACACAATCCGATTGATGGTTACAAAAAACAATCATTATTACACACGACATTCATGTTCCGATGAGGATCTACGAGTGCGAACGAAGGAAGAGGGAAAGGATACGGACAGGAGATATCGACATACATTCATCTCGAATGCCTGGGTCTCATGAAGACGAGATGTAAAACCGTGAACTTACGCACACTCTCTATTTGACGATTATCACGGGCAGAAGTTTTGTTTACAATAAAACCTCAGCATCAACTATGCAAAATCCGAAGATATACTGCTCCAAGCCCGAATAAGACGCTGTAATTCAGATTAAAAACGTAATTAGAAAAATTTCAAAATAAGATGTCTGAGAACCGAGGTAAAAATTATTTCTTACCAAGCCTTTGCCAGTCCAATTCTGACTTATGCGACTCCAATATGGTGAAATATTATTCCACCGAATAGAGAGGAGCTAAGAATGTTTGAGAGGAAGTGCCTTACAGCATGCATGCAGATGTATGGGAGTGACCACTTCGACTTTTGACATTGTGTTTCTAATAAGAAGCTATATAATTACGAATGCAATTATGGTTATTGCGAGAGATCATTATAGCAAGTCAAAAGGGATTGAGGATAACGAACTAATGTCAGGATTGTTCTATCCTAATCCTGGGTATTTCTAAAATACATTTTTTTTTACACAAACGCGCGCACAAAAGGGGATTTTGGAGTACCCTTTGTCAGAGCACAGTGCGAGCGGAAGGAGAGGAAATGGATAAGGAAAGGAGGTATCGATGTACATTGGTCTTAAATGCCTGGACATTACAACGACGAGGAAACACATGATCAGGTAGAGTATTCCACATTCGTGTGGTTCGGCTAAAGAATGACTCTATGTTTATTTGTGCGCCTGAAGTCCACTTTCAACGTGAACTGATGCGCATTCACAGATTGACGGGTATCACGGGAAAATGTCTGAAGAGGCGGGACACATTCAGCAAGTTCAGTTGACCAACGACCGTGATAACATCTATAGAAAAGAGATAGGCACGATACGTTGCGCCCATGTTCTAACGACGAAATTGCTCGACTCACAGCTGAGTCCCCAATAAGTTTCACTGCTCGTTTTTGCATCCCACCCAGCACGTGCAACGCTGTTTTGATTACACCTACCCAAATATAGAAATTAAATTCCAGTTTGGAACGAATATTTAGGGCACTTTTCAAATAAGTAGTCGTTCAAATTGAGAATCGAACTAATTCGAATGTTGAGAATTGACAGTGTCTTTGCTTCGAGGGTGCAAGTGACGCTCATCGACAGTACGTCTATATTGGGATCATCTTTGGCGAGAGCCGGCACTGGATTCGGGCCTGCACGGAGTGAGAGAAAAGCGAAATTGAGGAGTAAATAATTTGCTGATTCAATATGTTCTGAAATGAGGGATCAATCCATTCACTGCCAGGTAAATTTAGAGTATTTATTTAGTGGCCCTATATGCCAACATTTTATTTTGAAGGAAACATGGAAAGCCGAATTATTTTGGTAAAAAAAAGGAATGTGTTATTGAAAAAAAATTATTATATAAATGTCCATTTATTTATTCCGATAGTCCCTAACTCAAACAGCTATAAATATATTTGATTACCAATTGGAATCAATCTAAGCTCGCTACCCAAGCTACGATGTATCTCGTAAGTGGCAGTGAATGGGTTAAAGAGTGAAGTCATATGTGACCGAATTACGGCAGCAGCCTGTCAGTAAGCGATTGGGAAAGTACGGGACTGAACTCGTACACAAATCAGAGGCTGAATGAAATAGTTTGTGATTGACTGACTTAAGTAAGCGAAGGAGTGAGCAATAAAGTCATAAAGGAACGGCGAAATGCGGGAGCGACTAAAGGATAAAAATGAGAATTTGTTGTGAAAAACGACTAACCGTCGAGTAGTAGTCAGTACTAGAATCTCATTCCATACGTACATATGAATATAAGATATATGAATAAAAACCATTGTAACATCTCAGTAGTGTTCGAGAAGTCTGTGAACGATTGTTGACTGCGAAAGTTAAGATATGAACATAAGTTAAGATATGAACATAAGTTAAGTGAACATAATGAATGAAAAAACTGTAATGGCAAAAAAACATTTGGTTAGCCACATAATTAGAAGATTAGGGGAAAGTTATTGAAGAAGTGAGGGAATAGAAGATCTGGATGCCAGAAGTGCTGCCGAGATAAAATCTCCGAGCGCTTCCACAACATTGATAACGTGAAACATTAAGCTCGGTACCGTCTAATGGAGAAGACACATAGCCCAAGATGAACGAATAAGAAGTCATTTGTGGTAGGATTTATGGTGGGCGACTACGAAGAACACTTCTATTGCCGGCATGACGTTGATCTTGTCCCAAAAAGCTTTGGTGTGTCAAATTGGCTGACATCAAAAGAAACAATTACGTGTGGAAACGAATACTGCAAACCAAGATTGAATTCGTGTTGTAGAGACAGAAAAGTAAGTAAAGAGACCAAAGACATCCGAACAAATGACCTAATTCTATTGGACGATATCAGACTGCAAATCATAATTTGTTTATTTTTTTTGTAGATCAACTAACTGCCGTAAATGTATAACGCATTGTGGCAATTTATGTATAAAAGACTCTACAGGAAGTTTGACTTTACGACTGGAGTAATAGTTTTTTTCAGTGTTCGATTGCAGGATTTCCTGTAATATATCCCATCAGGAGGTCAAAAATGGCATATTTCTTACTACAATTTCCATTCACAATGTCCCTTATTGTCTATATGAGAGATGAGAAGACTCTGAAGGAGTAAGGCTCTGTAAAGCCTGACAAGGGAAGTTGAACGCTTTAGATCAGCAGGAAAGATCGCATAAGTCATGTAGTGAATGAGTAAAGGACTACACTAGTAAAGGAGTTAGAGCTTGAAGCGTTAAATGAAGGAATGTGTCAGTATATAAAGAAATAAGTGAATGAGTGAAGGGGTGAGTGAATGAAGAGGTGTATGCCGAGTACGAAAGAGTTTGTTGAAAGAAGAATTTAGTAAAAACCACTCTATGATTAGAATGAGTGACCAATAGTGTGAGCTAGCGATGGAACGAGTGAATAACAAATCGTGTTCCAAAAGCAAGTAAAAAGGAAGAATAAGTAAGGGAATAAGTGAAATACTATGGAGGCGAATAACACACCGGATAGCTATAGTGATTTTATAAATGAAATGAAGAACTAACCTTTACCTTAGGTTATGCTTAGTTAAGTTAGTTCCTACGCTCTTTGGTTTGTAAGTTATATATACATTAGTTATAGGTACCTATGTTGTTTGAATTAAGCCAATAAAAGGGCTGGTAGGCCTGTGGCGTCTCTAACAGACACACACAATACACAAGCAAATAGTGGAGAACACCGAACGAAAATCGAATAAGAAAATGCATCAGAGCCGTATACGATAGCGATAACATAACAATTCACATCAGTGGAATATATTTAAGTTTAAAAATCGAATTCTAAACCCGGCCAGTAGCCTGATGGGTTGCGCTTTGGTTCAATTTTTGGTGATTCTAACTGTCATAGCGTCAGTTCGAATCACACGTTCTTCACTATCATTCCAAACGCTATAGGCCTACTAAACTAAACTAAACTAAATGAACGAATGAGAGAATCACCAAAGCATCGATTAAGTGAATGGATGAATGATAGTCAAAAGGATAAATAAAAAGGGAGGAAGTAAATAAAGCAGTAGGTAATTGAATTATGGGGTGATTGGTAGTAATGGCCTTTTATTTCATTATAAAAAAAAAATCGAAGATCGAAGAAATCGAATGAGTAAAGGACTACACTAGTAAAGGAGTTAGGGCTTGAAGCGTTAAATGAAGGAATATGTCAGTATATAAGGAAATAAGTGAATGAGTGAAGGGTTGAGTGAATATTATTCATTAAAAAATTATATTATTTTATTCATCGAATAAAATTAAGATTGCTGAGTTTTAAAGTGCAAGTTATTTTATCTTTTCTAGATTTCATTAATAGTGGTGTTTTGGCGGATGTTAGTTAGGTTGATTAACTTTGGCGTAAATTAGTCTATCTGGCTCGTAAGTGTTCCGCCGAACACTGCTGCTACAAGGACTTACACGGAGCGGAAAACTGCACACAAGTAAAACACTGAGATAATAGTCACTAATGAAACACAGTATATACTTGCAATTTCGATTCCTTTTATTGTCTTAACTTAAATCAAAAACTGTTGATTTAAAACATGCACATAAAATGGCTAAAGCGCGTGACAAGTGTTCGTTAGTTTCCTCAAAATCGCGACGAAATATTATTGGACACTAGGATTGTACTTAACGATCCTTGGACGCAGGTAACTACAGCGAAACACACTCGAATGTTCAGAGTGAGGATTTTGGTTTAGCGCGAATTGAAATAAAACAGAATAAATAATTTTTAATGTTGCCGTCGGTGGCAGTTCGGAAGAATACTTGATCCTCACGTCCTCGCAGCTTCCTGTCGACCTCCTCGGATGCTCAAAAATAGATTTCGCGATATGGCTGTTCGATATAGCTCGTCGTCTCGTCGACGATCAAAATTAGACTCCCTGAGTAGACTAACTAATCAAATTCCAATCCCCCATCCGAAAAGGGAAATTTCCCAAAGTATTTCCGCACAGTATCTGTTAAGCAGAATTTCCCTTAGTATCTGTGAAAGGAGAATTTTTCATTATCATAATAATCAACATCGTCACCATTGTGGTGGTGATCGAAATCCTGTCCTCCTTTGTCCGTTGATCGGATGCCGCCGCTTATTATCCGCTCACACGCTGGTTTGTTTATCCAACACATCTGGCATGAGGAAAAGGTTCCCATGCAATTCGGATGGGATAGGAACCATGGAATGTAACGCTTTTGTTTACCTTTCACTCATAAACATCTATCTGGGATAGTGTTTAGAGTTTATGGCTCTATGGCTGCTAATCAGCAGCGCTACGATAAGTTGTGTTTGAACAAGTGTGCCTTAGACTTACAGCCATACGCTGGGTTGGTGTTAATTTTCAATAGCAACCAGAATAGGCATCCGTTGTTCGGTTTATTTACCGGCAATGTAATTCCTAGGAAACATCGTGCAGATGTTTAGGATGGGAGATTTATGACCTGTATTCTGGGATTGGTTTTGCATACGATGAATGGATGCGTTGACTCGATATTGAAAGTTTTTGAACGTTAAGTTCCTTGTTTTTTCTGCTATCGGATTCAACATTGTTGCAGTTTGGTATGACCCTTGTTACAGGTATGATCAAGAGCTTTGGGGCACGTGTAATGAATAAGGTAAGTATCTTCCTTGAAGGGTAGGAACCTTACCTGGGCGGAATTGTGCGTTCGTAGAACGCTACAGTGTTCTGCCTCACAATAAAAACATATACTAACAAAAATTGAAACAAAGAAAACCTTAGCTAGAAACTAATAAAAGTACAAATAACGATACCACCAAATTAGTGATATTTGGTAAAAGCATTGAAACATGCATGCGACTGTACCTATGTAAGTTCAACTTATGCAATAAACTGGTTTCATATTCCTGTAGAATTGAACTTGAAAATAATTTTGTAAACCTTGGGTCATGTCTTTTTCTTCTATTAAAATTGCGGAATTTAACATAAGATTGACCTGAATGAAGTACTGCAAGAACGCTATATTTTAGGGTGGGCTTTATTAAGAAATTATTTTATGTGCATATTTATTCCCAAAGTTAATGTTAACATCTTCCCAAAAAAAAAATGTATGCAAAGACATCATAATAAAACAGGTAACGACTAAATGAGTGGCGACTGAATACATGTGTAAATTTGACCAAAAATATATTAAATAAGTGAAAAAAACATGAAATCAATACGTAAATAAATAATGAAGCAAATACGACAAATTAGTAGTTAGAGAAAGTTAAGTAAAGTATATGTGTACATGTGTGGCTAAACTTACTCGTTCAGTCGAGATCTGATATTTTTTATACCGTTAGTTTCCGGAAGGCGTTTTAACCACGTATTTATTAAACGTTTACCTTTGCAATTAGCGTTTATTTATGTATTTACATAGCATGTCCTAATGGCTTGTATAATGCGCCGCTGTCATGTCAATTGTGACACATTTTTTCATTTAGGGGCAATTTGCCAGTAAATGTGTTAGGAAACTTGTAGTGTTAAATTGTGAAAAGCATTTTTGTAAAAGGAGAAATATATACAGTGGTGGAAAAAATAATAGAAACAAAGGTTTAGATAACGATCAACAATCAGTAACTGCGTACAATTTGGTTTTTCTTCGACACCAATTCTATACCCGAACCGTACCTAACAATACTTTGATATGGTGCATCAATTTTCTCTTCAGTTTTTTTTTTTTTTGCCTAGTAGTAAAAAACGCAAGCGAAAGGGATATATTGCCTGGAAAAAAAATATGGGAAAAAAACCATCACCACAGTCTTCAACCGTGATTGTGAAGTAAACTACTGGTTCGTCTTTATTGAAATCTTCGTAAATTTGTTAGACTTGTGCTTTAGTGTTTGTTAGAACGAAAAAAAAAAAAAAAAAATTGTGAAAATGGGTCTTGGAGTACATTGCACTAGTTCCGACCGTTCCGATCAAAAAATTAAGAAATGACGGGAAAACAATGTTTAGTGAGGGCAGAATCCTCATATATTTAGCTTAGTACAAGCGATAAAACTTAACAACTATCTTAAAACTATATATAAGAATATAAACTATGGTTAAAAAGAAAAAAGAAGAGGGGGGTGGGGGTATGTATGGCGAGTTGGTTACTGGATTTATCCATCAGTTATCACTCATTCATTTATTTCGCTTAGTACAGGATGCAAGAGTGTAGACGGGGAGTGGGCGTGGTCAGGGGGGGAAAGAGAGGAGATGACGTTTGAGAGCAGTAGAGGTAAAATTGAAACCTAAGGAGGTAGGGTAGGAGTTAGCCCGTCGCAGCATTAGCAAAATGGGTTCATTAGAGCCGTAAGAAGTGTGGTGGGTGGGCTGATAGAAGAGATGAGGGTTTCGCAGGTTACGGGAGTTAGTGTGAAGTGCAATGATGGAGAGCAAGCTTGGGCAGTTGATTGTGCCTGAAAGAAGACGGTGGACGAAAAGGATATCGGCATGAGTTCTGCGCTCCTAAAGTGTGTTGAAGTTGATCAGCCGGCTTGTGTATGGGGGGAGAATCTGAGGATTCGTCCAGTTCAGTCCGCGGAGAGCACAGGATGAAATAGCTAAGCTAATGAAGCGCTCTAAGAAAAAAATATTCACAGCTCTTCATTCAGATCCCAAAATGGAAACCAGATGCAGAAAAAGAAAAACAACCTCACGATTCGACAAACTGCTAATCCGACTATCCAAGAACAAGCTGTTTTTTTTTTCAATGGAATTAAAAAATGACTTAAACGCACCTTGTACGAGTCGTACAATTAGAAACAGACTAATAGAAGCGGTCCTCCTGGAAGAAGTCTCAGAAAAGTTCCTTACTTGAGCAAGAAAAATATAAAGCAGAGACTCGTTTTTGCCAAAAAAACACCTCCACCATGCGAATTGGAATAACATCTTATGGTCGAATGAAACCAAGATTAATTTGTTTGGTTCCGATGGAGAAATGTACGTCAGACGACCAATGAACTCAGAATTCGACCAAAAATATGCCACCAAAGAGGGGCTCGTACTTTTCGACAACAGGAAAAAAACGGCTCAATTAGAACAGTTTGAAGAAGAGGAAGGTCTACTCTATGGCCCTGGAATCGTAGATATGCAAAAAACTGCGGTAACTTAGAACAAATTACGGATTTTTTTCACGATTTTTCTATTACTCAAACTATAAACGCGTTTTTCTCGAAACGCAAAATTTCGCACGCCGTGTAACGTAGCTCAAAAACTAATCATTCGATCTTTATGAAGTTTGGTATAGAAATTCTATAGATATTTGGCCTCAGCTCCGTTTTTTTATTTTTTTATTTAAAACATTGTTATTAACAATTGTTTATAGAAGAAAATCGTTTTTCTTTCAAAACTTCGCCATTTTTGCAAATTTGCATTTTTCCATAAACTAAAGAACCCATTTTGTATTTTTTGTTTCAGATCATTTTTGTGACCTGTGTGCTGCACGGCGCACTTTGAAGACGCTGTTTTCAAGCCGCCATTGCACCGTTTTATTGTTAACGATTAGTTGATTAGGAACTTTGGTCCAAAATAAAAGATGAATGGTACTCTATACCGCCCGCGACTTGTACCAAAGTAGTCAATTCCATGGGACGAAGATGCGAAGAATTCATTAAAAACAAAGGTGGAACAACTAAGTATTAAAAGGATAACACTTTTACTGTAAATTAATTCTTCACAAAACACAAACAAAAAACTAATTTGTTTCTATTATTTTTTCCAAGCAAATATCCAAGGAAAACCGGAATCAATATTTTTTTTCACTATTTCTCGTTTTTTTTATTAAAAATTTAGTATTTCCTTTATGTATTACAGTGCACCAAATCTATTAGTATATTTTTAATTCTTATTTTTCCCCAAATACATTTTTTTCTTAACGATTAATGTCGAAGAACAAGCTTGTTTCTATTATTTTTTCCTCCACTGTATATGTATGGTATTAATACCGTGTTGAGTGTTATGTTGCTGAACGTAGTTATATTGTATTCAAGAAACTTTAGAGAGTAAGCTTGTAAGAAGTAGTATTTAGTACGTTTTAAAGGTATTGTTATTGGTTTGTTGCCCTTTGGGTTGCCAAAAAACTTCATTAAAGAGCGGTTCAATGTGGCTATTCATAGCTTGGTACTATTTCTCAAGAACTATAATACTTAGCTGTGTCTTTCACGACTCTCAACTATTATATACTCCTTAACCATATATGCCCGAATTAGCGCACCAAACTCCTTGATCTTAAAACTAAATCAGTCATGTATGTATGTATGTAAGAATCTATTTGTTGCTAAGTATTGTTACTACTTTCTGTATATACAATTCTATTAACATTGACTATCATATAACGGTTATGTTTTAGAAACATTGCAACGTTTTCCTATTACACCCATGTATAAAATAGTGATTTAATAACTTGGTTAAGACTGCACCAAAAAGACGTTTTAATGGATTAAAAAAATGTAAGATAAATATTTGATTTCTTGTCGTTTCGTTTTTGTTTTTACCATTTCACTTGTTTTTTTTTAATGTGTATATTTAAATATTTGGTTTTTAAATGTCTATATTTGTGTCACAAATTGTTTATAGGAAGAAGAGCAGAAAAATAAAATAAAATAAATGCGTGAAGCTAAGCGTATACGTGTTTCAGTGATTTGTTTGATTGTTGTTAAAACGTGTGATAGTCACCTCACTAATTAGCGGTTCCAGCAAATGATTATCAGTGACCCGAGTCATAACGGTTTCCGTAAATGTCGACTTTGTAATAGTTTCTGTAATAAGGCCTAACTCGGTCGGAGCCGGGGGCAACATTGGCAGGTCCGGTACAGCTTTATTGACGGTGACTGTTACTGACGGTCCGGCACCATCGTTCTTCGCCACGTGCACTTGGTGTTGGCTACCACCACTTAGGAAGTGCGCAGGAATCATTGCTTGGAAATCATCACTTGTCAATGGCCTTGGCGGTAGTTGTGCCATCTTGGATTTCAATATTGACGATTTTGTGTGTTTTTTATGTTCACCAAATAACCATTTTTGTTTTTTGGTCATTAAAAGGTTTTGACCGAAATTTTGTAGATAAGCAAATTATTTTTTAATTTATTATATAAAAAGAAAAAAGAAGAGAAAAAATATAATATAATAATAAAATAGATACGTTTTTTTCCTACATAGCTAACTAATAATAACGACTTTGGATGAAATTCTAGATCTCTGGTCCTACTTCCAAACAAAAATGATATTCAAAACCTATGCTTGAGAACCTGTTTCAGAGATTTTCAATACGGATATTTAAGAAGGGAGTTGGATTGAAGTGTAAACAAGATGATGTCAGGAACTTTAATTAATGAGCAACTACGTATTTGACATTTACTAATGGAATACACAGAATGTACAGTTAAAGAGGATAACACGCAAGACATATAAATGAAGAAAATTTGTTGTTCGAACTTATCGTATCTACACATGCAAACTAAAAGGTATCCTATAAAAAAGAATGTAAATAGTCATAACTCCCGTGACTGCAACTTCTCACATACAATTAAAACAGAATATCAACAATTCTTAAGGAGGATAGGACAAGAGATATAGCGGAAAGGATATGAGAAGTCAATTACTAAAGACAGTAATAAGAGACTTATAGCAAGTAATCGAAAATAAGACAAGAATTGAATACAATAGTTGACGACACAAAGGTTGAAGATAGTATCCAAATTGCACTTTATAGACATTACCTTAAGAAAGTAGTATAAAACAGCAATTGGGATCAGCACTCGAAGAGAGCATTTGATTGGTAACCAAAACAGTTATCGATCAGAGTAGTTAGACGGCACTCAAGGAATAATAAATAGCAGCCGAAGGCAATTGTCGGATCCAATAGTCAAACCATTGACTTGTTCATAGTGACGTACGAGAATAGAGGATAACCGGCATTTAGCAATCAAAGATTTAGAAATAAAACACTAATCAGCTCAGACGTTGTAGGTTTATATCCAATATACAACCAACTCGTGTGCGGCCTTTAGCAATCAAACATTTCGAAATTGTCGGAGCCAATAGTCAAAGCCAACCTGAGAGGACCATTGACTTGTTCATAGTGACGTACGAGAATAGAGAATAACCGTTCAGTGACATCACCATCATCATCATCGGCACTACAACCGGGATCCGGTCTTGGTCTTATTTAACAAGTCTCGACGCTTGTTAAATTTTCCATAATAATTTATTTTTACGGGCAAGGTTATTAGCGTTGCGCCAATCTGTGACATCAGGTATTATTATTATTAGTATAATTACTCAGCCGAAGCTAGTTACTCATGTACGCTTGGCCATTCGTGAACCATCCACCCACCTTAAGTAAATTTATTACGAAGATAAACATAACCACAAAAATCTTGCAATGACTTTGAGGAACAACCACTAGGACTCGCACCTTTTGATTGAAATATTGATGATCACTAAATTTATTATTACGAAATTACATAGTCATGTGTCATTCGATGGCCCAAACAGTCGTAAAGATAGCCTACGGTTAAATTATCATAAATACTTCCAGAAATGAATTTGAGCTATGAATTTGTGGCGGAACAGTAGTGAGTTCTAACACTCGATGACAAATCTATAAAAAATCTAGTCAAGCTATTTAGTTAAAAACCACCGAAGGCAGTCATCTCATATTTAAAAGTAACCTATCCGAAGCACATCACTCAAAGGTCATTTAAACAGTTTGTCGAAGTATTATCCGAGTAGCTCTTAAAAAAGAGAGTAGGGAATCCCAGAATTACTTCAGAAGTTAAAATAGAACTTTGTTCAATAACTAATTGATGACCGATCATATAATTGGAAGAGGTGCTGCTTGTAATATTAGAAAAAAATGCATCTTAAGAGGCGGAGAGCTCAACTGAAATTTGACAAACAAATCAACCGAACACAGATGAAGGAACTTACTAAAGAAATAGTTGACAATTTTTTGTAAAATTTGATCGAAAAGAAGAGACGGTTGTTTGAGAGCTACACTCCGCCACAGCTGGTTGAGACACCCTCTGATCTCGGCGTTTCTCGATAATTTCGCTCCATGTGTATTACAAATATTGCTGTTAGGTAATCATTGCCAATTTCTACGAAGATTCTAACAACCATAAATCCTGTTTTATGGCGTAATTTTGTCGGAATTTGCTATTTGTCCCTAATTATCCGCAGCAAGTGTTTGAGACAGGGTATAAATACTTTGGAATTTCAGTTGCGGATTCCATTCGCAGTGTGAGTTGTTGGTCAGTTTTAGTGATTTGATTCAAAACAAAGTACTCAAACACGTCTTAGAAGTAAAAAAGTTTAAAATGGGGTTGTGGCGTCTCTAACAGATACACACACAATACACAAGCAAATAGCGAAGAACACCGAACGAAAATCGAATAAGATAATGCATCAGAGCCGTATACCATAGCGATAAAATAACAATTCACATCAGTGGAATATACTTGCTTTTAAAAATCGAATTCAAAACACGGCCAGTTGGGTTGCGCTTTGGTTCAATTTTTGGTGATTCTAACTGTCATAGCGTCAGTTCGAATCACACGTTCTTCACTATCATTCGAAACGCTATAGGGTCTGGAAAGATCTTAAACCAAACGGAGATCCAAAACATTCAAAAAGAAAGCGCCAAGATGGATTTTCTGCCAACAAAATTATAAAACTTTTGAACCACAGTCGCACAGTTGTTTTAAACTATTTAAAGGAGCCAGAAAACGTCGGGAAAAGATACGTATCTGGACGAAAATATAGCTTGACATCAGGAGATTGGCGATCTCTACTAAGAGAAGCGTTAAATTGCACAGCAACAACAAGGGAAATCGCGATATCAGCAGGGAATTCAAATGCAGACAAAAGACTAAGCACTTGGCCGCGTGTGTTAGTTGAAGCGGAACATCTTCAAAATAAGCGTTTGAAAAGAAAACCCGCTCTACTACAAGGTCATCGATATGCCCATTCGACCTTTGCCAGAATTCATTTAAGATGGATGAAGGGTTGGAGAACTGTCATCTCACTGACGAGAAACGCTACTGCCTTGCTGGTCCTGACGAATTTCGTCATTATTTTCATGATTGGACGAGCTGTTTTTAGAACGACGACATTGTGGATGTAGAGTCATGGTTTGGACAGGAATACCATACCAAAATAACACCGATATCCGCTTCGTAAACGGCAGGATGGATAGTGACGACTACCTCAAGATCTTACATGAAGAGATCGTGCATCATAACCAAGAAAAATTTGACGACAATTTCATCCTGCAACAAGATAATGCAGCAATCCACACAGCCAGGAAGTTAAAAGAGTGCTTCGAGCGTAACAACGTTTCTGTTCTTGACTAGCCATCATGGTCTTCAGGCCTCAACATAATTGAGAATGTATGTGGACATCTCTTCAGAGATGGTACCAAGGCGGACTACAATTCAATACCGTAAGAGACCTTAAAGATGGCATTAAAACTGAATGGGACAAAATCTCACGGAAATTGATTAAAAAACATTTTAAATCTCTTACATCAAGAATTTTAGAGGTTGTAAGTAAAGAGGGAGGAAGTAGTCACTACTAAAAATAAATAAACTATCATAATGGAACTCCAAATTTTGTTTTTATTTCAAAAACCCTAATCGTGTCTCAACTACTTGTCGCGGGTAATTGAGGACAAATTGCGAATTCCAAAAAATTAGGGCAACAATGGATTTATGGTTATTAGAGTCTTCTTACCAGGAGTACCGGTGTGAGCGTCAAGATACAAATGTATCGATAGGGAACGTTTGTTGTCACCGAACCCATATTTTTTTGTTATTTGGTTGCTATGACATCTGTCAAATCATCAAGTCATTGTACAAACAACATCATTTTTTTTTAATCCTTTTAAAAAATGTAGAATTTTGTACCAGAAAATTATGATTTGCGGAAAGCATTAATTTTTTGTTTTCATTTGAAGAAAAGTGCTGTAGAGTCGCATCGAATGCTTGTCGAGGCTTATGGTGATCATGCTCTATCGGAAGCAACATGCAAAAGATGGTTTAAGCGGTTCAGAGATAATGATTTTGATGTGCGAAGTGAAGAACGTGGAAGACCACCAAAAAAGTTAGAAGACGCCGAATTGCAGATGACACTTTAAGTCAAAAACAAGTGGCAGAAATGTTAAATGTTGCACAACAAACAATTTCTGCCCGTTTAAAAGCTATGGGAAAAATCCAAAAATGTGGAAACTGGGTGGAAAAGAAAAACACTACATGTGAAACGTTGCTTCTACGACACGAAAGAAAGTCAGTATTGCGTCGAATTGTGACTGGTGATGGAAAATGGATTTATTTTAAAAATCCTAAACGCAAAAAATCATGGGTACATCCAGGAGAAGCGTCAACATCGACTGCAAAGCCTGATCGCTTCGGAAAAAAGACAATGCTCTGTGTTTGGATGACCAGAAGGGGGTGGTGTATCAAGAACTTCTAAAACCTGGCGAAACTGTTGATGCGCAACACTACCGACAACAAATGATCAATTTGAACCATGTATTGATCGAAAAACGACCAGAATGGGCCACAAGCCTCGGAAAGGTAATTTTGTTGCACGATAATGCTCCAAGTCATACAGCAAAACCCGTCAAAGAAACAATAAAAGCTCTCGGCTGGGAAGTGTTACCCCACCTGCCGTATTCACCAGACTTGGCTCCTTCCGACTACCAGTTGTTTTCATCGATGAGACACGCATTAGCTGAGCAGCATTTCAATTCCTACGAAGAAGTCGAAAATTGGGTCTCCGAATGGTTTGCCTCAAAAGACGACCGGTTTTATTGGCGTGGTATCCACAAATTGCCAGAAAGGTGGTCGAAATGTGTAGAAAGCAATGGCCAATACTTCGAATAAAATGTTTTTTACTTTCACATTTAAAATTAGTGTTTTATTTAAAAAAAATTGAATTAGGAAAACTTGTAAGCCAGGAATTCGCTCGTGTAAAATTCAATATCACCTCTCCTATGAAGACCCTATAGCGTTTTAAATAATAGTGAAGAATATCGCGTGATTCGAATTGACGCTGACAGCTCGAATCACAAAAAAAATTTTACCTAAGCGTTACACATCAGGCTACTGACCGTGTTTCGAATTTGATTTCCAAACTCGACTATATTCCACTGATGTGAATTATTTTTATTTATCGCTTGGTATACGGTTCTGATATATTTTTCTTATTCGATTTTTTCGTTCGTGTTCTTCACTATTTTTACTTGTGAATTTGTGTGTGTCTGTTAGAGTTGCCACAACCCTACTTGCCAAGATAGTAGGTAACCTAGAAACAAATAGAAAGGACTTTGTGGAAAAGCTAATAACTTCATTAGCTCTCACTAAGGCTTATATAAAAACTTGTTTACATGCAAAGGGGTTTATCAAATTAATTGAACCAGTTGAATATTTACGCAAAAAACTTGCTAACGCAAAAGTTGAAGATATTTTTTAATACTTGACACACAGTCTTTTCATGGATCTAATTAAATAGGAAGGAAATTTATTTAGAAAATACTGGGCGAACAAATACCAAGATCACTCGCCAAAAAGTTGGAAAAACGGATTGTGAAAAAATAGGTGAAGAAACCCATCGAAGAGCTCGACAATAAGTTCGGAAAAGAACTTTTACAAATAGTTGGGTGATAAGATTATCTTAAGCTTGTATAAGTTCTCGCAGAATAACAATTAGTTATTAGAACAACGAGTGAGAAAACGTGCTGAAGAATTAATTGAGGATATCAACTGGAACCTTGCAGACAATATTTTCAAGGCGTTAATTGAACAGAAACGAAGTTTACTGAGAAGTTATTCAGCAAACACAACCAAACAAATGTCATACTGGCGAGAATCACACCGTACGCAGAAGAAATATTGGGAGACTACCAGTGCGGATTCCGTAGGAACCGGTCAACAAGCGACCAAATGTTCACAATAAGGCAACTGCTGGAAAAAAGTGGGAATACGGAGAGACGGTTCACCAACTGTTCGTTGACTTCAAAAAAGCCTACGCCTCAGTGGCAACGCAAAGACTCTACCGTATTGTAGTTGAGTTGGGAATCCCGAAAAAATATGCCGCCCTCATTCAAAAAAGGCATGAACGAAAACAAAATGCGAGTTAGAATAGAAAACCATCTCTTAGAACCATTTGAAATCCGGGACGGACTAAAACAGGGCCATCGCCTCTCACCGTGTCGTGCCTTTAACCTTGTCCTCGAGTCTGTCATCAGAAAGGTACAAGACGACAACATGGCCGGATCATCCCTGAACGGGGTCACACAAGTGTTCGTATATGCGGATTACATCGCCGTTTTGGGCGAGAATCTAGAAGCTGTAGATAAAAACAGTGAAATCATCACGCAAGCGGCAGAAGCGGTGGGCCTAAAAATAAATGAAGACAAAAGAAAATACATGATTACGGCGAGAGCAGGTGGGCCACAGAGAACACACATAAACGTCAGAAGCAAGATATTTGATAATGTCAAAGAATTTAAATACGTGGGAACAATACTGACGGCCAGTAACAAAATATCGAAGGAAATTTACAAAAGACTACACTCCGGCAAAGCTAGTTGGCATGCAGTCAGTAAACTGCTGAAATCCAGACTGCTATCACGTAATATAAAGCTTGGTGTCTATAGAACCATAATCATGCCAATTGATCTATACGGATGCGAAACATGGGCTCTCACAAAACGGGAAGAAAACAAATTCCGCATATTCGAGAATAAAGTTTTGAGGGGTATCTATGGCGGTAAATATGACGAGGAGGCAGAACAATGGAGGAAACTCCACAACCACGAACTGGAAGAGCTATACCGCAAACTTACAATAGTGAGAGTTATCAAGTCGCGAAAATTAAGATGGACCGCACACGTTGTGCGAATGGGCAACGATAGGACCGTGCGTAGAATTCTTGACGGTAGACCAACGGGAAAGAGACCGGCAGGACGGCCGCAATGGAGATTGGAGGACACTGTTAGGTTGGACCTCGAGGAGATCGGATCGGATGGTCGAATGTGGAAGGAGAGCGCACGGGACAGGGAACAATGGCGGAGTCGAGTCGGTGAGGTCATGAACTTTCGGGTTCCTACAGGCCAATAAATAGTAATAGTAGCAATTTCCTAAAAATCGCATTGCGATCGCCCTAGTGCAGTCTTGAGAGTTATGACTTTGCGTTAGCTAGTATAGTTTTTATAAGTTTAAAAAAGGAAAGAGAAATCGATCAGGCAAATAACAAATAAATAAATAAATAAGTATATAAATGTCTCAAATAGAACAAGCAGGTCTAAAACAATCCACTTTGTCCTCGGGTTGCAGATATCAATGAGGTTAAAATCCAAACACGAAACACTTCAATTCCTAATCCAATTATTATCCTTGCAACAATGAAATACTAGAAATAAATGGAAACTAAAAATGCAATGAGAGGTAATCGCGGATGCGAAGGATGCGCGGAATTAGGCGAGCTAGGGTGGTGTAAAAGGATATTGAATAATAGAATGCAAAATCTCACCTGAGTCTCAAAATCATTCGGAGTGGTCCCACTGCCTGTGTCAGATGTTTGTGATGGAAATTGTTGCTGTTGATCCGATGGAATCGAATTCGAATGTGCCACGCGCCCACGTGGTGCCGGAACTGGTTGCCCAGTTGTTTTATCCAGGATTACAACATCTGGTGAAAATTGTGATGTTGCTCTTGTGTCACTTGGAGAGCTTACAATACGATTTGTACCACCAGCTGTCACATCGAATCCATTCGTCTTCGTTGTTAGCGTCCCACCAGGTGGAACTGTTATAGATTCAGCTACAACTGGTTTGTTTGTACACTTCTGGAATGGCACCATGTCTTCGCCTGTTGAGATAACGAAAGGTTATGTTTAATTTTCCTGATTGAACCGCCTCGTATGTGGTCTGATTTGTTCTCATATACCTGGTTGGCTGACAGAAACACTTGGTGTAGTTGAGGTGTTCAGAATTAAAGCGCTACGTGGAGTTAGTGGCGGCTCCAGTGGTCCTTTTATCTCTCGCTGCAGAACAATACGTACGAATCGCTGCTGTTCAGTTAATAATTGCACAGCCACATCGTGGAAGGCGTTGGTCAAGTCGATGCCATTAATCTACAGTTTTTATGTGTAAATATGTGTGGTGCACTATTATACATAAGTGAGTAACAAATATCTTACCGCCATTAGCCGGTCGCCGACCATTAGTTTGCCATCCCGATGAGCGAGTCCACCCTCGGTTATGCGTGTAATGAAAATTCCATCGCAGTCATCCTTAAATGGCGGTGAACCCTTTCCGCCTGCAATGCTAAATCCGAGCCCTTGATTAATCTGATCTCTTATCAAAGTGGTATGAAGTGTTATCTTGTGAAGTGGCATGTCCTGTGAGAGAGAAATCAAGTTTGTTTTTTGTTGGTTTAGTGAGTTCCTGTTTCTGGCGTCCTCACAATTCACATGCGGCCTACCTCGCTATTTTCTGAAATTCCATTTGTGGTCTCTGGCAACAGGGCGGGGAGGGGGTGGTCACTCGTTATTTGATACGGTTTGTCCTGTTGATCCTGGTCCTGATGTTGCTGTTGGTAAGCATGCTTGTGTTCTTGTTCTGATGCGGCTGCAACAGCAACATTTGTATCATGTGGATGGCGCAATTCTATCTGTTCAGAGTCATCCTGTTCAATCTCATTGCGGCTTTCGTTTTGGGCCTTTTCCAGTACCAATGCTGCAGCAGTATCCAGAGTATATACTTGTGGCGTATGTCCGATTTGCACCTACATTTTAAACTTGGTTAAAACCATTGAACTGCATCTGGATATTGGTGAATGTTTAATCAATCTATAGACATCGTTATATCCTTCAACTAATTTATTTAAGAAATTAAACACTAAACCGTCTAGCAACGTTCAGTGAGTTGAGACCCATTAAATTTCATGCAATGCGACGAATTATAATTCAACTCGTACCGAATTTTAACTGCAGCGGGTATTGAAAGGAAACATCGGGAGTGTGTCTCAGTCGAACGTGACGTGCTTGATTAAGGAGGAATTTCGATTGAATTTATGCGAGTATCCGTATTAAGGGGGATACTTTTAGTGCTTACCGTCCAATACGACGTGCGAAAAGCCTGATGTGGTACTCAACTCATTCTATGTAATGGGCGAAATTCTCCACACCATGTGGTGACATTCGATTTAGTTGAAAGCTTTAAAAATCGCTGTTGTGTTCCCGTTTTTAATTGAACTGAACATAATGCTGTCGTCGTGAGGGGAACCTTAATTTTCAGAAACAGATTTCTGAACTGGCTTCTGTGATTGTTCCAGAATGTGAATTTGAATACGCAATTTACGCACGAAACAGAGATTCTTAAACTCTACATACGCTTATTATAAAATACAGAGGGCGAGGAACGTAAAGCACACTCAGGACTCACACGCAATCTAGCTGGTAATCACTCGACAGTTTGTATTGCCCGGCACGGGGGGCTCTTAAGTGATAACAACAACAAGAAACGGACAGAAGCTCCAGATATGTGACGAGGCTTTCATTTCGAGTTACGGCCGCAGATGGTATAATATAATATAAAGTGCTAAAGGTTATTATGATTGCAATATATAGGAGGCACATATTTTGATTTCGGCTGAATGGTTGACACTTGACTGACATCAACAATAATAGTGAATAATAAATTTTTAGAAGACAACTACGATGCCCTGATTTATAATACATAACGATACTACAGGAAAAACATATGGTAATAGCATGTCGGCGGAATATAATATGGTAGCAACAAACATTAGTGTGCACAACACTGCCCAGGCGACCAGAAAGTCGCTTGTCGTCAAATATTGACGATAGTTGCCGTGTCATGCCGTGAGCCTGCATTTTTGTTTGCATTCCCTACGTTATCCTTGTGTATTAGAACGTTGAACCGGCTGGCCGTTAAAGATGACTAAAAGTAGAATACCAATCCCTCTAAAAACTTCGGAGTCAATAGAGCCACCCCTTCGGGCGCATTATTTTACCAGATATAAACCTGTTCCTCTCTCTCTTTTACACAAACGAGAGCACAAAATGAGATTTTCGGGTAACATTAAATGCAAAATACAGTACGAGCGGAAGGAAAGGACTTCCAAAGACTAGGTCATTGTCGCGCTTCTGCTCGACTCCCGTACCAAATAATCAAAAGCAACGGATTCACATGTGCGTGTGAAGGCTCTGATACACATAACCTTGCAGGGTTTTCAGGTTTTTTAATTTGGGACGGTTGGTGTAAGAGGGAAGGATGAGAGGATTTTCCCATCCTAATCCACGTAGAGCGAAACTTAAGAAACGACGTTAATTGCTGTCGGTTCCGCTCATGTGTGTCTGGTGATTGGGGGACCATACCTGACTAGCATATTCGAGCACTGGATGGACAAATGAAATGTAGAGGGACGGGTTGACATAAGGGTTGGTTTTTCAGTTTGCAACTATAGAAATAATATAACTTATTGTAACAGTTTCGCTTGAACACTTTGTGGTGCTCAGCCAGTATCACAACCTCTGACGGTAACATAGTTGTGTCACTAGAAATACTAGGAGCAGATGAGAAATACCGATGTTGATCTGTTGTAACAGACAAGAATAAACCGAAAAAGGGGGACTAGGGTTACGGCAAAGGAAAAACGACAGAGAGACTACCGGTCAGAAAGGGGATGATTTTTCAATACGACAGAGGAGAGAAGTCAATAATCAAAAGGTTTATAAACGGGCTGAAAAGTGAAGAAACCGTGACGTTAAGACGGTCGTTTATTACCTATTAAATGTATGCCCTCGCAAATCACAGAGAACGACGAGTAAACTGAAAGAAAAATAAGCAGAGCAGTCAAGGTAGAGCTCATCCGGATTCAGGAAAGAAAAGCCAATCGTCAAACAGTACGACGGTTGCCTCTTATGTTTCGGGATTTGGCAACCCTAGTGTTGCAATCCGGCAATTGACAGCTCTGTCGTAAAGTTGGACATTTTTGAGGTTATACGCACTCAGAACGTTTTGACATACGAGCGCTATTTGTGTTGTTTACAGTAACTTAAAAGATTCATCTCGGCCCAAAAATGGAATTAAATCGTCAACATTTTCGTGCTTTTATTTTTTACAACTTTCAGCGTGGATTAACTCAGCAACAGTGCATGGATGAACTTAATTCAATTTTTGGCGATGAAGCTCCATCAAGGACCAGTGTTTATTGATGGTATGGTGAATTCAATCGTGGTCGTAGTGCACTCCAAGATGAATTTCGTGAAGGTCGTCCAAAATCAGTTGTTGTTCCGAAAACCATTGATGCTGTGCGCGAACTGATATTGGAAGATCGTCATGTGACCTGTGAGATTGAGACAACCTTAGGCGTTAGTGGGACCAGCATACATTCAATATTGCATAAACATTTGACTGCCAAAAAAATTTGTTCGCGTTGGATCCCACACAATTTGTCAATCGCCCAAAAAAAGGCTCGTGTCAATTGGTCGAAAGAAATGCTCAAAAAATACGGTTGCGGTGCTTCGAAACACGTCTATGACATCGTGACAGGTGATGAATCGTGGATTTACGCGTATGAGCCCGAAAGTAAACAGCAGTCGACTGTCTGGGTGTTTCAAGATGAGCCAAATCCAACAAAAGTTGTTCGCGCACGAAGCACTTCCAAGCAAATGGTCGCCTGTTTTTTCGGAAAAACTGGACATTTCGCAACCGTACCACTAGAACAACGCAGAACAGTCAATTCTGAGTGGTACACAACCATTTGTTTGCCAGTTGTCTTCCAAGAAATCAGGAAAACCAACCGCCGAAGACGGATCACTCTTCACCACGACAATGCGAGCTCTCACATATCGGCTGCGACAACTGCATTTTTGAGCACCCAAAACATCGATTTGATGGGTCATCCGCCGTATAGTCCTGACTTGGCACCGAATGACTTCTTTTTATTCCCGTACGTAAAAAACAAACTGAGAGGTCAACGTTTTTCGACACCTGAAGAAGCGGTTGCTGCATTCAGAATGCATGTGTTGGAGATACCTCAATCAGAGTGGCAAAAGTGCTTCGACAATTGGTTCAAACGCATGCAAAAGTGTATAGATCTTCATGGGGAATATTGTGAAAAACAATAAAGTGATTTTCGATGATCAATATTTGTTTTTGTTCTCTAATCACGAAATATAAAAGGCAACCCTCGTATAAATATATTTCGGCACAGCCACTATTAAATAAAAGAACACCAAGTTGCTGTATTAGGATATACACGTATACAATTATTTATTTATTTTTGTTTTGCTTGTGGTTGCTGTGAGAATTAATCGAAAAAAATAACAGTGAAGACACAACACAGAAAAACGGGGCTCCAATCACAACACAACAAGACAAAGGATTAATACTACACAAGGGTTGAATCAATTCAACACAACATGAAGCAGCAACGGATCCTGTAACTACATCTAAATTATAAGTACTTTCGCATTCGACAGTCAGTAAAGAACAGATATACGAAGAAGTACAAATATTCAATTTTATAGTATTGAGTTTGGCTTAAGAATCATCTCGTCAATATCTAAAGGAAATTAAGTTCATTATCACATAGCCCAGCTGTCTTTCTTGACGTCTCCCAAGTATTCGACAGAGTATGGCATCAAGGTCCTATATGTAAAATGAGTAAACAGTTTCCAGCAAACTATAGCCAACTACTCGAATCATACTTGTCTGATAGAACATTCAAAGTAACACACGAACCCGTAAGTTCATGACCTCACCGACTCGACTCCGCCATTGTTCCCTGTCCCGTGCGCTCTCCTTCCACGTTCGACCATCCGATCCGATCTCTTCGAGGTCCAACCTAACATTGTCCTCCCATCTCCGTCGCGGCCGTCCTATCGGTCTTTTTCCCGTTGGTCTACCGTCAAGAACTCTATGCACGGTCCTATCGTTGCCCATTCGCGCCACGTGTCCGGCCCATCTTAATCTTCGCGACTTGATTACTATCACTATTGTAGGTTTGCAGTATAGCTCTTCCAATTCGTGGTTGTGGAGTTTCCTCCATTGTCCGGAATTTGTTTTCTTCCCGTTTTGTGAGAGCCCATGTTTCGCATCCGTATAGAACAATCGGTATGATTATGGTTCTATAGACACGGAGCTTTATATTACGTGTTAGCAGTTTGGATTTCAGCAGTTTACTGACTGCATGCCAACTAGCGTTGCAGATGATACAGCTATAATATCAGCTAACGATAATTAAAAAAAACCCCCAGAACTATTGCAACAGGCACTCAACGAAATTAACCAATGGACCTCTGATTGGAGAATTAAACTCAACGAGATGAAATCTATTCACGTAAGATTTACATTGGGACGATCGATAGCAATATTACTACATATCTTAACGGAATTCCAGTTCCAAAAGAAAATTCAGCGAAATGTCTCGGTATACCTGGATAGCAGACTAAAGTGGAGGCATTATGTGATACAAAAAGCTGATCAACTAAAGCTGAGACCTAGACAGATTACATACATCTCTATTGTAAAAGATTGATATATCAATCTATCATCAAGCCGATCTGGATGTACGGAATCCAATTATGGGACTGCACAAAGCAATCCAATAGATAAATAATTCAACGCCCTGTGAGTAGGGCGTTAGAATATACTCACAGGTCAGCTTGTCGTAAGAGGCGACTAAAGGCCGAGTGGTATGCGGGGCCCCAACGCCCTGTTGCCCCGTGAAATACCACCCCATAAAGCTATAGGCTCCGTGAAATGGTCGGGAGAAATCCCTGGCCATCTTTCGGAGCTTGGCTGGTGGACCGATTGAAGAAATGGTTGGTTTAGGTGGTAGTCGGTCCCAAGATGAGATACCACCTCGTCACGCTGTATATTCCACGATATCGTCGGAAGAATTCTTCGATTATGTTTTGCATGTATGGCTGATGGCCCGGACTGACACGGAGATAACTCACGATAGTACCTTCTGAGATAAAGATTTCCGGAGGTAAACTAGTTCTCCATTCGGATCTCCGGGGGGGGGGGGGGGGGGGGGGGGGGGGCGCGCGCGACTATTTCAGGGGGAACATCATGCAGATATTATGATATATAACCGAACTTTAAGAAATTCGTCATCGCGTAATCGGGCTCTTTCTCGACGCTCTGTCGACGTTCGACTGATAACGGCATTTTGTAACATCAGAGGCATCGGAGTCACCAATATGAATGTAAACGCCGTCCACCAATATTTGCAAACAACGAAGCCTGATATCCTTACCATACCCGAGACGCAGGTCGATTCGTCAACTGGCAAGGGCTGTCAGCGATAACTTCGCTTCTTCCTCTTTTCCTCCGTTAGTGACGGACAGCGGCACGTTGGTCACAAATTAAAAAGATAAAGCTAGTGTGTTCGCGAGTTTATTTTCCGCGAATTCAAACCTCGATGCCAACTTTTTGGTGCTCCCTATATTCAACGCATTCTACGTGGACTGGACGGTATGAAGGCGACCGGCCTGGATGGAATCCCGGCAATAGTCCTTAAGAACTGTGCCCCTAAACTATCGCCGATTCTTGGCAGACTCCTTCGGTTGTCTTATGCACGAGGGACTTTTCCTATGTGCTGGAGGGTCGCTCGTGTTCAGTCAATCCCGAAGAAGCGACAAAAGTGTCTCCCACAAAATTACCGTCCGATAGCATTACTGTCTATGTTATCTAAAGTGATGGTAAAGATCATCAACGCCGAGTTAATTAAGTATAGGGAGTGCAACGGACTTCTGAATGATCGTCAATACGGATTCCGTGGCAGGCGGCCCACGGGAGACCTTTTGATACCTATAACCCATATACGGACATGTGCAATTGAGCGATATGGTTAGTCAAGAGCGCTTGCACTGGATATCTCCAAGGCTTTTGACCGCGTCTGGTACGGGGCATTGCTGAGCAAACTTCGTTCGTATGGACTTTCCCAGCAGCTTTGCGACTGGACGAAGGGCTTCTTCGAGGATCGATCCGGGTTGTTGTGGGCGACGAGTCTTCGGATCTGTGTCCTGTTAATTCCGGGTTGCCTCAAGGTTATATTCTGACTCCAACCTCCTTTTCGCTTCACATAAATGATTTGTTGGAATCAACGGATAACAAAGTGTTCAGTTTCGCGGATGATAGTACGCTTGTTTCCTCTTTTTCGAGTGATCGACCGATTCGTGCATCAACGTCGCATGTGGTCAGATCGATTCTCTGAATCGGGATCTGGTAAAAGTTTTACAGTGGGGAAAGGCCAATCTCGTCGACTTCAATGCAACGAAGACACAGTATACAACATTCACAAAAAAAAAGTGGATCATCGGTTCCACAACTGATGATGAATGGCCATGCTTGAAATTGCTCAGCGTCACGATCTAGGTCCGGCTCAGAAAAACTGAATTATCTTTTAAGAGTCAAGAAATAATTTACTCCGGCCCAACTTCTTCTCCTATATAAATCCACATTAGACCCGCGCTCCAACATTGGTCTCATGTTTCGAGCTCTGCGTCTAAACATACCCTCGGCCTACTCATACAGAGACGAGCGAGCCGCCTGGTCAGGGACACGGTGCTGACAGTCGCTATCACATCGAAGGCGCGTAGCCGACATCTGTCTGTTTTACATATATTATCATGGGTACTGTTCTTCGGTGATTCGTGGTATTATTCCGCGCAATTCGGTCTATAGGCGCTACACGAGACAATCCGACGGATTGCACCAATTTGCGGTTCATCTCCCGACGCAGGAACATCCCTGCATCACAGCTCGTTCCGTTATAAAGTGGGAAGGCTGCGGAACTCCCTCCCGTGCGAGTGTTCCAGAGCGTTACAACCTACAACTGTTCAAGAGGAACTGCAGCAATTACTTGGTGGCATCTCGGGGCGCTATAGGTTCGCCTCTCCCAAAAAAAGGGGGAAAATGGACGATGATGAGAGTTTGGCTATGGAAAGAGTGGGGGCAGGGGGGAGAAGATAGACGATTATTCTTGAAAAGGTTATAGACTGACATTTAGTGATATTAAGCTGTAAGCAATTTTTGCGACATCAAACCAAGTACTTTTCAAGATCTGCTTGAAGTAATGCAGAATCAAGGGATGACATGACAGTCTTGTACACTTTTGTGTCGTCGCCATTGAGAGACACACATGTCTCTATTGATGTGGTTTGTAGTTGAAATGAAAAGTAGGGGATCTAGGTGACCGCTTGAGGGACCTCACAAGTAGCCAGGAAGGGATTAGATGTGAAACAAACACTATAGAGTCGATCTTCCAAGCAGGAAGAAATCCATTCTAACAGATTGGGTTCAAAACCGAGGGTGGACAATGTAAAAAGTATAAGTTTATGAGAAATTTTGTCGAAACCCTTCGTGAGACGGTTGTAACCATGTCGACTTCCTTGCCGCTCTCTATGGCTGACAGTGTGAATTCGCCGAGGTTGGTTGTTGTTGATCTGCCTGCAAGAAATCCGTGTTGTCTAAGAGAAATGAGGGGTTGGCAGTAAAAAGTTAACGTTTCGTACAGAAAGCTTTGAAAAGGTTCGGGTATACGGAAAAGCTTAGCAATATGGCGATAGTTCGTGACAGCGCATTTGCGCCCTTTTTTGTGTATAGGGGTGATATAGGAGGTTTTCCAAATGTTGGAGAATTTCCTTTGAGAGAGAAAATAAATAGAAAAAATGAGGGTCTACTTAGATAATATAATACTTAAGATACTTTGTGAAAGTCATAGTAGTAGAGATTACTAGGTGGCATAAACGATGGAGTGGAGTCGAGAAGGTCTAGGTCTAGGGGACAGAGTAAAACTGAAGAATTAATTGGGTGGGTTGTGAAGATAAGGTGTATGCTGTCCCATAAAATTTTAAACGTTGCTAACTTGACAGAGGCTAGAGTCAGCTAGCCGTTCAATGAATAGACATTTCTAGTTATAATCGCCAAAAAATTGAGACCCTAATTACGATTCGACTCGCAGCAAAGTCAGTGAGGTCATGAACTTGTGAGTTCCTACAGACCAATAAATAGAAAAATGGATAAATAGAAATTAACGTGGAACAAGTAAACTAATTAATCTAAGTAAAAATAAACTTATGACTTTTGATTTGTGTTGGCAGACCACAGTAAAAACGCTAAAAATGGGCCAAACCAGCTTAATTGATAAGGACATTTTTTTGTGCGTACGTAGGTTAAACATACCACTCTTGCTATTGTGACACTTCGGCACAATTACTAAATGGTAGGTTGGGTCCCAATACACAATCGCCGAGTTAAATTTTTGATGCTTTTTCGAAGCTTGGGTCAAGAAAAAATAGCATCTTAGGGCGCCGAATCAGCGCTAAGTGTTCGCCTTTCCCGAGAAAAGTATATAGAGGAAAAAATTCAGTTGTGTTTAAAATACTGTGTGAAATGTTCACTTTTGATTTATCTTCTGACCCACATCGGGACCAGGAGCCACTCTCTTCTCGCTGAGTCTGTTTTCTGATCCGCAGCCCTTGTTTCTGATCGTTTCGCTGCATAAAGCAGTTGTATTGATCCGAACCCTATTCGCTTAAACACATTTATCGACATCACAGAATTTTACCAGCAAAACGGTAACCTAAATTGACGTTGCTATCTCGGTACTTTCTTTTCTCATAAAACATGTTAACACTAAAGGAATTAGGAACGCCTTGATGGTGAGAAAAGAGAGACGGAAAATAGTATCGATATTAAAAAATAGTTGGGATAGGAAAGGTGACGAAAAGATTAGGAAGACTGCAATGAACGCCAGAATACTTATAGCCGTCATCAAGGTCAACTTACGGCAGAATCACCAAATGACATGACACTGAGAAATATCCAAGTGGTTTTATAACTACCCTCACGCGGATTCGTGCACCGCCCGTTACCATATCAGTCAACTATTATTTAACGTAATTGGCGTTCTGAATCAGAATGTAGAAGTCAATATGTTGCTTAGATGCTGTAACCCGGTCCATCTTAGCATTCGCAATCCTCCAAACATGACTTTTACATCGTCTATCCATTCGTAACACCTTGTCAATGTTTTCATGCACTTGTGGGAGCCGAACTACTGACTGTATACTTGCTCCCAACCGTTGTTTGCATGTGAATTACTGTCAAGCTGAAGAGTACGATTTTGTGTCGAAAATCATCATGAGCGACGAGGCGCATTTCCACTTAAGAGGTTACGTCATAATCAAAATCTTCATTTCTGGGGCACTGAAAATCCGCGGGTGATGCACGAACAGTCATTACATCCACTGTGCGGTGCGCCGTTCACGTGGGAGGAGTAATTGGGCCGTATTTTTTTGAGGAGGCCATCGGCAATACGGTCACTGTTACTGGCGAACGCTACAGGGCCATGAGAAATGACTTATTACCGCCGGAATTGGAAGAGCGCCGCTTGGTGAACATGTGGTTTCAACAAGACGGTGCAACCGCACACACATCACGAGCTAAAATGGATATTGTGAAGGAAGCGTTTCCTCGTCGCGTAATCTCCCGTTTTGGCGATTTGGCATGGCCAGCAAGATCGCCCAATTTAATCATCCCAGACTTCTTTCTTTGGGGCTACATGAAGTCACAGGTTTATACCAACAAGCCTCAGACAATCGCATCCCTTAAGGAGAATATTCGACAGGAATGCGACCAGTTATCACCGGAAACCTACCGGAATGTCATGGAAAATGCGATAAAACGGGTACAAATGTGTATCAACACTGGCGGCAGCCGCTTGCCGGATATCATCTTTTCCACTTAACAGAAAAAATTGTAAAGGTCGAAATAAAGATTTCCACCACTCAAAATCATTTTTTTTTTAGTAAAAAGGTAATTCAAAAACATAATTGGATGATTAATTTTGCGCCACCTTGTAGTAACTCAACTACCGAGCTTATTTTGGGTCACAACATTAAGCACAGGAAATCTGTCTTTAAAGAAGAAATAGTTTGCATTCACCAACAAAAACCCCAGTGCTCGTATTCCACAATGCGATTATACAGTAATTGTAAACCTGAATTTAAAAGACCTCCAAGCATAAGCCATATCACAAGTGGCCATTGCTCTACTAATTGCCGTCGGTTACTCTACAACCGACCTTACCTTGCAGATTCCTTAATCTACATAATTCCAGTAAGTTGTTAAAAATATATAGAAAATAAACAGCAATCTTCTTACCCTTGTCCCATTTTCATCGAATATAGGATAATGCGAAGGTCGACGGACTTCACGCTCAACAACTAATATTAATTTGGATCCACAAGCTTTTAACACTTGAACCGCTAGATAATGATCGGCCTCGACGACAGACTTTCCGTTGACTTTAAGCACCTTATCGCCTACTTGCAGACCTGCAACGTCTGCTGGTCCATCTCTGGTAACTCGGGATATGAATATACCTTCGTCGTTTCCCTTAAAAGGAGTTGAACCTCTGCCGCCAGCTATGCTTAGGCCAAGTCCCGACGTTGTCCTCTCGATGTGAATCTCATACTGCTCCTGGCGCACCTCAGTGAGTGCGTTATCTGGAGCGTCAACTGCAAAGAGATTTAAAACCAAGTTACGCTTAATGTACAAGTTTTAATTAAGTGTCACAAATTTTTGGGTTCACATTTATCTGTAAGGACATGAAAAATTACAACGTCTCAACACATCCTTACCACGATAATGCTGTCTATTGTCTTCAACGGCCGATGTAATGATGCGAACTCTTCTATCTTTCTTCTTCAGCGAATTACTCGAACCCCGATGAGATGACAAAGAGCTCCGAAGGCTTCCCATATTTATCGACTGACTACTGTTGGGGTTATCGACGTAGACAGGCGTGGAACTGCCACTTAATATAGATCTGAGTTCGCCACCAGTATTTCGGCCAGCAGATACAGTGCGAGGAAGCGAGTTACTGCCCTCTTTAACTTTTAGTTTAACACTGAACATGGCCCGAATGATAACAAGATTGCTTAACCTTACTTTGTAGAACTGAGAATGTTTAAATATTGTTTGCGGTTGTTTTCACTGGGTTTCTTATTAAGTTCTAAACTAATGCGAAGTTTTATTTACAGCATCTAAAAAGCGACCGCATGTGCAACTGGATATAAGAAAATTGAAGCTTTTGATTCTCAATCACACCTCAAGAAAGACAATGAGTAGAGTTTCGAGGAGTCCAACGCCAGGTGTGAACGATGCCACAAAAGCCGTAAATTTGGAATTAAAAGTGAAATTAAAACCGAGGAATCGATGGTATCTGCTCGATCAAATTTCTTAAACACAAATGGAGAGGTGATGAACACACCACAAAAATGCGTTTGACGCAAACATACCTGATGTACAAATAAATAGACGGTGGTCAAAAACGGAGCTATAGCAGCTTTTGTTAACATGCAGCATCAACAAATGAGATCCAAGATTGTGCAACACATCCAAAAGAAGCACGATACGCAACTACAGTGAAATACCTATGATGATAGGTAGTACAGCATCCATGGCGCGATGGTCGAAGCTAAACTGTTGACTGACCAATCATCATCGTCATCATCATCATCATCGGCACTACAACCGGGAACCGGTCTTGGCCTTATTTAGCAAGTCCTAAGGCTTGTTAAATTTTCCATAATGATTTGTTTTTTTTTCGGGCAAGGTCATTAGTCTTGCGCCGGAGGCTCCCCGACGGGGAATCGAACCCCGGTCTCCCGTGTGACAGGCGGGTATACTAACCACTATACTATCGAGGAGCCCTGACTGACCAATAATGTCCTATAAAAGCACCCCATCGAGAGTAGATCGAGGACCGATTATACTTTTCAAGTGATCACGACGACGTAGAAAAGGATGGATATACGGAATAAATACGGTGTAAGGTCCACACTGACCACCGTAAACAGAAATATAGTGTTTTTTTTTCTGATTACGGTTTGGGCACCTTACGTAAATCGCGCGATATAGACCAGCGAAACGAATTGATATCAAATATGGCGTGGAAGTGATGTATTGGAAAGTGTGGAAAGAGTGCGGTTTAAGAGGCATGTTACGGCCACAACCACCCATCCCATAAAACCTACCTCTTTGGATTTAAGCTCCATCATTGATCGCGCATACGGTAAATATAGCGATATAAATTCAATATCAAACAAATTGAACTGCACGTTCAATTTGCCCATATTGAATTTAAGTTGAATCCAAGACGTGAAAGAACGAACCATATGTTTAACACGCAGAATCCCCTGGATCCAAATCTGTGGACCAGATGACCAACTTTCAAGTAAAGTCTGCAATTTTATGATCTTTCAAAGGTTTGTTTACCCAAACCATTTCCCACAAGGAACATCGTTGCCCATTCGCCTAGAAGAAATAAACAGGTACCATAAAACGAACTGCACGTTCATCTAGGCGCTATTGATCTTTTCCTTTGTACCGATTTCTCACGGAAGAGATTCTGGCCCATGCGGTTTAAGAGAACAACAGGCGCAATAAAACGGACTACACGTTCACCCAAGCAGCTAACAACACAAAAAAATGGGAATCGGGAATGTGCATTAACACGATGCACTATTGATTTTTCTTTTCTGTTTGATCTACCGAAAAATGGATCAGGCGGGAAAAAGGAAAGATCCTTTTTTCCAAAGAAAAAAAAATGAGAAAACCACTAGAGATGGCTGGTTTTCAAGATGTTGGCCGAGACGGTCAGACAAGGAGTTGGTTTTTGAAAATTGACCGAGACGGTCAGCGAGAGTGGACTGAGTTCGCGTGCACAGAAGTGTGAGTTGGTGGAGGTGATATAGTGTACAAAGGTAATAAGTTCAGGTGACAATTATATATAGCAGAAACTAATAAGTTAAAAATCTGCCTACGTTTATAATTAATAAGTTCAAATCTTGCTTAGAAATTAATAAGTTCAACTTGTGCCCATGGATAAAAAGTCAATATAACATTAAAGACATTAGTTAATTATCAAAAAACAAAGTGTGTGTGTGTGGTGTGCAAAATGGGTGGTGTAGAAATAAAGATATATGTTTGATTTCACGGGATATTTACAGTGGGTGAAATACAAATCATTACAGGCCCACCCACTGTTGAATTTTCAAAAAATGGAAAAGTATTTTTGATTAAAAGGTGGGTTGGTGTCTTAGAAATGAGTACCAAAAGATTATGGCCGACAAAAATGTCTAAATGTTCAAATATTCAATTATGCCACAACGCCTCTCAGGCATGCTTTGAGCCCATTTTGTGATCACTGTGTTGAATTTTGAAGTATAGGGCCATTTTTCTCGAAACCTCCTTTCATGAACTTGCTGGAAATATAATTCGAACAAACCTTCACCGATCGATCTAAAATTTAAAATGTAAATTCAAAATTGCTTTCTCCGACGACGTACGTACTACTCGCTAAAAACGATTATGTCGAAAATATCCTACGTATGTTTCATGCTGTTGTTACACAGTAACGAACAGTGATTTCCCCCCTTCAAATCTCGGTTCTATATTGTTGACCAGCAGATTCGTTGATGACGTGGGCTATTGTGTTTCAGTTAACTCATACTAGAGAGTACTGTTCGAAATTGCTCAAGCAGAACGACAGGATACCTGAGAAGTGATCAATGGAATGCAACAAGTCAATTGATTTCGAGGGAGCTTTAAAACCATTAATACCACTGACGAATTAATTATCTGACCATTGATCCCGTTTATAGAACAATTTAAATAAGACAACAAATGACACCAATAATAGATAGTAGAAATTCAGAGGGGGGTTCAAAAATACTTTGATTTTTCACGCCTCTTTGCTTGTGCGAAGCAATGATGTAATGTAACGTAATATTATGTTTTGGGGATAGCAATGGATTAATGATTCTCACTTAGCGTCGAATACGACCGACACTATGTAATGTAATGTGCTATAATGCCCTGTAATGTATTGTGACACAATGTGTGAGTCTTGATGCACCTGCTTCTCTAGATAATATATTTAATGCAACTTCTGGGATTTCTGGAGATTTTATGTCTTAATAGTAAGTTTATTGTGAGTAGCGGAATATGAACTGAATTTCTGGATGTTTTAATTCCACGTCAGTTCTCATGCTATTTTTGCATTTTAGACAGTAAGTTTATTGCAAACCACCGAGCCAGGATTCAATTTCTAGTTGTTTTAGCCTCACGTTAGATTTAAAGCCATTAGAGATTAGGACGAATAGACTTTATTATAAGTGTTTTTTTAACATTATTATATGTTTATGTGACATGGTAGGAAGTGGATTAAATCTCTGGAGATTTGGTTCTATACGAGTTGAGCGCTATTGATGTTTGATAAAAATTGTATTAATTTATTGGTAAATTGTTTATAGTTATGGCGTATGGATTTTATTTCTGGAAGTTCCCATGATATTGTTTCTTATAAGACAATAAGATTATTGCAAGATGCGGAACCTGGACTGAATTTCTAGAGGACTTGCTACATGGCAATTAATCTTACTGATTTTTGTTGATTAAATAATAAGTTTATTGCAACTTGAAGAAAGTCTATTTAAAATCTTTAGAGTTTCTCCCTGCATTGATCAAAATCGTATTAGCTGTTTAGGCTTAATCTAAATGGTTAAAGTTAAGAGCTGCCTCGTTTGATAAGGTACAAAACTAATTCAATAGAGTAGAAACGAATTGAATAGGGTGCAAAACCTATGAATAGTACAGCAAGGAGCCTAGAATTAATTAATAATTAAGGTAATCGTAGAATTGTCCACTTGAAGAAGTTCTTTGATAACAAGGGAGAAGCGCGGAATTTTACTTTTTACCAGGTTACACACCAGAAACACAATAAAACACTTATATTACAACTCGTCTTCTGATATTCACTAAAATTAAAACCTAAAAGTTTCACAGCACGCGATGATTCAGTGAAATTTCTATTTCAACTGAAAGCATTTTACCAATCACTTTCCAATTTGTATACACAAGTTGGCCAACAACTGCAGCTTTTATTATGGTTCAAAGAAAAGCTCTATCCTCAGTCAACACGAATAGATTGTATCCTAGAAAATGTTGGGAGGTATAAAACGAATAAATTCCATAAGTACCCAGCCCATCACATCCAATGCAAACTTCCAAACTCAAATATAACCATTCCCCACTCTTACAAGTGCCATCATCAGACTGTCTCGAGCATATTACAACCCCCATAAAATTATTTACGACCGAATGAATTACAACTCAACATAATATTGTATGTGCAACGATCCGGAAAGCAGCAGGTGTCCAATTATGTCAACCGTCAAATCAAATCGCATTCCGAATTTCGCCGACGAGAATCAAACCCTTCAAGGTAAGGCAATTATTTTAAAATATCAATGAGACGAGGAACCAAACAATTTGAAAAAAAAACGAAATAGCTGATAATATAACAAATCAATTTATTTATCGGGGAAGGATCAAACCACGAACGACTCCACTAAGTACTGTAAAAGTTTCAGACAATGGGAGAGGAAATTCGATGTGAACTTTTAAAAGCTAAGTTCTTTCTTTCAAAACGGGCCAGACCACCCCGCGGCACAAATTGTCTTCTTATTGTTTGCGGGAATCCGGCTTCACAGGAAACTTTCAAAACTAAAACCACCAACAAACAAATGAAAGGAGTCTAATGGGGCATAACAATTGAATGTTAGTTGGTGTTGCTACGTTAAAGAAGACCCTTGTGCCGAAGGGTTCAAAGGGTACCACCAAAGAAGAAATTAGAGCCTTCAAGACCGTAAGGTCAAAGATCACGTCTCTGCAAAACGAGGCAAAACAAAAACGTCATCTCGTCAGAAACAAACATAACTGGTGTGTTATTCCCGCCCCGAAGCGGCGACTTTCATCGTTTTAAGGACTCCTTGCAGACAATCCTAATACTACCTGCTTCTGAACAATGATATAAAGGGCACTGGCATAACCGAATCGCAAAATAATTATTCTTCTTTGTCGGCTTTTGTAAAAGTTTTTCCCAAGGGAAAGGCGTCTGTTGACTGTTGTTATACCGGCATTACGGCACCTCTGGAAAGTTGAGGGGTACATGATGTTGGGTCCATTTAACTGGTAAATATACCTTTTATCTTATTAAAGTTCAGTTCCAGGCCTTACTAGAGAGCCCGCTGGCAATTTTATCTTGGACTAAAAAACGATATGCGTAGGTAAAAATCATACGTAAATTTTCAAGTGCACCTAGACAGCAAAACAGATACGTACAAGTGTCTTTAATAGGATTAACATGTTGACTTTAATGCTAATCAAGCGGCTCCGCAAGTGGGTGTAGTAATAAGAGGTATGATTATATACATATATGTATAGCGTTTTCCAATAGGGACTTGACAACTTTTTTTCGGTAGTAAATTTTTATAATTTGCAGACGTTGTTCGTTCGTGTACTTAACCGTGATGAAAATGTTGAGTTTACTAAATAAATTGACAGTGACAGTTCGATGATAGTGAAGGGGTGCGTTTACAAATTAAATTCAAAGTTGTCAAGTCCCTATTGGAAAACCCGATATTTAGATTCGTTTTTTCTTTCACACGAACGCGTGCACAAAATGGATGAAAGCTTCACCGTGTGAACCGGGGGGTGATCAGATATCTAGGGATTTCTATTATAAAACGAGCCACACAGATAAGCATCCATTGGTGGGTCTCCTCTGTTGTCATCTGGGAACCGGGTGGATTGTATTCGAGTTTTCAATCTCTGTACATCGGATTTCCTACCTACTGAGGTATGTGTTTCGTTTCCGGCACAGTTAAAAGAGACGTACTAACCTGAACCCTTTATAAAGATCTACATCAAGGCTAGACTTTTTTCTTTTTTTTTACACAAACACGCGCACAAAAGGGGATTTTGGAGTACCCTTAAGTGTCAGAGCACAGTGCGAGCGGCAGGAGAGGAAGTGGATAAGGAAAGGGGGTATCGATGTACATTGGTCTTAAATGGACAATACAACGACGAGGAAACACATGATCAGGTAGAACATTCCATATTCGTGTGGTTCGGATAAAGAATGACTCTCTATATTTGTGCGCCTAAAGTCCACTTTCAACGTGAACTGATGCGCATTCACAGATGGACAAAATGTCTGAAGGGGCGGATCACATTCAGCAAGTTCAATTGAGTAACGACCGTGATATTACCTATACAAAAAAAAAAAAAAGAGAGAGGCATGATACCTTACACCTATGTTCTAACGCCGGAATTGATCGACTTACGGATGAGTCTCCAAGAAGTTTCACTGCTCATTTTTGCATCCTATCGAGCACGTGTCGTGCAGTTTTGGATGCGCCTGGCCAAATATGGGTGTTCAACTCCATTTTGGGACGAATATACGCCTTGTAAATAGTGGCCAGGTTGGATGGAGTGAGTCTTTTTTGCATCTGTTAAGGAACCCCATGCATTTGGCTGCACTTTACCCAGCTTCAAATATGTGGTCATTCCGGTTAAGAGTCGAATTAATTCGAGTGCCGAGGATTGGTAGTTCCTTGGCTTCGTCGATGTAAGTGCCGTTCATCGACAGTATATTTACTTTGGGGCTCACCTTTGACGACAAGAGACAGCACCGAGTTTTCTGGGCGTTGAATTCTACTCGGTTAGACAATCCCCACTGATACATCTTGTTGTGGTCTGAATCAATGTATCAAGCATAAGTTTCTGGTTGGTATTGACGTTCGAAGAGTTGGACGGTAGTGTTCATATGAGTATGAGAAACTCAACGTGCTATCATCAGCAAACGAGTGAATTGGTTTGTGAGTATTGGACAAGAGATCATTTATAAACATTAGGAAGAGAGTGGGTGAGAGTACCGAACCCTGGGGAACAGCTCCATTAATTTGATGGCAGACAGATTTGACACCATCAAGAACCACTTGGATTGAACGGTCAGAAAGATAGTATCATATCCAATGATTCAGGTAATTGTCCACTCCATATGAATGCAATTTTGACAAAAGAGCTGGATGCCAAACTCTGTCGAAAGCTTTTGAAATATCCAATGCGACTACTTTGCTTTCACCGAGGTAGTGGATGGACCGGCTCCACTTTTCGGTAAGGTACGTCATCAGATCTCCTGTGGACCGGTTACTACGAAAACCATATTGGCGGTCATTGAGGAGGTCATTTGATTCCAGATATTTCGAAAGTTGACGATAAGTGATTCCATTACTTTCGAGAGAATAGAAGTTAGTGCTATGGGTCGATAAGAAGAGAGGGATGATTTGTCGCCGGTTTTGGGAATTGACTGAATGTTCGCTGACTTCCATCTATTTGGCCAGTAGTATAAGACAAAGGGAGAGTTTCCGCAGTGGTTTAGAGAATGAAGAGGAACATCTCTTCAAGAGAATTGGGGAATGCCATCAGGACCAGCGGATTTGTATGCGTTTAGCTCCTTGAGTGCCCGGGCAGGGCAACAGTACGCGTTCGGAAGCGAATCTGGCTCATGGTGTGCTGGTTATGCTCAAGTTGAGCCGGAACTGATGTGGTATCAGGCAGCGTTGAGTAGGCTGCAAAATGTGCAACAAGTAGATTCGCTTTCTCTGTTGCACTGGTGACTGGTCTGTCATCGATTATTAACGAAGGAATGGATGAGGAGACCGATTTCTGGATGTTCTTCACAAATGTCCAGAAGTTTCTACTACGTGTGGGAGAGTGTAGTATTTTTTGACTCACTCTCTGGCCATGTAAGAACTTTGCGCGTTGAATATACGCATTGCAGTCATTTCTATCTCTCTTAAACTTTGTCCGGATTTCGTTTGATTTATACAACCGGAAGCTCAACTCTTCAGCCTTAATGGCTTATCTGTACCCGGAAACGAACCACATATTTCTCTTGGGTTTGATACTCTTTATTCTGTGTGGAATAAAAGTTCGCATGCCAAACAGAATCGTGTCCGTCAATGTGTCCGCTATGGAGTCAACATTATTATTGAGGAAAAATAACGACCAATTTAACCTTCCAAAAAAGTCGTTCAGGCCTTCCCAGTTGGCTTTCTTGTAGAACCATACTGTTCTTCTGGGAGTTTTCTCGTAAGCGTTGCTGTTGGTTAGAGGAAATTTAGCTGATACCACACAGTTGTCTGAGGAGCGAAGAAACTTCAATACTAATATGCACAGACACCTTGTATAGGAGAAAAGATATGCTTGAATGAACTCTTCGGAAGGACTTACAATCAGTGTCGTAATTAGAAAAAAATCAGCTTACTATTGGTAACAGCCAGCACCATGTGCCACAATCGACTGTCTAATTGAATTGCTAGGGAGTTAATGTTACTACGAGGGTTGCCTCTTATGTTTCGGGATTTGGCAACCCTAGTGTTGCAATCCGGAAATTGACAGCTCGGTCGTAAAGTTGGACATTTTTGAGGTTATACGCACTCAGAACGTTTTGACATACGAGCGCTATTTGTGTTGTTTACAGTAACTTAAAAGATTCATCTCGGCCCAAAAATGGAATTAAATCGTCAACATTTTCGTGCGATTATTTTTTACAACTTTCGGCGTGGATTAACTCAGCAACAGTGCATGGATGAACTTAATTCAATTTTTGGCGATGAAGCTCCATCAAGGACCAGTGTTTATCGATGGTATGGTGAATTCAATCGTGGTCGTAGTTCACTCCAAGATGAATTTCGTGAAGGTCGTCCAAAATCAGTTGTTGTTCCGAAAACCATTGATGCTGTGCGCGAACTGATATTGGAAGATCGTCATGTGACCTATCGTGAGATTGAGACAACCTTAGGCGTTAGTGGGACCAGCATACATTCAATATTGCATAAACATTTGACTGTCAAAAAAATTTGTTCGCGTTGGATCCCACACAATTTGTCAATAGCCCAAAAAAAAGGCTCGTGTCAATTGGTCGAAAGAAATGCTCAAAAAATACGGTCGCGGTGCTTCGAAACACGTCTATGACATCGTGACAGGTGATGAATCGTGGATTTACGCGTATGAGCCCGAAAGTAAACAGCAGTCGACTGTCTGGGTGTTTCAAGATGAGCCAAATCTAACAAAAGTTGTTCGCGCACGAAGCACTTCCAAGCAAATGGTCGCCTGTTTTTTCGGAAAAACTGGACATGTCGCAACCGTACCACTAGAACAACGCAGAACAGTCAATTCTGAGTGGTACACAACCATTTGTTTGCCAGTTGTCTTCCAAGAAATCAGGAAAACCAACCGCCGAAGACGGATCACTCTTCACCACGACAATGCGAGCTCTCAAACATCGGCTGCGACAACTGCATTTTTGAGCACCCAAAACATCGATTTGATGGGTCATCCGCCGTATAGTCCTGACTTGGCACCGAATGACTTCTTTTTATTCCCGTACATAAAAAACAAACTGAGAGGTCAACGTTTTTCGACACCTGAAGAAGCGGTTGCTGCATTCAGAATGCATGTGTTGGAGATACCTCAATCAGAGTGGCAAAAGTGCTTCGACAATTGGTTCAAACGCATGCAAAAGTGTATAGATCTTCATGGGGAATATTTTGAAAAACAATAAAGTGATTTTCGATGATCAATATTTGTTTTTGTTCTCTAATGCCGAAATATAAAAGGCAACCCTCGTATAAATATATTTCGGCACAGCCACTATTAAATAAAAGAACACCAAGTTGCTGTATTAGGATATACACGTATACAATTATTTATTTATTTTTGTTTTGCTTGTGGTTGCTGTGAGAATTAATCGAAAAAAATAACAGTGAAGACACAACACAGAAAAACGGGGCTCCAATCACAACACAACAAGACAAAGGATTAATACTACACAAGGGTTGAATCAATTCAACACAACATGAAGCAGCAACGGATCCTGTAACTACATCTAAATTATAAGTACTTTCGCATTCGACAGTCAGTAAAGAACAGATATACGAAGAAGTACAAATATTCAATTTTATAGTATTGAGTTTGGCTTAAGAATCATCTCGTCAATATCTAAAGAAAATTAAGTTCATTATCACATAGCCCAGCTGTCTTTCTTGACGTCTCCCAAGTATTCGACAGAGTATGGCATCAAGGTCCTATATGTAAAATGAGTAAACAGTTTCCAGCAAACTATAGCCAACTACTCGAATCATACTTGTCTGATAGAACATTCAAAGTAACACACGAACCCGTAAGTTCATGACCTCACCGACTCGACTCCGCCATTGTTCCCTGTCCCGTGCGCTCTCCTTCCACGTTCGACCATCCGATCCGATCTCCTCAGATTGACAGTTCAGAAAAGAACATGGCGGTCACCAATACATTTTTAACATCAAACCCAGTATGACGACACAATCGACGACAGACGCCCCAGATATTTTAATTACCCAAAAAAAAAACATGTAAGCACTTGGGTCAGTGCCTAGTTGTAGCCAATGACAATAACGAAAAAAGATGATGAGGGACTTAACGTCAAACGGATGCAGTCACTGATAGCGCATCTCTCTCAGCAGCCGCTATTTGCCATTTGATTTTCGTAGCATAGTTATAGAAAATTAGTAAAATAAAATACCCTGCTACTTGATAACGTTTGTAGAGGCTATGAACCATATTCGAATATATACGAGAAACTCAATTCGCTGACATCAAGAAAGAACTGTTGAGATCGGGCAACAGTATCGGACCATATGTTCATTTATCACGCATTAAAGTAATCCAAAATCAAATGAAATGCGTGATAAATTGAACGAGATTTTCATTTATTACGCATAGATTCAATTACTAAAATCCATAAGATCATAAAATGCGCATTTTCAAATGCTCTCAGGAATGTTAGGTACATACTTTTGTTGGGACAAATCTCAACAAATGCGGGCGGAACGAAATACAAGCAGGGGGTGACTAAAAAGCGAAAAAGTCTCAACAATATTTCATACAAAACCCTGATGCATCTTAGTTTCTAGGGTCAGTCTCTGGATTTGAGTCCAACAGCTAACAATAGACTCATAAAATAAAACTAAATTCATTGAAAGGTCAGTCCCAATGTTGGCGTCCGAAGTGCAGGACGCCGACCTAATACATACTAGTAATTATTTTAAGAAAGTAAACTTGTAGTTTTAAGAAAGTAAACTTGCAGCTCATGGATGTCAAATAAAATACAAATTTAATTACTATTAAAATAAAAGACAGTCTTGGGTGTGACGACCAATTTCTATAAACTCGCCAATTGAATTGTAAAAGTTTAGTTTAAGTTTTTGTTGTTATCCAGAAACGCCTTTAAAATTATGCATGTTGACGAACGTTCCCAATGCGAGAACCAGCTATTAAAATAATTCTGAATAACAGTGGTCATCACTCTCCCCAAGGTACCGGAATCACAATGCTGACTGTAACAAATCGAAAAAGAAAAATCTCTAAAGAGATACGTTCCTTTCAGAACAAGGAGATTATTTTGATCTTATTAAACCTGTTCCGGGCAAAATCTCTTAAAGTTTCATTCTTTACTTTTATAACGATAAATATCCACATTCCCACGGCTTTACCAATGCTAATCTGTAGCAGATGTAGTTGTTGCAAGTGGATTTCGCCCATCTAAAAACTAAATCATGGGGGGTGGGAGCGAACATACAGGGCAAAGTCTCTGCTCTCAACCTGGCGAAGGCCATGACGAACCTTGTCCCTGTTCAATGCAAGTTGAGATGCAGTCTCCACGTGACACCCCTGGATAACTACTTTGGCACCCTCTAAGTAGTGACCCAATGCATGCAGCGACATCCTGAGAAAGGTTGGGGCAAGGCTAATAACCTTGCCCGGAAAAACGAATTATTATGGACAATTTAACAAGTCTCGGATATGGACCGGATACCGGTAGAGAGACTTGCTAAATAAGGCCAAGACCGGTCCCGGTTGTAGTGCCGATGATGATGATGATGAAAAACTGAATCATATATCTGAATACCTAATACTTTGCTGTTTAGCCAGTTTTAAGCCAAACAGCAGGACTTGATTGAGTCGTATTGCTTGAATATGGAATATGTTACACTGCCAACGACTGCTTTGTCATTACCAACTTACAGACATACGTAGTGAAGGTACTTTAATTTTCATTCTTTCTTACAAACACGTGACTTGATTTTCTATGTGACAACTTCTATTGCTGACTTTTCGTACCACCAGCCAAGTGTCTTAGGATATTGCAGGATGCTCATGAACCCTTCGATGCGAGTGAGTGAATGCAACAAATGTAGTCTGAGGACGTTGGCATTTAGTTTTTATTAGTAAAGCCTACCTACAGAACGTGGTTAGTAGGAAAGTCATTAAATGAGTAATGTGATTTTATTACTACGCGTGATAGCAACATTAAATACCTTTAAAATATGCGTCGGCGTGGCGTACACAACTTGCAATCTAGTTCAGATTTCAACATACGATGACGACTGCTTCGAAATATTATGAAATGGGCAAACAAAAAACGCCTGATTCATTAGACAAATAATTGAAAGAATTACCGCAGCAATTTGTGAACAAAGAACTCGAGACGTTGAGGGTAGAGCACCTCAGCACAGGTGAGGTGTTCGTTACACCTTATGTGTGTTACGAAACGTACGAGATAAGGTAGGTTGCGAGTGTTCATATCAGAATAAACTGATATCATCACCCAAAAAGCGACGTTCAGCCTTTAGCAGTCGCAGGGACAGATAGACCCGCTTGTGAGCGGGCCATTGGCGCAAAAGTGTCAGGTATACGGCGCTTCATGATAACATGCCAAGACTCTTATTCATCTATGAAGCTATGCTTATCATATTTCTTTATTAACAGGGTCGTTCAATTTGACGAGATGCTTAGGTGAGACACTAGGTATACGTGACTGTCTTTCTATCAACGATGAAGTCTTTGTTCCAAAAGTATACTGTCTGCGAAAATCTAATGGAATGGAAATTCGATACCGAGTGATACATTTTATCAATTATTAGCAACGCTAATTGCCAAGTAACCGCATAAACCAGCACAAGAGTTACGGAGAGAGTATTGTAATTGTGTTATTGTGATTATGGCAGTTGAGGCATAGTGCATAGATTCTGTTAACAAGGATGTGCTAGCAAGAAAATTGGTTTGAAAGAAAAAAATTGGTTTAATATGTCAGTAAAATATTGGCAGGTTGCCGAAGAGACTAATATTAAAATATTCCTCTTGTATGTCTGAAAATTGAATTTACACACACGAACAAATAGAACAGGCCGATTGCAGAACAATTCCATGTGCTTATGTATTCATATTAAATTTCCTTTTAATCTCAATCGGTGTCCACTCTAAAATTTACGAGTATTGGGGGTAAATACTCAGGAGGACCGCAACCTCCGAGTTCATTTGAGCAATGGGTTTGTAAAACTGGGACGGGCAGGATTCGTTCGTCCTGTGTTGTAATGATCGAATTGAATGCCGTGCTGTGTTGCATCTGACTCCCCTTAAAGTTTAATTGTTGGATTTTGTACCCGACCACATGCAGTTCTCTTCTATATATAAATATACTTCTCTCAGAAAAGGCGAATCTTCAGCGCTGTGCCAATAAACTGACATGCTATTAGATAGCTGTTTGGTCGGTTACAAATAGAAAGTCGCTCTGGAGTACTCGTGCCGGAAACGAGTTCCGCAGTTTCCCCGTAACAAAATGAATTTTGGTACAAAGGTATACTACCGTTGAGAGATGAATTGCAAATCGATGGGATCCATCACATAGTCTTGTGGAGCACAAATAAACCGAATTCCTTTAATTTATATTACGTATCTCCAAGAAACAGTACCTGTGATACTATCTGTAAAAGACACAAAAGACCGCCAGGCACCTTAGATGTAACAGTGGCAATAGTCTTTATATTAGTGATGTGATTTCAATTAAGCGGAATGGTTTCAGTTAGATCAGGGGTATGCTTAGGAGCGTATATCCGAACACGTGGGCAGATTAGTAGGGAAGAAAAAATTGTGACGAAGTAAAATGTCTTTTACCTGTGAAAAAATAACTCGGTGGTGTTTTGATTCTAGCTCTAAAGAAATATATGAGGGCAGCCCCAGAATTAATCAGCCTGACACATAGTTATTAAAATATAATGACAGTGGTAGATAGTACCAAGATTAAGATTAAGTTTCAAGTTTGAAGACGCTACGTTGTTTATTACTTGTTTGACAGCCATCAATAGTGAACGCTGTCAGTGAATTTGGAAACATGTAAATAATTGATCGTCGTTATGTGATTCAATACTTTCATTTGAAAGGACTTAGAGCAACCAATACCAAATCCGAGCTAGATTCTACTTTGGGGGAGTCTGCACCTTCGTTTTCACCAGTGAAGTATTGGGTGGCAGAGTTTAAACGAGGTCGTACGAGCTGCGAAGACGAACATTGCAGTGGTCGACCAAATGAGGTGACTGTTCCAGAACTGTTAGAAAAAAATCCACAAAATGGTTCGCACCCGTTTGTGGTTCATCTCCCGACAGCGCGAACATCCCTGTATCAAAACTCGTTCCGTTACAGAGCGGGGAAGCTGTAGAACTCCCTTCCCACGCGAGTGTTCACGGAGCGTTACAACCTGCAACTGTTCAAAAAGAACTGGAACAGTTATTTGATGGCATCTCGGGGCGCCCACTCGACGCTATAGGTTCGCCTCTCCCGAGAGAAGTCTAATAAAAAAAAAAAAAAAAAAAAAAAAAAAATTGGATAACCGTCGACTAAAAGCGTGCGAGTTAGCAGAAATGGCAGACATTTCAAAAAATGCTGTACATCGCATATTGAATGAACATTTGCACATGAGAAAGCTGTGTGCAAGATGGGTGCCGCGTCTGCTCACAATCGAACAAAAACAGCGTCGTGATGATGTTTCAATCGAATGTTTGGCCATGTCTCGCCGCAACAAAGCCGAGTTTTTGCGTCGTTTCATAACATGAGTCCATCACTGCACACCCGAGACGAAGGAACAGTCAAAACAATGGACTGAAACGTGAGAATCGGCTCAAAAATCATCATCGGCACCACAATCGTAATCCGGTCTTGGCCTTGTTTAACAAATCTCTCCACCGGTCCCGGTTTCGAACCGATGTCATCCAGTTTGGTACTCACAGGGTCTGGGCGTCCTGGTCTACGCCATCCCTCCATCGCAGGCAAGGTCTATCGCGCTATCTCCTTCCATACATCCTGTCACAAAGGTCTTTCCGGGCAGGCTCCGTTCGCTCATTCGAGCTTGATTTTGAACTTGATTTTTCTTACAACATTAGCTTCAAGGTAGATTGCGTACAACTCATAGTTGTAGCGTCCCCGGAATCGTCCTCCCTCACATACAGTGCCAACAATTCTCCTTAAGACCTTCCTCTCGAACGCGGCTAAGAGTTCAGACTGCCTTTTATTGAGCACCCAGGTCTCGGATCCATACATGAGTACTGGTAATACCATGGTCTTGTACAGTAGTAGCTTGGATGTTCTGGATAAATTTCGGGATTTAAAGAGCCTTGATAGACCATAGTAGGCTTTGTTGGATTTGATCAGCCGTTCGCGTATTTCTTCTTCCATATTGTTATCGGCTGATACTATTGTCCCATGGTAGTTAAAGGATTGCACTACTTCAAATTCGTGCTCCACTACCCTGATAGTTTGACCAACGTTAGGTCTTCTCTTCGCAGAAGTTGCCACAATGTACTTAGTTTTCCCCTCATTAATGTGCAGTCCCAGTTTTTGTACCGACTACTCGATTCGGGTGAAGGAATCCTGTACAGCCGATTCAGATCTACCGATGATGTCGATGTCATCTGCGTAGGCAAGTATCTGGCTGGACTTGGTGACAATAGTCCATCTAGTTGTAACGCCAGAGTCACGGATTACTTTCTCTAACGCCAGTTTGAAGATGAGGCAGGCCAGACCGTCCCCTTGTTGGAGTCCATTAAAGATGTTTATTGGTTTGCACAGCAATCCCGCTATTTTGTCTTGACTAGTTACGTTGGTCATGGTCAACCTAAAAAGTCGTATCAATTTGTTTGGAATGCCGAACTCTCTCATGGCATTATATAGGTCTACCCTGGCTATGCTGTCGTAGGCGGCCAGCAAGGTTATAGCTTCAGTTTTGTGGGATACGCGTAGTATAATTTTCATTGATTATCTTGTAAAAGGAAATATCATCAACGACGAGTATTATGCGAACTTATTGCAGCATTTGAGCGATAAAATTGGGGAAAAAAGGCCGCGTTTGGCGAAAAAGAAGTGGACAATGCGCCTGTTCACACATCCGTTATTACAATGGCTAAAATCAATGAGATACGAATTAGTTCCTCATGCACCCTATTCGCCAGATTTAGCACCCTCGCACTATTTTTTCTTTCCAAACGTGAACAAATGGCGCGATGGTAAAAGATTTGCCAACGATGAAGAGGTTATGTCTGCAGTAGATGGCTATTTTGAGGACCTCGACTTTTCTTACTAGAAATAAAGTATCGAAGCTGGGAAAGGTGTATCGAGATAAAAGGAGACTATGTTGAGAAATGAATAAAGTTGTTGCCAAATATTTTGTGTTTTCTTTGTCAAGCTGATTAATTCTGGCTCCCTCGTAACTCTTCCACGCCGTGGTAATCTCCAGTGGCTTTTAAATATATATAAAGTATATGTAGTAAGGCAATAAAATAAGAAGGAATAGTGAAGACTAGAAAGAATGAAAAAAGATCAGAAAGGAAAAAGTCAGAATATTTTAATAATTAATGGCGTATTACAAAATATGTTTCGCATATACGATCACAATAACAAACAGTTAAGCAAATTGGTGGTTTAACTCTACTAAATAAAGCTGAAGATCTTGGACAACTTTTTCTCACAAATTGCCGCTTCCGGGATTTTTAATGAAAACAAGTGTTCTTGGGCAAAGTTATATTTATTCCTCAACATAGTTGCCTTCGAGGGCGATACACTTGGTGTAGCGATTTTCGATGCCCTTTCTGTCGTACGAAACGTCTCAGCCTTCGAGATACGCTTCGGTTTCTTCCTCATTCGATCTGAATCTCTTTCCCTGCAGCGAGCGCTTGAGGTTTGGATATAGATAATAGTCGCTGGGCGCCAAATCTGGAGAATACGGTGAGTAAGCAACCAATTCAAATCGTAATTGGTCCAATTTGGCCATCTCTTTCAAGGACAAGGGTGACGGTGCGTTATCGTGATGGTGCAGAACTTTTTTCTCGCCATATCGGCCCGTTTTTTCTTTATTTCGTCGTTTAGTTTGTCCAATAACGCTGCATAATACTCTCTTGTGACTGTTCTCCCCTTCTGCAGGTAATCAATGAAGATTACACCGTGCGCATCGCAAAAAAACGGAGGGAACAACCTTCCCGGCCGAGCGTTGGTCTCTTGGCTACTTTGGTCGACTTTCGTGGTTTTCCCATCATTTTGCAGACTGCCTATTTGGCTCAGGCGTATGGTAATGGAGCCACGTTTCATCCATCGTCACAAAAAAGTCCGCTCGATTACGTTGCAACAACGCCAAACCGATTGTTGAATCATCAACGCGCTCCGGTTTTAGTCGACGCTCAGGAAACGCGGCACTCATAGCTTTTTCATCTTCAAAACATCGTGCAAAATGTATTCCGTCCATTCTTTTGAGATACCCACGACCTCAGCGAACTCGCGCAACTTCACTTTACGATCACTCAAAACAATTCGATGCACTTTCCTTACGATTTCCGCATTCGTAGCCTCTTTTGGTCTTCCAGAGGTGCGTCTTCGGTGCTTGTACGGCCCATTTTAAATTCATTAAATCACCGATAAACTGTTGTTCTCGAAGGAGCAGATTCGCCAGTGCAATGATTGTTCAGAAGTGTTTCCCCTTTTAAAAAACAATGTTTGAGCATGATGCGATATCCCTGTTTCTCCATTTTTACGAAGGCGAAAGTAGCGTCACTCAAACGCCTGTAGCTTGTAAACGAATGGACGAAATGTCACGAAACATCATACATAAACTAGTGCCCCTCGAAATCAGTCATTCTCATTTTTTAATGGCGCCACCTATTGAAAAATTTCGGGACTGCTTCATTTTGGTCATATTCGAATGCCGCTGAGGCATTGTTATTATTATTTATTTATTATTATTATTGACTTATGGGGACCCGGAAGTTCATGGACTCACTGATTGGGCACCCTCCTCCCTGTCCCTCTTCCGTTGGTCTACCGTCAAGAATTCTACATACAGTTCTGTCGTTGCCCATTCTCGCTACATGCCCGACCTATGTATCTTAGTCTTCGCGACCTGATTATTCTCACTATTGTAGGCTTGGGGTCTAGCTCTTCCAATTCGGAGTTGTGGAGTTTCCTCCATTGTCCTGCCTCTTCATCATATTTACCGTCGAAGGTACTCGTTAAAACTTTATTCTCGAATGCGCCGAACCTGTTCTCTTCTCGTTTTGTAATCGCTCATGTCCCACATCCGTATAGAATAATTGACATGATTATGGCTCTATAAATCATCATCATCATCATCGGCACTACAACCGGGAACCGGTCTTGGCCTTATTTAGCAAGTCCTGAGGCTTGTTAAATTTTCCATAATGATTTATTTTTTCTGGGCAAGGTCATTAGTCTTGCGCCAGGGGCTCCCCGACGGGGAATCGAACCCCGGTCTCCCAGGTGACAGGCGGGTATACTAACCACTATACTATCGAGGAGCCCATGGCTCTATAAATACGGCACTTTATATCACGCGACAGCAGTTTCGATTTTAAGAGTTTGCTGACTGCGTACCAACCAACGTTACCGGAATCCTGTCTTAACGCCTTATGACATTTCGTTTCTGGCCGTCAGTATTGTTCCTAGATGTTTAAACTATTTGAAGTTTTCAAATATCCTTCCCCAGATGTTTATGTACGTTCCCTGAAGTCCACCTGCACTCGCTGTACCCATATATTTTGTTTCGTCTTCATTTATTTCTAGGCCCACTTCCTCTGTCGCATACGTGATGATTTCACAGTTTGTATTATAGATAATGGACTCCGCCCAGGGATGATGCGCCCATGTTATCGTCTTGTACTTTTCTGATGACATACTCGAGCACTTAAAAAACATGGTAAGCGGCATGCCCCCTGTTTTAATCCGTCGCGGATTTCAAATAGATCTGAGAGGCGGTTTTCTATTCTAACTCTTCCTTTACTTTCATTCATGCAGACTTGAGCGAGCGCGGCATATTTTTTCGGGATTCCCAGCTCAAGTACAATATGATAAAACATTTGCCTTGCGACGGAGTCGTCGGGTTTTTGGAAGTCAATGAAAAGTTGGTGGACCGCCTCTCCCTATTCCCATCTCCTTTCCAACAATCGCCTTACATTTGGTCGCGACCAGTTCCTACGAAATCCACACCGATAGTCTGCCAGTATTTCTTCTGCATATGGTGTGATTCTCGACAGAATAACATTTGCTAGTATTTTGTAGATGGTCGGGAGTAATTATATTTCTCTGAAGTTCTCGCAGTCAGATCTGCCACCTTTCTTGAAAACAGGGATAACTATTGAGGTTTTCTATTCCTCAGGAGTGACTTCCATATACCATATTGTTTTGGTTAATTGGTGGTCAAAAGCCTTGCGATATACGATCGATTCCAGGCGTTTTGTTGTTTTTCAATCGATTTATTGCATCTACAACTTCGTTAAAGAAGCGTTCTGGTATCTGTGGCTCAGCTGTATATAAGTTTGGTATATTTATTTGTGGTTGATTGGTGCGTTCGTTAAGCAGGTTTTCAAAATACTACTTCCATCTTGTCACGATATTGTTTGTTTCTATAGCTAGGCAGCCATCTCGGTCTCAAAATTATGCCGGCATGCTTCCTATCTTTCTGCATTGGCTTCATCACATCTTTCTAAGTGGATAACTCTGAGGCGTTACGTTGTTCTTCACCCGGCACTAATCGCCAAAACAAGGTTAGGTTAATACCGTTTGGGCTGTTTGTTTGATTACGTCTCTGATTGATGCCCATTCAACGTCCACATTATTGGTTTCCTCTTCCACCACTCCCGATCTCTCGGATGCTATACCTAATCGTTAGTTCCCTTTGATATTCAGCCCCTATGCGGAGGTCTTTTTGTTTTTCAATGTTGAACTTTTTACTCATTTTCCATGACTGGTCATGTCGGTTTACTACGAACCGACTCCTAATTTTGCCTATCACTAGAAGATGGTCGGAGTCGCCATCTGTTTCTCTGTATGATCTTACGTCAATGATGTTAGAATTGTGTCTTTTGTCTATTGGGAAATGGTATATTTGGTTCTGCGTTGCGCCCTCGTAATCAGGTCGCGAAGATTAAGATGGTCCGGATACGGTCCGCGAATGAGCAACGATAGGAGCGTGCGTAGAATTCTTGACGGGAGACCAACGGGAAAGAGACCGGTAGGACGGCCGCGCCGGAGATGGGAGGACAATGTTAGGTTTGACCTCGAGGAGATCGGATCAGATGGTCAAGCGTGGGAGGAGAGTGCACAGGGCAGGGAACGATGGGGTAGTCGGGTCGGTGAGGTCATGAACTTTCGGGCTCCTACTAGTAATAGTAGTTGGGCCGTCGGATGATATCCAAGTAACTTTATAGATCTTCTGACGCTGAGAACGTGATAAGTCGAATTCTATTATCGTTTAAAACGTCATGTAGACTTTCTTTACCTATAGTTGGTTGGATGGTATTTTCCTTTCCAATTTTTGCGTTGAAATCCCTGAGTAACTCTTTAACATCGAATAATGAAATTTGCTCAAGTACTTCCTCTAGAATCTCATAGAATGTGTCCTTCGTTTCTTCGTTGGAAGACTCTGTCTGAGTGTGGTAGATTCTGTCTGAGTGTGATAAGTACATACTTGTACCACAGGGCCTGTATTTTTAGTACCGACATTCAGTCATTAATGATGAGCCATTGTAGTATATTTTGTCTTTTATCAATAGAGTTAAATTATTTAATTCGGCAACCTGCTGAAAGTAGTGTCCTTCGAATACTGAGTGTTTTGATAAGTGGAATCCCCTGAAATCGCGATCAACAAGGATATCATCATGAGTGTATGAGATTACAATCCTGTCCATAGACTAGGATCGGGACATCAAGTTAGTGTAACTAGCCAATACTATCTAGGCTCAGGTTTCCTTGCTTGACACGACAATGTATATTTTTGTGCAGGTGAATGTGGCCACGTCATGATTTGGGAGAACATGGCCTATATTGAAATTAGGATCTACCTAACTGCCATTGCCTAAGTAACATTGTAATATTACCACGAAATGAGTGATAAGCGCAATAAAAGTTGCAAAATAAGGAAGGGGATAGAGTATTTACCGGCGCTACACACAAACAATGTTGTGGACAAACCCTAGTTAGGACATATAGCTTATTATCCGCACCAATAGTTGAGAATGCAAATGTGTATCCGATTGTTCGCGCAGTATTTATTTAAATGTCCTTTAGTTTTCATAGTACCTAAAACGACTTATCATCACTCAGTACAAGACTGATGCTCCCCACAAGCGTCAGAAGCGAACTCACATATATAAGAGATCCTCACAAATTCCCCGAAATATTTGTTGTGAAGCTTTAATATAACTTTCTTATTTCTGGTTGCATATTTGTTTGATGGGAATTGCCTTCGGGATGATTATGAAACTTGTTTGCTATGGAACTAACTGCAATTTGGTTTATACAACAAACGGAGAATACATGAGCAGGACATGCTGTAAAATCACCTTGATACCATGCTTTCATAGAACAACTTGCGTCTTGGCACTTGGGTTAACTGCATTTACGTGTTGCTGTCGCCTCCAGCTACATATTCACCCAAGGAGAAGATAAAGTTCTGGACAAAAGTTTTGGTCTATCAATAAGTTTCCTCAGTTATCACAGTTAACCCTGAAGTTCAGGTATCCGCATATTAGGGCATCAATCAAATTCCTAACCTTCTTTCCCTTATTCGTAGTGTTTTTTGTGTCCCTTTCTGAATCCTACAAGGAAGCCTTGTTTAAGTGAACTTATTAGACATCCTTTTGAGATATGATTGACCACATCCTTTTCAGAGATCTAGCCCACTCCTAATACGAAAAGATGTTCATATAGTTCACTTGTTTTAGGTTGTATAGCTAGATTCAATTAAGGCACTTTAGCATCGATAGTGAACAGTCAAAGAACGAATGGCGGTAGCATGGTCTGATGAATTTGCAGAGGAAGCTGCTTTTATCCGGTTTAGTTTAAATCTGCTTGGTTAAAAAAAAAAGCTGTATACATGCATTTATGCATCCGACCTCAAACATGCCACAAAACTTCGAATTGAAGAAAAAGGAAATTGTTTCATTGATTTTTTGGGTGATTTATTTCAATTTGAAGTTGTTCCAAAAAAGGAATACAACTGCTTGAAATTTGTCAATAAAGATTCCGTTTGAAAGGTATTTGTCGAAGTGTCATTTTTTGACTTTTGTAAGTAGTAAGATTTCCCATTGATGTGAGTCGTTGAACCCGAACAGTTGTGGACATTATAATTGAAGTTTTATTCTCGGAAAATTGAAGAGATGGAAAAGTATTACTCCAGTCATAACGCTTAGAAGCTCAACACTCAGTACAAAAGCGTGTCCAACAAGTAAGCAATATCCGAAAAGAAAACTATAAACCGCTTGTGGTAAACTCAAAGTTGATATTAAGAATATCGTGGCTTTCAATCTGAACGATGAAAGCCGGATGAAGTGGGGAAATTAATATCCAAACTTAAAACAAGCAAGACCATTAAATCCTGTTCTAGGAAAAAATGTGCCGGACGAACGGTGGCATCCGTGAATAAACAAACATGTGGCCACAATACCATTATACTAAACGGAAATGGACAAGTGTGCTTTTCCTTAAAAATGTCGTAGGCCTGCACCAAATGTATGATGTCAGTTAGTTTTGGGTTCGCATTCATTTCTTGAAACAAATAAAAAAAAATCGAAATACACTAAAAATAATTGGACAAACGAAAAGAAAATTTGAACACGGCAAAATTAATATATCTACGGACAGGAGGTGAGCGGTAATCGAAAGAGTAAGCTTCACCATATACACCTGCCGGCCGGACGAAAAAAAAACACGAGATTATTGTGGCACGTTTGAAATCTTGTTATGTAATAGCCATACCTCATTTATACATATTTCTGTCAAGATTGTTATTGTTACACGACGTAGTTTCTACCTTTCTTCTCTGTGAACATTGTAGTGCTTTCATGCTGGTCGTGGTAAAACGTCGAGAAATGGATTGCACTCGATTTTTCGATCCTTTCTGGCAGAAACTACACTCCGTTGCTCCAATAGTCTCCTTGCAACAGAACCACATATTTTGCTTGGGTTTGCTTAATTGATTGGTTTGATATTATTCGTCTGTGCGGGATTCCATTTGCCACCATGTTGGCGTTAACAACTTATTTGAGGGAAAACACAACAACTTTATAATGATCTAAAATCCTTTAAACTGTCTCCGTTGCCACTCTATTCTCTTGATAGTTTTTCTTAACACAATTGCTGGTTAAAGGAAATTTTGCGAACAAAACACATGGGTCTGACGAACTCGGGACGAACACAAAGGTTTCGAGAATGCGAGGAGCACAGATTCAATTTGTTGACGGAATGATAGACTCACTTAGTACTCGTGGTGATATTATATATTTCTATTTATTGGCCTGTAGGAACCCGTAAGTCCATGAGCTCGCCGACTCGACTCCGCCATTGTTCCCTGTCCTGTGAGCTCTCCTTCCACGTTCGACCACCCGATCCGATCTCCTCGAGGTCAAACCTAACATTGTCCTCCCATCTCCGGCGCGGCCGTCCTGTCGGTCTCTTTCCCGTTGGTTTGCCGTCAAGAATTGTATGCACGGTCCTATCGTTGCCCATTCACGCCACGTGTCCGGCCCATCTTAATCTTCGCGACTCTCACTATTGTAGGTTTGCGGTATAGCTCTTCTAATCCGTGGTTATGGAGTTTCCTCCAGTGTCCTGCCTCCTCGTCATATTTACCGCCAAAGATACTCCTTAGAACTTTATTCTCGAATACGCGGAATTTGTTTTCTTCCCGTTTTGTGAGACCACATGTTTCGCATCCGTATAGTACAATCGGCATGATTATGGTTCTATAGACACGAAGCTTTACATTACGTGATAGCAGTTTGGATTTCAGCAGTTTAGTGACTGCATGCGAACTAGCGTTGCCGGAGTGTAGTCTTTTGTTAATTTCCTTCGACATTTCGTTACTGGCCGTCAATATTGTTCCCAGATATTTAAATTAGTCCGTCCCGGATTTCAAATGGTTCTGAGAGGTGGTTTTCTATTCTAACTCGCCCTTTGTTTTCGTTCATGCAGATTTGAATGAAGGCGGCATTTTTATTCGGGATTCCCAGCTCAACTACAGTATGGTAGAGTCTTTGCCTTGCGACTGAGTTGTAGACTTTTTTTAAGTCAACGATCAGTTGGTGAACCGTCTCTCCGTATTCCTACTTCTTTTCCAGCAGTTGCTTTAATGTGAACATTTGGTCGCTTGTTGACCGGTTCCTACGGAATCCGCACTGGTAGTCTCCCAATATTTCTTCTGCGTATGGTGTGATTCTCGCCAGTATGACATTAGTTAGTGTTTTGTATGTGGTTGGGAGCAATGATATTCCTCTGTAGTTATCGCAGTCAGATCTGTCGCCTTTCTTAAAAATGGGGACGACTATTGAGGTATTCCATTCTTACAGAGTGTCTTCTTATCCTATATTGTTTTGATGAGTTGGTGGATCTTTCGAGCGGTTTCCTATCCTCCATGCTTCACAAACTCTGCCGGTATGCAGTCGACTCCGGGTGCCTTGTTGTTTTTCAATCGATTTATTGCGTTTACAACTTCGTTGAAAGAGGGCTCTGGGATCTGAGGCTCGGCTGTATGTACGTCTGGTGCGTTTATTTGTGGTTGATGGGTGCACACATTGAGCAGGTTTTCAAAGTACTGCTTCCATTTGGCACGATATTTTTTGTTTCTGTCACCAGACAGCTGTTTGTGTCTCGGATTATGTTGGCTCTCCCTCGATAGCCATTTCTAATTGAATTTATGCCGGCATACATACCTCTGATATTCTTTGCTCTGGCATTTTCTAGGATTTTTTCGATCCGAGGCTTCTCCCATTCGTGTTTTTTGCGTTTGAAAAGTTTCATTATCTCTCTCCGAATTGTCGCGTATCTTAGGCATTGGCTTAATCATATGTTTTTAAATGGATCACTCTGAGATGTTTACGTTGTTCGATCTTTGCCCTGCACACATCGTCAAACCAAGGTTTGAACTTAATTCTTTTCTTAAATCCTAATACCTTTTGGGCTGTTTGTTTGATTGTGTCTCTGATCGATGCTCATTTAGTGCCCAGATTATTGGTTTCCTCTTCCTCACTACTTCCATTCTATGGGATGCTAAATCTATTCGTTAGTCCGTCTTGATATTCAGCCCTTTTGCGTAGGTCTTTTAGTTTATCAATGTCGAACTTTTTGCTCGTCTTCCATGACTGCCCATGTGGGTTTGCTGCGAGCCGACTTCTAATGTTCCCCATCACTTGAAGATGATCGGAGTTGCAATCTGCTCCTCTATATGATCTTACGTCAAGGATATTCGAGTGGTGTCTTTTGTCTATGAGGTCTATTTGGTTACGCTTTACGCCGTCGTGTGATATCCATGTGGCTTTATGGATTTACTTGTCCTTGAATATCATGCTTTTTACTACCATATCTTATATATATATTATACATTTATAACTTTTCAGAACTACTTCCGGCAGTATGTTTTTGCCATAATATAATAAGTGAGATCACAATCATAGCAAACACCTGCGCTGCAAATGGGTAGAGAGGTGCGAGAAGCAGTGAACAAAAAACGATATATTTATCGATGATGTGTGGATCATGTAAACGACTAAAGATAAGAAAGATTAAACCGATAAATAGCGTCTACATTATTTCGAAATCAATCTCGAGTTGCGCAATGTCCCACAACCTCGGATAACAAAAAAATCACGAGATTGTGTATTGAGTATTGCCAAATTTTACTAGGATTGTCATGCTATCTTTTGGCTACAGTGTCCGTGTAGGACCAGTACGTAAACTCTAAGAAGATATAAAATAAAAAATGTAAGAATGAAATGAAATTGAACAATTTCAATGACTCAAGCTTCAATTGAACCTACGCAGTAATGCAGATACTTCATAACTGCCTAGAAATAACAGCAGAACAGTTTAATTGAGTCAACAATTATTTAAAAACATGTTCCAAGAAATGAATACAAGTCACACGCTGTTCATCTCAAACTCTACCAACCATTGCTGAAAGTTTGTCTTCCCGAACTTTAGAGAATTTTATTCAATAAATGGCATTTCTCCAACCATAAAATTATTACGCAGATGGGAGATAGAAGGTTATAAACCCAACGAAAAGCCTCATATATTACCTTTAAGTTACCAACTCGATTACATAAATACAAGGAGATCCCATTATGCCATTACAAACAAATTCTTGAATGTTCCAAATCTGCACAGTAGGATACGAAAGGTTAAAGTTCACTATATGCTTGTTATTCCCAAAATTACGATGAACGGCGCGAATAAGAAAACTGTTCAAACGAAGACAGTGGTGTTATAAAAACTTTTACATACTGTCGTACAAGCCCTACCCTGAAAGTCTTCATCCCTTTACATATCTCATTTTGAGTTTGTTCTAATTAAATTTACATTTCAAAGTTATGATATGGGGGGCGGGGGCTCTGATATAATTTAGGTATCTCATTCTACTTGCCTTTTCTCAACTATGTTGCAAAAAAAGGTATTTACGAGACTTCTGGATGAGAACTAAATGTCATGTTAATCTAGAAGCGTGTCTCTTAATGCGGCTTAAGAACGTTGACATTTTATTTCACATTACAACTATATCTACCATGCATCAGTAAATATTTTTATATACTATTGAATATAGTGTCTAGGACCTACACCAATTCAACTCCACTCTTTACTTTATAAAATGTCTCAAATATTTGTTTGCTTATCTCATTTTCACTTCCATCAAAGATATACACTTCAAAGGCTGTTACGCTCTTGTTATGTCATTCTTTTTCACCAGGGATAGGATATGCTTTTTGCTATGGCTGCTTCAACGCTTCACGACCAGATGTAACTCCTTTCCTGTTGATGTAAGATTCCAATATTCCATGCATTTATGAATTTTGATATCCTTAACAAAAATGAATGGCATTACAACAACAGAAAAGCGTAGCCTCGAAATTAATTCGAAAGAATAGACATTTTACTCAGATTCATTGGAAAAATTGTTTCATGCTAACAGGGAATCAGATTAAGTTACTACGAATATGAAAATGATTTTCAAGCACACGGTAAATGATTAGTATCCGAATATTACTTAGATTTCCCAAGAAAAATCACCATCCACCCTACAAATCATTGATACATACTGCACGGTCTACAAATATTTTTGTGCATGTGGTTCAGTATTGAGAATATGATATAATACAATATGAAATCTGTTTGTGGAAATTCCAACACTTTTACTTATATACACCAAAGTCCAATACCGAAGATGTACATTCGGTACAAGAATAAGTTTCCCTCTGCGGCTTACTGACACGTGAAAAAAAAACACCTGGGGAGGTACCGGACAATGTGGGCAATGATCAATTCTCCATCCTATCTTTGATCCATCTCCACAGATAAAATTAAATGAGGAGATCACACTTTGCATGGCCTCGAAAATGTGTCATAGATGCTTTTCATATTAAACCGCGACAAAGTCACGGCCTTACCAATCCCATTTCATAAAAACAGTTAACCTTAATTTTTAATTAGAAAGGATTCGGATACAAAAAATTTGTTTCAGATACGTACATTGTAAAAACAAAAAGTATTTCCAAGGATAAAAAAGTCATCTTTTGGGATTAGTCCGAAAGTCTGAATAATGACAAGAAGACGGAACACACAAAACTCTTCCCCTTCCATTGATGTTAATAATGCGCTTTATGAAAATCTGGCTTCCCTCGTCACCTATTAGTTGTTTTCTCAAATGCACTAAAATTAAAGCTTACAATAATAAAACATAAATGAATTACATTAAATATAATCAATTTTCTTACAAAGTCAAAATAAAGAATTGTATTTCTTTGTAAGAACAAATCATATCAAACTAATGCACATCGGTTATATTTACGACCCAACACTCATATATAACTGAAAGAAAGAAGTTGAGATGAAATCAGTGATAACATGATGCGTCAATCAAGTTTTCACCATGAATCCCCACTGCACCCTGCAACTGCTAGAACCTGAACATCGTTAACCCACAAAACGTGCCACAACCGCTGGAATCAGAGTCGATACATGAACTGTAAGAACTACACTAGTGGAAACATAAAAATGAAAAACAAACCCTCTGAATGCAAGTGCAGATTTATCGATTGCATTTACGGCAAAGAAAATCGATAGCCCATTTGAAAAGAAACGAATACCACACCAAAACGGGAATACACTTCACATAGCCGAGTGGGGGACATGAAATACAGTGCATTGTGCACTCCACGAGCGGCGCCTATATAAATCCAATCTCCCTTACGACTAGACCTTAAGACGTAGTACTTACTACTTTAGTTGCACGTAGGAGAACGGCCTCTAGCTCCGCTCGTACACAATGAGCAAAATCCGAATGTCTAAATTGAATCTGACTCTCACATTGTTTTAGGTGGTCATATATGGGATTCAACGCCGGCAGACACACACCAGTCACTAGGTGTTACATGGGAAATGTTTTCTGACAAATACTTGTAATTCCGATAAGTTCGAAAACCAATTTCAGCCCTCAATTCAATCGGGTATGCACAGTAGCTATGGTTTGACCCTTTCTAGGTATAGGTCCGAACGACTGCTATGTACAGGAATAGAATTTCATATCGTAATGTCTACCATTAAACGAAATGAAATTAAACGCACATGCGAGTAGGTAAAGATAAGGATATGGAGTCTGATTGTAAAAAGTGGAAGGCAATCAACTACCCTTGCAGTCCAGCCGGCTGTCAAACCCACCCGCACCATCCAGTCCACCCAAACATATTTGCCTGCCGGAAAGCGCTTCATTTATTTCAAATCCACATTCCAAAACAAATAATGTTCTGTTTGGCGGCTGGAAATAACTATATCCATCTCCTTTGCGAAATTGTCTTTTCCTCGGTATGTATGTTCAATTTATCGGCCTTAATGGATCATTCACTCACAGCGTGTTGAATTTTATGTCCTTTTCAATGTCCAAATGACAACTCTATGACATTCAGCTTTGGAGATGTAAACAATTGCCACGGAATCACATTCAACGCGAACAGATACATCCAACTACCGCAATGAAACATGGGTGACGTGAAAACCTATTTATATCGCTGTTTTTCCCCACCCCCAAAAATTATCCAGTTTCACAGCGGTCGTGGAAATCCTCTTAAGCGACAAACTTCGAAAAACCGACACGAATTAACAATCGGCGCGCTAAAAGGACAAACTTCGATAGTACATAGGAACGCTTTCGGCAGTTGCATTAAAACTTCGATGCCAAAAAATGGACCGTTTTGTTTATACTAATAACTTATTTTTTTGCTTACATAAAAAGAATAAATACGTTTTCTGTTTCTCTTTTTTATTTTCACAAAGGTGCAAAGAACGTCAGCTCGCCGTCGAGCGGATAGAATAGGCAATGACTAACTAATGTACCCAGTGATAAGTAACGCGAAACACCTTGCCAGGTCTACATACAATAAATTATGAAGCGTGTACATGTGTGTTTGTGGGTGGAATGGAACTGATATAATTTTAGTATTTGTCAAGTGTTTGAAGCGACATTTGCAGGAATGAGCTAATATAGTATCAGCTCTGGCAAAGATGCGGCAGGGAATGAGTACATCTCAATCCCCTTCCACTCACTGTGGCGAATACGCACTTTCATACGAGATTCTCTTATTTGGAGCTTGTTTATCGTTTATCGTTCATCGTATTTTTGTTACTTGTTTGTAACACCTGAAACTGTTTACACACACACCCTCTCTCCCTCTCTGCCTCTCTCAGCCCTCTAATCTTTTTCGTTTTCAACACATTTTGTTTGAATTTCCTTTATTATTAATTTTCTTTTGAGTTCACTTGTTTTCCCAATTGATTTATCGCTAAGCTCCCTCTATTTACGTACGTTGAGTACGCTCAACGGTCTTCTCATTCTCTACATTGGGTATCTATCTATCTAAATTTCATATACCCGATGAGCCGTAGAGTTAGGGGTGCGCACACAATCGCTTTTCGAAATTATAATTAGAACTCTAGTGCTCGGTTATTGAAGACACTTGTTGGAGCAAGTTTTCCTACATTCCATTAAAATGGCGCAGATGGGGTAAGACTTTCACTTTGCCTCAATAATGTACGAACGGATTAAAGCGTCATATATACGGTTCAGTGACTGTGGGAAGCAGTTACAATAGGAATCACAGCTGGACAAAATGATTACCTGAAAATTGCAATGACTGTAAAGTGGACGGTTGTCGCCAATGAGCATTTCGCCTCAAGAAATAAAATAAACGTTCGTACCCTATCGTCGATACAGACATACTTCCCTTTTTTTGTCTACATATAGCAAACACTCCGAGGGTGAAGATGCGACTACATGCAGAAGAACATCACGTACATTAATCCCAAATACGGGTAGAGTGTTTGTTGAGGATAGTTTATGTGCCGCGTTTGGTCCTCACTGATTTCTTTATGTTTATAAAGGATTTTACTTAAATTTAGCTTTTATATAAGTCGATCAATCATGAGCCGATTGGAACTAGAAAATTCATCTCGGTAGTAGCGCACGCATTGCCTCTCAATTTGTCCAACCTCCCGCAATTCTTCTTTTTTGACACTTGTAATGAAATCTAACAATAAAAAATTATCTTGAATGGAGTCGAATGTTGGAAAATCCCCCGACGTACTCTTCGAATCCCACACTTCTCAGATCTCGTAATGGCCTTTTAGTTAAGCTTTTGGAAATAGTAAAAGTCTCATATGATCCAGTCGACGGCATCATCGATTAGTAAGTCCCAAAGATCACCTTAGTTCTCGATATTGTAAAGTTTTCGAATGATCCTGTTTTGGAAACACATAGAACTGTGTGGCAATTCACACCTCTGAGAAGTCTGCAAATCCAAAATGGATTCGTCAATATGTATGAGACCCTCCTAGGGATTGTTTGGCAGATTTGAAACGAGTACGCTAGAGATTTGAAAGAAAAGTTGTGCCAAAGAGGAACATATAATTCTTCGCACAAAATATTACAAGTTGGCGTAACATACAAAGAGAGAAATGAAGACAAATCGAATGAATTGGAGACAAAGGAAATGAAGCCGCCGCTGTATTTCCTTTTTACGCTTTTGTGGCTAAAGATACTTTTCGTGATTGGAATTTAAAGAAAGTTTGTGTATGGGAACATATCCTTTGTGATTCCAATGACTCAAAGCCCCCTTTACATCGATTGAAAAAAAAATCGAAATGCCGACCGTCTATTTCGACATTTTTAGTCAGATATCCTGAAAAAAACATTATACCGGCCAAACAGCAGTCCTTAGTTCAGACGTGACAGAGAAGAAGAGAAAACAGAAAGGGAATAAGCAAGGCAGAAAAAACGGATGATGAGAGAGGGGATTATGTTTATACTGAAAAGAGAGAAAGAAATGTGTAGAGCGAAAAAAGAGCAGATAGAGAAATTCCGGAACATGTTACGAAGTAACATAACACATTTGTCCATGTGAGAAACCAGCCAAATTAATAAGTATCCAAATCAGTAAAAAAAAATCAAAATACTATATATAACAAATATACATTTAGACATTCATTCATTTGTCCAAAATATACATTCATTCTCCTGTCACGCGGCAGGGCGGGGTTCGTTTCCCCGTCGGGGAGCCTCTGGCGCAAGACTAATGACCTTGCCCGGAAAAACAAATTATCATGGAAAATTTAACAAGCCTCAGGACTTGCTAAATAAGACCAAGAACGGTTCCCGGTTCTAGTGCCGATGATGATGATGATACATTCATTCATTCATTATCATAAACAACACAAATATTTACATGTACCAAATTTACATTTTCACATTTATACATTCACTTATATGATTAACTGATAAGCACACATCAATAATCAAAACAAAATCACAAACATAAACAAAAAACTACTCGTTGTCATATTTCGCTGAAGATCGCAAGCCGGAAAATACCGTTTTCCTGACTAATATGACCGCATATTATCGTATGTAAACTTAAAACGGTTTAATGGGGTCACTGGTTTCTCAGGAGAGTAAATGCGATAAGAAAAAAACATAAGAAAAAGCCCAGTTAATTAGCATCGGGCAATCATCAATACTACTCGTTGTCATATTTCGCTGAAGATCGCAAGCCGGAAAATACCGTTTTCCTGACTAATATGACCACATATTATCGTAGGTAAGCTTAAAACGGTTTAATGGGGTCACTGGTTTCTCAGGAGAGTAAATGCGATAAGAAAAAAACATAAGAAAAAGCCCAGTTAATTCGCATCGGGCGATCATCAATAGTAGTGGGACAACCGAAAGTGGGGTCGAAAAAATCGAGCGTGAATGTCGTAATCAGGAAATATTTTTGGTGTGTCGATTATTTTAAATCTAGCCCGCTATAATTTCGTCATGAAAGTTTACAAAAAAATATTATACATTATAAGAACTTACAAAACGCGTCAAAATATGAGAGTCAGAAGCGTAATTGTGCGCCAGTAAAAACCAACCTTTTTGAGTAATAACCTGAAAATTAAAAATCAATAAACTGTTTTGAAAGTGATGACGCCTTTTTGAAGCTGCAGTAAAACGTAGTGCGTCCTACGCGTACATCCCAATATTTGCTCAGATTCCAATAAATCGACATAACAGCAGTCGGAGGAACAAAAGGAATACGACAAACCCGTCGAACTGAGGAGCAACAGCAGCAACCCTCAGCAACAACACTTATCACCGCACAAACTGTGAGTAGCCCCCTTTTATTTATATTTTCGTCTGGTGCAACAACATTTGACCCTTGAAGTCGAGACGTACTGGGCAAGACAACAACGCCCTTCGTCCAGAGCAGAGTCCGGTTCTGAAGGTACGGCAAGCCGACAAAAGGGAAGAATTGTGCAACAAACAAACAAAGTGAAACGGAGATATTTCAAAGTAGACAGGGACGGAAAAAGAAAAGCGAGCGAAGGAAAATGATAAGCAGAGAAAGAAAAAGAATCTTATAAGGAAAAGAAGCAGAGAGGATTGCATGTTTATTGAAAAGATAGGGTTACACATTTACTGGAGAGAAAGAAAGTGATGTATATAACTGTGATGGTGGCAAGAGGACGGCGAAAAATAGAGTGAACGGAAGAGAGTTGTGAAAAATACACAGAAATTTGCGGAGATTTACCGAGAACTAAAAAAAAGAAATAGGTGTTACGGCCACAACCACCCATCCCATAAAACCTACCTCTTTGGAGCTAAGCACCATCATTAATCGCGCATACGGTAAATATCGTGATGTAAACTCAATATCAAACAAATTGAACTGCGCGTTCAATTTGCCCATATTGAATTTAAGTTGAATCCAAGACAGAAATTTGCGGAGATTTACCGGGAACTAAAAAAAAGAATGAGGTGTTACGGCCACAACCACCCATCCCATAAAACCTACCTCTTTGGAGCTAAGCACCATCATTAATCGCGCATACGGTAAATATCGCGATATAAATTCAATATCAAAGAAATTGAACTGCACGTTCAATTTGCCCATATTGAATTTAAGTTGAATCCAAGACGTGAAAGAACGAACCATATGTTCAACACGCAGAATCCCCTGGATCCAAATCTGTGGACCAGATGACCAACTTTCAAGTAAAGTTGTTGAGAATCATAAATTGCACGTCTGCAATTTTATGATCTTTCAATGGTTTGTCTACCCAAACCATTTCCCACAAGGAACATCCTTGCCCATTCGCCTAGAAGAAATAAACAGGTACCATAAAACGAACTGCACGTTCACCTAGGCACTATTAATCTTTTCCTTTGTACCGATTTCCCCCGGACGAGATTCTGGGCCATGCGGTTAAAGAAAACAACAGGCGCAATAAAACGGACTACACGTTCACCCAAGCAGCTAACAATACAAAAAAAAGGGAATCAGAAATGTGCATTAACACGATGCACTATTGATTTTTCTTTTGTGTTTGATCTACCGAAAAATGGATCAAGCGGGAATAAGGAAAGATCCTTTTTTCTGCCGGAGGAAACAAAAGATTTCCATCCAAAGAAAAAAAATGAGAAAACCACTAGAGATGGCTGGTTTTCAAGATGTTGGCCGAGACGGTCAGACACGAAGTTGGTTTTTGAACTCGACCGGGACGGTGAGTAAAAGACTTCTGGGTTGGGTGTGAGAACAAGTGGAGATACCTAGCAACAGAGTGAATGAACTAAAGTATACGCGACAGTTAAGTAAGATTAACCAAAACAAAGTTAAGGAACATAAGTTGGAATAAACTAAAGTGTGTGTGACTAGTAAGTAAGATTAACTAACACAAAGTTAAGTAATATAAGTTTAAATAAACTAAAGTGTGTGTAACAATGACTTAAGATCAACCGAATCAAAGTTGAGGAAAATAAGTTTGAAAGAACTAAAGTATATGTGATAAGCAAATAAGATTAACTAAAACAAAGTTAAGGAACATAAGTTTGAATAAACTAAAGTGTGTGGACTAATACTTAAGATCGAAAAAATAAAGTTACGAAAGAAAACTATGTGTTCAATTTCAAGAGGTATCCAACGTGTGTGTGGTGTTTAAAGTGAGCAAACATAAAAACATTACAGAGGAATAATGAACGATAGCGAATATGAATATTTATATTGGTACCAGAATTGGTCAGACGGGCTAAGGTATTCGATATAGAGTCTTTCATCCTAAGCGACTAATATAGTATTAAAATTGATAGGTACTGAGATGACTATTTCCAAAACAAAAATAAAAAGTAAGCTATCTTAATATAATTCGTCAAACGGCGTAGGTATAATTACCCTTTCCTCGAAACCCCATTTTTACGAAACCAGATAAGTGGAAACAATGGCAACAAAAGAAGTTTAACGAATTACGTATTTTCCCATTGCACGTGTTCATTCCTTCAGGTAGTGGATACTGCTAATATAACTGTGTAAGAAATTCGATGGACAGGGAATGTTGGCGGCGCACCATACAATGCATCAAACAACATTGTGTCGAATCCCGGTAAAATGCTACCACCCCAATAGGAGCACACATGGCAGCTGCTATCTGCACAACAATTGTGGATTACACAATTGCGCATTCACATTGTGTCGATGCTCGCGGGGCAATAGCAGTACACATGGCAGCTACTCCCTTGCACGATAATTTCACATTGCGACGATGTGCAAATAGTACATAAGCGGATGGGAAGCTGTAAATAGTTGAGTCCTATGCGGATGACGTCCTAGTGTACACGTCATCCAAAAGCCCTAAACTCGCAACAAATCGATCCAACCGTCACCTGGACGAACTGTATCGGTATTACAGTCGATGGAAAATTCGACTTAACCCATCCAAAGTAGTACTCATTCTGAATAGTAAACACTCCCAACCCACTTCTCGATATTCACAGAATATTGGAATACAAATAGGAGGCACTACGATTAGACCACAGGCCGGATGAAATATCTTGGGGTCATTTATACCCCAAAAATGAATTTCATCAAACATGTGACCCACATTTTTCATAGACATCATATGGTTGAGGGTCGTGCTAAAGAATTCTGTTAAATTTCTTTGTTGTCTTTACCGCTCCCCGAATAACGATTGACCGGCGACATTTTTCGAACATCTTTCACATACCGTCGACTGGATACAGATCAACTACCCAACTTCTGAAATTGTTGTCCTTGGCGATTTTAATGTACACATTTCCGCCTGGTTGGTGCATTCTAACAGAACCGACGGGGCTGGGAGGCTGGCGAAGATGTTTGCTGTTAGCCACAACTTGACTCAACTCGTGGAGGAACCCACGCGTGTGCCGGATTCCCGCGGTGATTATGCGAACACCCTGGATCTGTTTATGACAGCCGAATCGAGTATTTATACCGTAGAGGTTTCTGCGCCACTGGGAAACTCGGATCACTGCTTGGTATTGGTCGCGCAACCACTTGCATTTCAAGCAAATAACCGACCTAAGCAGCCTCGCCATGTATGGAGGTATGGAGCTGCTAACTGGGACGATTTTCGAGATTTCTTCGCATCCTTTCCGTGGTCGGAGGTGTGCTTGGAGACTCCGATGGTAACGCATGCGCGGAGTCAGTTACAGAGAATGTTCTTCTCGGGATGGAGATCTACATTCCGCATTCCATCAAACGAAGTTCATATGATAAGCCTTGGTTTAATAAGAAATGCGAGAAGATTACAGCGGCAAAAAATAGAGCTTTTAAACAATGGCGCTCCAATCCCGCCAATGTTCACAGAACGAATTTTGTTAGAATCAGAAACGCATGCAACCAAGCGATTGATACCGCGAAGAAAGCTCACAACGACAGAGTGAACAATAAACTCCATCAGCGCCCGTCTGGTTCCCGCTCCTTCTGGTCAATGGCAAGAGCTGCCAGCAGTAACTTCGCTTTCTCCTCTTTCTCTCCGTTGGTGATGACGTTAATCACAAATTCAAAAGATAAAGCTAATGTGTTCGCGGGTTTATTTCCCGCGAATTCAAACCTCGATCCCGGTCTTTTGGAGCCACCTGTGATCGCGCCACATAAATGATTTGTTGGAGACAACGGATAAAAAAGCGTTTAGTTTTGCGGATGGTAGTACGCTTGTTTCCTCCTTATCGAGTGTTCGGCCGATTAGTGCATCAACGTCGCACCAGCTGAGATTTAGACAGATTGACTGCCTGAATTAGGATCTGAATAAGGTCCTGCAGCGGGGAAGGGCCAATCTCGTCGCCTTCAATGCAGCGAAGACACAATATACAACATACACAAAGAAAATTGGATCATCGGCTCCAGAGCTGATGATGAAAGGCCAGACCCTCGAATCTGGGGAAAGCTTGAAATTGCTCGGCGTCTCGGTCTGTGGGAATATATCGTGGCATAAACACATGTCGAACATCCCTGGGTCTGCCTCGGGAAAACTGAGTTGATCTTTTTAGAGCCAAGAAATAATTTACTCGGGTCCAACTTCTTCTCCTGTATAAATCCCAAATTAAACCCGCGCTCGAATATTGCTCTCATGTTTGGAGCTCGGCTCCTAAACATACCCTCGACCTACGTGAGAGCATACAGAGACGAGCGGTCCGTCTGATCGGGGACTCGGCGCTGATGTCGGGACTACAGTCGCTAGTCGAAGACACGTAGCCGACCTCTGTCTGTTTTACAGATATTATCACGGGTACTGTTCTTCGAAGATTCGTGGCATTGTTCCACGCAATTCGGTTTATATGCGCTCCACAAGACAATCCGACGGATCGCACCAGTTTGCGGTTCATCTCCCGAAGGCGCGAATATCCCTGCACCAGAACTCGTTCCGTTACAGAACGGGGAAGCTGTGAAACTTCCTTCCCGCGCGAGTGTTCCCGGCGCGTTACAACCTGCAACTGTTCAAACAGAACTGCAACAGTTGTTTGGTGGCATCCCGTCTCGGCGCTGTAGGTTCACCTCTCCCGAGAGAAGTGTACAAAAAAAAAGGCCTCGGTCGGTCTAAGCAACTACATAACATTTTGAAGTGGAGCAACAATGTTGAAACCAAAGTTAAGCTTCTCTGCTATAAGCAGCTAATCCCATCTGGAATATCGTACGCCCTTCCCATATGGTCCTGTATATCTTCGGCCCAAATGGAGACTTCGAGTTTTCGAAAGGAAGTTCCTCAGAAGGTGCACCAACCACTCTAGAAAGTCCGACGGCCGCCATTACCCCAACTGTCACCTATACTAATAGGCGCCACCATGATCCCCATCGACGAGTACTTGCTACAATTAGCATACGAGTACCTCGAAAGCATTCAGAACAGCGAGAACCTGCTTGTAGGGGAGACTTGCGTTCGCAACCCTTCTCTCCTTCGATCCCTTCGAATCCGACCACCACAATTTCTTCTTCAGTACAAAACTGAAGAAAACACCTTTCCCAACAACTTTTCCCTCCATAATAGAGAATTCCTGGACCCAGCCCATAGGGTCTACTACTAACACACCACACACACACACGCACAGTACAAGGCAGCACAAACATACACACACACCGACCAAAGCGCAGATTATCAGACACCGAAGACGTCTTGTATGATCTCTTTCCCACCATCCCTCCATCCAAGTAGTTAACGAACATTTGAACTAACCCTGTCCAGACTATCCTTAAATACTTCCTTCCCTTTCTTTTTCAGATATCTCAAGACCGACCCCAACATCCTCACGTATGTGGGTGATTCTGGTTATCGCAAGATGACAAGATAAAGGACACATTTGTCCTTGTCTCGCTTAAGTCGATCTCTCGGCATTTTTTTTTAAATAGTTGAATTCTCGTCCAGAGATCAAGGGAAACGTTTCGACTCTTACAAATATATATAAATTATAGAAGAAATATTTTGTATATTTCAGAGGGAAGTTTTTTTCGCACTCCGCTCCTTTTCTTGCTTTCAGGTATTCCAGAACGCTTCCCCCCACTAGTTGTAAGGGGCGTTCAACCGGATTTCGAAGCTTTACAGGTATCCTTTTGACCAGCTGGCGCTGGGAGAAATACAGTCCCCTACGCAATTAAGGTTTTGCGGACCTGCTGAGAGCCAGCCATCCGTCTTCAACTTTAACAGCAGAAACATTTAATCCTTCGAGCCGGATCACTAACAGGGTGTGTTATTCCAAAATAGGATTATGACATATACTACACCAGTTACCCATGATACCATGTGATTGGTGTGGTTTTCGTAATTAACAAAACGCAGCAACCCACTACTATCAACTCTAAATCAATCACTGCGAGGCCATGCAGCCTTCGCATGCAAGGCAAATTTACGACCATAAGGCTTTTAAACATTCACGTTCTTACGGAAGAGTCCTCGGAACACCATAAGGCCGAGTTCTTCCAGTTAGTTGAACAGGATCTCAATGTCGAGTCTGGAATGCAATATAGTCGCCTTCAGGGATTTGAATGCTAAGATATTTAGAAGAAAGTACACAAACAGTATATCCCATAGCGATGAACTATGGGTGCTAGAAATAGTAGAATACAAGAGTGGCGAGAACAAGGTTTGCGTTTAAGCACATTTATAATGTATGCTGGTCGGTGCTTTGAGCGCAACGGTTGCATTTGCATATCATGTTCGGGTCAGTAGATATCCCACCACTGCCGAAATAATCAGAAACAAATACTGCCGGGTTTTGGAACTTGACGTCGGTGGTAAGAAAATAAATCTTGTGCCAACATTCCCAGACGTGGAATGGCTATCTCGAGGAGTACAGGGTTACGGAAATAAATATGAGGAACTCAGTAAAATCGAAAACATAATTCACAAATAAAAAGAAGCCTTGGAAAACCCTTTTCTCTATGAACTAGCATAGAAGAGAGAACGGAAACTGCACACGTTGTTTATAAGATGTGAATTCGTTGGAAGAACATATAGCTAGTTTCATTGATACGACTTCGGCTCACGTCTATTGCACGCTCGTCTTCTTCTTGAGTGTAGATCGACTGAGGAAGAAGCAGTCAGGCACCCTTCCTGTCGAAAGTGATTTCCATGTCAAAGCCAAATATGCCCATAGAACTAGATTAGCCATCACCTTAAAGACGTTCTTGTAATCCCAGCAAGAAACTACAAAAAAACTGGAATAAGTGACTGTGCTGAAAAGAAAAACGAAGAAGGATATATGTATTTGTATGATGTATTAAAACATGGCATACAAAAGAGAAAATCCTTCTCGGGTGTAAAATCCGACCTGGGAAATAAAGTTGTAATAATGTCTTACAAGTTTTGATCTACTGTATTCCTTTTCTCTGCATTGGCATCCCTCTCTTGGTAAACCGAAAACATCAAAGGGCAAAGACTGTACAAACCCAATGAACATGCGTTCGATAAGTTTCCTTCCAAGCATCAGTAAAGCATTTGAAAAGACTATTAACAAAGCTCTGCTAAAATGGGTAGACGACAACAACATTATTCCAAATAACCAGTTTGGCTTTAAGGCGGGTCATTAAACCACACATGCCGCAGCTAAACTGGTCTCTGACATACAATGGATTAAATGTAGGAACCAATGCGCAGGGGCCTGGTCTGATCGATTTGGAAAAAGCCTTTGATACCGTCTGGATCGACGGGTTAGATTACAAACTGGTCAAACATGGCATACATAAGCCTTTACTATATGTACTTTACAATACATTAAAGGACAGGAGGTTCGTGGTCAAAAATCGTAATGTGACCTCTAATAAAACGTATAATATCAAGAATGGCTTGCAACAGAGAGCGCTACTTTCTCCGATTCTTTTTAACATTTACATTAGCGACTTATTAGATGCACTTCCATAGGCTATTGCGTACGCAGACGATCTCATAATTTACAGAACAGCTCTAAAAATTGAGATCATAAATAGTTTACTACAGCGAGACTTCAACAGAGTGCAGCACTATTACGACGACTGGAAACTTAAGATCAATTTCCAGAAATGTGAAGCCATCCTATTTAGAACCCCATTATATAAAGCCACGAACGACACAAGAAAAAACTGGCCAAAGTTAGTTATCGTGGGACCACATGGAGATAAACTGGAAACCAAGAGTTTAGTTAAATAACTTGGCATCTGGCTAGATCAATATCTGTATTTCAACAGACATGTAGAGGCTGCTTTGGCCAAAGCTAGGAAAACTTTTGCTATGACAAGGAGGCTATTTCACAGTAGCCAACTTGACAGTAGGGTTAAAGTTATATGCTACATGATGCTAACCAGGCCAATGCTCATATATGGTTGTCCAGTATGGTTTAACACAGGTCCAAATTTGATGGAAAAGATTCGGGTGTTTGAAAGGAAGTGTCTCAGCACTTGTCTCAGATTATACCGAACACCGGATTCGGAATACAAAAAGTACTACTCAAATGAGACTTTATATAATGAAGCCTGCATAAATAAATAGGGTGGATAATTTTATGATCAAATTTATCAGAGGACATATTGCGAGAGCAATAAGATCGTCCAATGACCTAATTTTCGGGGCTTATTATCCAAATACCCTGTACTATGAGAACGTGCGTCGCAACGGTTTTGTTCCAGCAGAGGCGTTCCTTGATTTGGATATGAAAGGGCTTATACAGGATAGATCCGGAATTCCGCTGATCTGTGGGGGTACGAAGTAGGGGTGCCAGACACGAGCACGGATTCACTTCACCCGCAAACACTTACGTCGTCAAAAATTGTCACCAAAAATTCCAGCACCACAAGGAAAGAAATGAAATGCACTGGTGTTGATTTGATGTTGAAACAATAGAACGCACTGGGGTTGATTTGAAGTTAATGTTTTCTTTTATTTTCATAAGTATCCACATTTATTTACATTAAAAAAAACGTATAAATTTGATTTACTAAAGTTCACTTCACCTGCGACTTCTTTAGTACTTGAGTTTTTCTTGTATCTATAAGCAATGAATTTAAATAACAAATTTCGGGTTTCGATTTAGCTAGTGCACTATGAAGTTCTTGATTATTACGTATTAACTCACGATAGATTTCACGAAGCGCGGCGGCGTGACCTCCGGCGGTAGTGGTTGGATAGCGACTGCTCTCTGCTCCACCAGAGATCACGCCTCTGCTCTCTCATTGTCACGCCCGTCGAAGTGTGGTGAATAATCGGTTAACTGATAATCGACGAACATGGGAGAATGAGAGAACAGAAACACGATGTATGATGATCTCGGGATGGGTTTGGTTGTGTGTGCATGAATCAATGTAGCTCTGAGCATAACCCATTGCCCTAATTCGGTGGATATGGTGATCTCAGAGCACATTGATCTGTAGGAAAACAGAACTGTGAAGGAGAGGAAAATTAAGCTGGTGCAATTCACCTGCGAAAAGAGAGCATTGATCCCCAGCGAATGAAGTGTTTGGAGAAAGTGAAAAGGACGCCGACCTGCCTAGAGAAATCTGATCATGGGAACTAACTTAAATGCTTTGATAATTTCCCCAGCGGTCGCAAGATTAAGCAACCGCGTCGTTTGATCAGACTATGCCGTTGCTAACCGACATGATGCGATTTCCTGTGGAAATCTCATGGGTTAGCGAAATGGGGTTGCCGTATGGCAAAAAGGTAGCTAAACTCAATTATGCATTACCTGCATAGGATAATGAGTTTAGCTATGCGTCCGTTTAACATGTTTTACAGGTGGAATAGCTTATAACTGGAATGGGTAGAAATCACGCGCTGATAGCGGTCGAAATAAGGTATGGAAGTGTAGGTTGGTTCTCCATGTGGTATAGAGAACCCCCACAGATCTATCATGTAAGTATATCATCCGTAATCGGGCGATTGTGCCACGACCGGGAAGTAACGAGCACCGAAGAAATAAAGACCTGGATACCAATGTCGGTATAGAATAACAGTTCTTTTAAATATAATTTAAAAAAAATTATGTAGGTTCAAATTTAAGAAAAAAACAAAAAAAAAATCGACACAGTTCTTTGTTATTCAAATAATCATAAGTACAGCCACAAACAAAGTTCTGTCGCCGAAAGGCAAATTATACAATAATTATGTAATGTTTAGCTTAGAGCGTTTGCGTAGGACCAGTAAGTTATAATATAAGATAACTAAGCTAGAATTTAAGCATTTTTTGTCTAGCATGTAATTTAGAAACTAAGAAGATAAAAAGAAAATAAAAAAATGTTGTAAAAAAAAAATCACCGAAATTATATACCCTAACGTCTCTGCACTTGCTGGCCATTCCTTCTTCGTGATTCGCACACAGTTCCCGATGGTGTTTACTTAATACAAAATAATTTGAGCGAACATTGTTTTTGATTTTGCACCTCACTCTTCTACTTTTTTAGCACCAAGAGCAATACGTTCATTGTTTATTGCTTTGAAGTTAGCATAATGTTGCCTTTTCGAAGTCGGGTTGATGTTATACAATTTAAGTGACGCTTTAAACGGTTATCTAGAATACGAACTTGTAAAGGGTGTTCCAGTTAGAAGGAGAGATGTTAATAGTGTAAATAGTTCTTAAACGTCCAAAGGTTTTTATTATCAATTTTTTCATTTGACAAGTTGAGTTTTTGATAATGTTAACTATGGAAAGATTAACAATTTTTACCAGCAAAATCATTCACCATAGACAGAAACAGAAGGTAATCACTTGATGCCAGGTTCGGACTATAAGGTGGATGCTTAAGAACACACGTTTGGTTCATTCAGACGGTCCAGCTCATAGTAGATGATTTCCGACATTTTCGACATTGGCCTTCCAGAACGTGGTGCATATTTGACATCAAAATTACCGGAACGGAATCGACGAAACGTGTGATTGGCTGTTACAGTATCAAGGCCATAAATCATCATCATCGGCACTACAACCGGGATCCGGTCTTGGCCTTATTTAACAAATCTCTCCACCGGTCCCGATTTCGAGCCGATGTCATCCAGTTTGACACTCCCAGGCTCTAGACGTCCTGGTCTACGCCATCCCACCATCGCAGACAAGGTCTGCCGCGCTGTCTCCTTCCATACATCCTGCCACAAAAGTGTTTCCGGACAGGCTCCGTTCGCTCATTCGAGCTTGATTTTGAACTTGATTTTTCTTACAACATTAGCTTCAAGGTAGATTGCGTACAACTCATAGTTGTAGCGTCCCCGGAATCGTCCTCCCTCACATACAGGGCCAACAATTCTCCTTAAGACCTTCCTCTCTAACGCGGCTAAGAGTTCAGAGTGCCTTTTATTGAGCACCCAGGTCTCGGATCCATACATGAGTACTGGTAATACCATGGTCTTGTACAGTAGTAGCTTGGATGTACTGGATAAATTTCGGGATTTAAAGAGCCTTGATAGACCATAGTAGGCTTTGTTGGATTTGATCAGCCGTTCGCGTATTTCTTCTTCCATATTGTTATCGGCTGATACTATTGACCCATGGTAGTTAAAGGATTGCACTACTTCAAATTCGTGCTCCACTACCCTGATAGTTTGACCAACGTTAGGTCTTCTCTTCGCAGAAGTTGCCACCATGTACTTAGTTTTCCCCTCATTAATGTGCAATCCCAGTTTTTGTACCGACTACTCGATTCGGGTGAAGGAATCCTGTACAGCCGATTCGGATCTACCGATGATGTCGATGTCATCTGCGTAGGCAAGTATCTGGCTGGACTTGGTGACAATAGTCCATCTAGGTGTAACGCCAGAGTCACGGATTACTTTCTCTAACGCCAGTTTGAAGAGGAGGCAGGCCAGACCGTCCCCTTGTCGGAGTTCATTATAGATGTTTATTGGTTTGGACAGCAATCCCGCTATTTTTACTTGACTAGTTACGTTTGTTTGGTATGCCGAACTCTCTCATGGCATTATATAGTTCTACCCTGGCTATGCTGTCGTAGGCTGCCTTAAAGCCTATAAATAGATGATATAATGGAATCTTAAATTCCCAATTACTGGATAATGAGAATCGGGTATCACATCATTCGTATTTACTTTTTGTGAATCTCCAATTGAGTCAGTATTAGGAATATTGTTGACATTTATAATATGTATGCCCTTTGAAATGATGACGTCAATCATACTAATTTGTTCGCCAAGGGGACCTTTTAAATGTGTGTTCTTTTTACTTGAGAATCTAATTTATTATAATGTCAAATATAGATAGCTCTTTCTTGTGGCTGAGGTCATTGATCTTCTCTTATAATTTCTCTCGCCACCCCTCATCCGCACTCGTTGCATCTAACTGTTCCCACCCTCATGTTCGCCCTCATTCACCCTTTCTTTTTGAAAGCAATTAACGGCATTCATTGACATTATTGAAGTCCTCATATTCATACTCGAATAGTCTCGTACCAATCTGTGAATTTATTCACTTTAGGTGGTGTCCCTTTCACAATTTACCTCTAGCCTCTCTCGCAGTCGCTCGCACTCTTATTCTCAATCTCATTTCTTCTCTCTACTCTCTCACCCTCTCTCACACCATCTGCACACGCGCGGACGGGAACTCTACAACGAGGGCTGTTGGAAACTCTCATCGTCTCAATATTGGAGCAAGAGGAGAACTCTTTCAAATGATGTACAGTTTACGCACGATGCAATACACTCATTAGGCTGGACATTAACAACGTGAGTTGAACGTAAGTCCTGCCGCGCCTAAGTCCAGCGTCTTGTTCGGTACAGCATCTTGTTCAGTACAGTGAAGTGCGGAAAAAAAAATCGAAAACTGAACTTCAGTGTCATACTTACTTCAGTTAATTTATACTCGTCGCGTACCCGTGTGAGTGTCTCCCTCAAAGAGGAAACAAAAGTGTGTGCTGGCGTGTCTACCGCCGTGTACACGCCGAACGATCAACAAAAAAAAAACTATGTGTGTGTTAGTGTGTATGCGTGTGAAAGCAGATGTCCCTGCATGTTGCTTCACAAATAAAACATTAGATCTAACGGTGGCAACTAATAATAATGGAAAAAAGAAAAGCTGTGCTAAAAGTGATTTCAAAGAGGAGGCCCAAAGCCCAGCCAAACCTCCTTGTCAAACGGCATAGAGCCAACTCTAGGGTAATAACTTTCATAGAAGGAATGACCACTCCTGATAAGCCACATTATTCCGGAGAAGGGAATAAATTCAAAGAACTGGCAACAGAAGACCACCAAACCAGCAATAGAGAAATGAGTGACATAGATGTCGAACGTGCTCAATTTATTGCCGAGTTATACAAAAAGGAAGAGGAGCTCTCCAAAAAGAAGAACGATTTGGAGCGACAAATTAAAGAAGCCCTATCGGAAACCAACACTCAACAGCAAGAGCAGAAACAACAACAGCAGCAGAAGCAACAACAACAGCAGCAGCAACAACTGCTTGAAAAACAACAAGCAGCAGCCAATAAGAAGGAGAAAGTGCCTCCCATCATAGTTAAGCTTTATGGATGCTAAGGACCCAATTAAATTGGGTAAGTTAACATGCAGACATTTCAAAACGAAAAATTTAAGTAACAATAAAATAAGTTTTTTATGTGATAGTTTAGATGACTATCATAAAATTAAATCTGCTCTAAGGGAAGCAAGTAGTGAGTACTTCACGTACACACCTAAATAGGAGAAAACTATCTCCATGTTACTCAAAGGAGTTGATCCTTCTTTTTCCTTCGAAGAACTCCTCTCGGAACTACAAACTGTCGAAAATGACAGTTTAAAATTTACTGATGTGAAGCCATTCTCCACTTCTCTCTCCCGAAGTCGCAACCGCAAGTTGCCGTTCTTCATTGTCTCCCTAAGTCCCAACAGCAAAGTCGATGCACTTAGCAATATTAAATTTATTTTCCACCAAACAATAATTTGGGAAAAAGTAAGGAAAGCTGACCGTGTGTTGCAGTGCATGCGGTGCCAACGATCCGGCCACGTTGCATCTAACTGCTGTATGGAATTTAGATGTGTAAAGTGCCAAAACAATCATACAGTAGGAGAATGCCCCTTAGGTAAAGAACAGGTTCAGAATAGGAGCAAACTATCTTGCGTCCTGTGCAAAAATACAGGTCACCCGGCCAACTTTAGAGGGTGTCCGAAATTCCACCAACTAAAAGCGAAGTTGGAATTTAAAAAAAAAACAACTTGAAGAAGAGAAACGAATGAAGGTTCGTTCCTACAATAACTTCGTTGCACCTAGTGTATCATTCGCTCAAATTGCCGGCAGTCCATTAAACTCAAACTTCGCGGCACAGGGAAGTAATGTCACAAAATCTTCCGCACCTAGCATATCATTTTCTCAAATGGCTAGTAATCCAATTAATACACCGGCGACGGAACTTTCACGCAACGTCATAAAAGCGCCCGCTCCAGAGGCAAATTCAGATATAAGCACAATCCTGTTAGCCATATAAGGACAGATTGCTGGTTTTTAAAAAAAAAACTGACTGAACAAGCGACCCGAATAGATATTATTTATTCGTCCTTGTTCTCAGACAACCCAACATAGCACAATGAACTATCCAACTAATTTAACACTAAAAATGATTGCTGTGAATGTGAATTCACTAATCCACGTGGAAAGGAGGGATAATTCGGTAACCTGCTTGAAGCCGAACGCCTAGATGTGCTTCTAGCTACCGAAACCAAGCTAAACCAGAGGCACAAATTAGGCTACAAAAACTATAAAGTCATTAGACGAGATCGTCCACACGCCACACAAGGAGGTGGAGTTGCTATGTTAATTAAGAAAGGCATTCCACACAAGGTCGTTTACAGCACAGTTGTACACAAATTTCAGTTGCTGGAAGCTTGCATTATAGATATACCTTTGAAAAGTCAAAAGCATCTCGTGGTATCCATGTATGCACCTGAAGCTCCTCAGTGTTCGCAATTTATCAGCGAACTGGATACCTTTTTTCGTAATCTCAAGTTAGACTCGGAAAACAATTATTTCTATCTGGCGGGAGATTTCAACTGCAAACACAGTGCTTGGGGTGATATCACGCCGAACACAAGAGGTAATGCACTATTCAACTGGTGTGAAGCAAATGCAACAGGATATAAACTAGAATTCTACGCTACAAGTAGACCATCTTATCCAAGAGGAAACTCCTGTCTGGACTTGCTTATGATGGACGAGAGACTACAATTATTAGGCACGGACCTAAATACTCGAAATTGCCTTCGCACAATCGGGTATGATAGTGACCATTACGGCCTCGGCGCCGTTTTACATGTTTCAAACGAACATGCAATACTTGAGCAGTACGACTAGATACATTCGTTCGTTTTCCGAAAAGCACATTGGTCGCGCTTTGATCGCATAATAAAAAGAGAACTACGCTCCAATGGCGTAGATCCTCCGACTAATAGAAACCTTCGAAATGAGGAAATAGACCATTATCTCTCAACGATGGACAACATTGTGATCAAAACAATGCACCGTTCCATTCCAAAAACGGCGCACATGGAGGAGAACTTTAATAGATACAGAAACTCAACTATTGATGCCCTGTATAGACAAAAAAGCGCTCTGCTCTCCCAGCTCAAACTGCTCTACAGACAGTTCAGCGATCCTTATAGCCAAGAAATAAAGACAATTATGTCATTGATTAAAAACGTTCAAAAGCTGATCCGTGACAACTACAGATCAGTAATTAATGAAGAAGGGAAACACAAAATTCTCTCCATTAAAACTAGTGGTGGGAATATGTTTCCGCAAATAAATAAAGTATTTAGAAGAAAAGATCATAATGACATTCCCTGCCTTCGAGTCCCGAGGACTCCCGAGAATTGTCAAATATTGCTGAACGCAGGACTCACCCCGGAACACATCAACTCCAACGAAGAACTAATAGTAGTCGAGGATCCGCAAGAGAAAGCGAACTCCATTGGCGCCTGTTTCGAGGCAGTAAACAAAGTGAATGAATCCATTCATTCTAACCTCGATATCGAAAACAGAGCTATCCAAAACCATATTTCGCTGCACAATGAACGGCAAAGTTGGCATTCCGAAAACAAAAGTTTCACCATCTTCAGTGAAAACAATAGAGCGGATGCGCCGCTCAGAAATTTGCACACAAACTTAATATTTCATATTGAAGTCGTCCCAGGGAAACAGCACATATAAAAGAAGTATCAGGTTCAGTCGTCGGATCGCTCCTGCAGAACATAATCCAACCCCCTTGAGCAGAGATCATACGATGTGCAGACAATATTGCAGCCGTCACAATAGCAAAAATCCTGCGAAAAGTCGAAACAAACGACGAATCCGATTTAAGATCGACTCATAAATGCTGGATTAGAATTATCAGAGAGCAAAAAGGAAGCGGTGGACATAAAGCCGTAAAAAAGAGTGAATTAGTTTATGTATTGGAGGACTCAAATCGAGCCCGACCATACAACATCTAGAGGCTATACTGAATCACGGTATGAGTTTTAAACACTATATGCATCAAAGAACGTAGCGCTAACAAGCACCGCATTGAGGAGTCTAAGGCCCAATGTTGACGGGTCTAAAAAATCCTCGCTTCAGTTGACAATTCGATCCTCTTATACGTAGCTTCCATAGGAATATCTGTCCAAATACAAGGAAGGAGAGGAAGTAAACAAACTACCCCAACAGTAGAGATATTTGTAGACAAACCACAGAACTCATGACTGCCTTAGGCAAGGGCAACATAACAGAGACATAGGTAGCACAGGAAGATGGGCAAACCAAATGGTACCCAACATAAAACAGTAGAGGAATAGACCACACGGCGAGCCAATGAATGATAAGCAAGTGCGTAACCCGTTGGAATTTTTGTATGCAACCAACTCTATAACCTACGGAGTCTAAGGCACCTCGCTGAGCATATGATTCCATCAGATGAGTGTTGGACCGAAATATGCACTCTGCAGAATAAGAAGTCTAAAAGCAAGACGAAAAGTTGTAAAAAGAACTGGAAGATCAGTGTAAGATGCTGACCAGGCAGTCCCGCAAGGAGAGAGCTGCGAAATGCACGGGTGCATATGGTGTTGCTATATCTAACCTTCCCAATCGTCTACGCCAGAGACTCAGCTCCCTGGTATCTTTGGAAAATTACACAACCTATTAAAAAACACAAATTACCGATTTTGCCTCTTTCAAATTCCGTCGCAACTTTAATACTGCTAGCGTTCGAGTGGATGCGCACAAAGCAATACTTATCACACCACCTGCGGTAAGCGCGTACATCCATAAACACGAAGTAAACAATATGAAACAACAGGTGGCAGCCCCAACACTGAATGGGGATACAGACGAATTGCTAGCTATTTCACTGGACAAGGACAAGACAATAGCCCGTGCACACGTATGGGGGCGAAGCAGGCCACCCCTTTGTACAATATAATACCTACAAATATTGATTATTTACTCATCCTTGTAACCCGAGACGTTCATGGCCCATGACTACCCCCCCGCCATCATTTCATAGCTTGAGTACAGGATTAATGAATTCCCCAGGGCTTTTCCAGATAACTAAGAACGTAGGAGCTTTGTCCAATTTGTTGCCTTGTTTTTTATCAGCAATGAGTCAAACGTAAGCCTTGAATAACTGTAAGTGATAACACAAGCACATCTGATTAATTGAATTCGGAGTGGATACCTATGAATTTCCTTCAGAGTGTTGCCTGATATCAAATTAATGTACATATACACTAGGTTGGGTCACCGGTTACTGGATGGAAAACGATAATTTATTTAATCTTTGATTGCCACTAGAAGCAAGCTATTCATATTCATCGCCTGCATCTTAAACGAATTCAATTGGCAATATTAGAAGTACAGTCCGAACGGCATGCGGTGAATGTTCATCTAATTATGTATTCAAGGACATCAATGTGTTCAATTCAGTGAAAGTGCAATATCTTCTACAAAATGAGAATGGAGAAACCCTAATCTCTTGAATGCCTTGGACAACTCTCCCTGAATACGAACCAGTCGTAGAACGTGTGAGATACCGACCTGTTCTGAATATGTGTGTATCTGCACAATGCTGAAACTTTCGATTTAATGCTGATGTGGGCCCAAGTGTGGCTAATGATTCCTTGTTGAAATTTTTAACTTGGATCGCAGGGTGCTAATTGTAAGCAACACATTGTTTTTGTAGCGAGGGACCAATAGTATTGATCATTACACCACGGCTATTAGTGCGATCAGTCGGTAGTCAACACATGGGCTTCTGCCTAATAATACCAATGACATTGGACAAAGAGTAATATATGTGTTTTTAAGACATCATGGCAGCTATATTTAAAATGGCAGCAGTGTCACTAGCTGTCATTTATCTTTAGTATAGTTTGACAATCCATCATGATAAAATACACGCTTCAAAAACGTTTGATTACTATCCAAAACTTTTATACAAATAATTGTTCAAACTCAACTTATTGGGTACTCGTAACATAAAGCCCTTATGGGAAACCCTATAATTCAAAAACGATAAAATAACAATATCCGATAGTGTTCGCTTGAAGTTGTCTCCTTATAAAAGGCCGCAGGTCACCAAATCATACAGGATATCATTAAGCGTGAGACAGTGCCAGAAGATTGAAAGGAGTTAACGACCCTATATTCTGTACGTAAGAAAAGAGATATCACGATGTGGAACTATTATCTTGGTATGGCGTTATTCGTGGCTGATGCGGGGAGATTAACACGTATGGCGTCAAAAAATAAAGCATTTCTTGGATCCCATAAAAAACGGACATTTGACCGCACTTTGCACAGCTTTAAATATGTGGTCGTTCCAATTAAGAGTCGAATTAATTCGAGTGCCAACAATTGATAGTTCGTTGGTTTCGATGATGCAAGTGTTGCTCCTTGACACTATCTCAAAAAATGAAGAATATTATGGGTGCGAATATGGAGCCCTGAAGTGCATGAGCATTAATATGATGGACTGCAGACTTGATCCTTCACCGCATGCATGAAGCGAAAGAAAGATAAGTTCTCCTGCTGTTATCAATTGAACGTATGAATCGGAAACTTCATAGGAAAGCCATTTCGAAAACAGTACTGGGTGCCAAAAATAAATATCCATATGATGATTGTAGCCACATGGATAACACACACGACATATAAAACATGACCGACAGCACACAAAACACTACTTAATTATATTATTATTAAAAACTCCCGGACGCACCCAAATCCGCGAAGGGGCACACTCAGGGGTGTGCGCACGCTACGGGGGCATGGCAGACGACTCGCCTATTCGTGTGTGCGCACTGGTGGTTGAATTACGCCTGATTGAGGTACTCAGCGATTAACCTCGAGGGACTCTGATGAGTCCTCTCTCAGCTAAGGGTGAGTTTTCTTTTCCTTAAGAGAAACGTGAAGTTTCTCTCTGTGGTGGCGTGATGGAGAGTTGGAAAGGATCTCCTCGGGTCGATCTTAGCTAGTGTGCTAATGATCCCCATGTTTACCCATGCAACGAGGTCATGGGAAACGAAACTGAAAAAGGAGGATAGAACAAAGGACATCATAAAAGACTTGGATGCAGCTGTACAAATACTCTGCGTTGCTATTAGGAAACTGGTGCTAAGAGCAATTTAGGTAATGCATTAGGTGCATTAAATGTCCTTGATGAAGGAAACGCTTGCAGGTTTGCAAAGGGAGTTGGGGTTGGAATTGTGGGTGGTTCTTTGCGTAAGGTTAGAGAACCCCCACAAACCTCTAACTACACTCTACAAACCTGTGTACGAATAGACAAGTACAGTACAAACAAAACTCGCTCATGACTCCAAAAGATCTTTCCAAATTGTCACGAGCTAAAGAAAATAAAATTGGTACCTTTTCATCCTTTAACTAACCGGCGTTTCTTCGTCCGACCACCAGATTATTGGAAATATGTTCGCTCAAAACTATATCAATTAACATCGTACTGTAATATAAAATATTACCCACCTCAACGGTCTCTACAACGGAGAATCACAGGATCTCTCAGCAATTATGAAGGTATCGTGTATATCACTTTCACTCTCATCTGGATAACACTTCTTCCATAAAAGGAGAACTACAATAGCGCATTTGCAAAAGGATACGATATTTAGTGGCGGGAACGATGGAGATATAGTCGCAAAGGAATTCTCCTTTCTTTTGAACCAAATCTCCTATAACATATTTGTCTTCAAACTAGAGCTTTGTCTTCGGCATTTTATAGCGCGGACTAAGTCTTACCCGGAAAACCGCTTGTATCAAGTACAATTCAGATTCTACTTCTCTAACCAATTTGCGGATCAGTCAGGGGTGCCATAGGGAAGCCATCTCGTTCCAGACATCTTCATATATTCAATAATCATGTTTTTCACGTTCTAAGATAGTCAGGCTATTTACGCATAGGACATTAAGTAATCTAAAAAATCATACTTTGAAATCGTCGAATTGCAAACTGACTTAATATTGAGGCCAAAAGAGTTTTGTATATGGTGAACCATTACATCCTCGATAGTATAGTGGTTAGTATCCCCGCCTGTCACGCGGGAGACAATTATTATGGACAATTTAACAAGTCTCGGATAAGGACCGGATATCGGTGGAGAGACTTGCTAAATAAGGCCAAGACCGGTCCCCGGTTGTAGTGCCGATAATGATGATGATGAACTATTACATAATCTTGAAAACGTTCCCGAATAACTTACTTAATATCTCAGTTCCCTTCTACAACGAATTTGGTATTACATCTCATAGGCAAATGAATTTCAGGTTACACTATACAAACAATACACAAAGCAATTCAAATCCTTAAACTCATAAAATGGTAATACTATATAAAGAATTCTCCGATGCAACGAAGTCGAGCAATCGTTTAACAAACAAGTCGAGCATGGTCACTATACCTCGACTGACGGAATCAAATTTTGTTTATGATTTCAATTCGCTCTGTATGGTTTTACATCTAACGAATGTATACGAACAAAGTTCTTTTTTTAAGACCAATGATTATATATCCCCGACTTGGTAGAAGCCTTGGCTTAAACTACAATGAATCACTCAGGCTATGCTGATGGAAGCATATGCTTCCAGTAGGGTCACCCATGTTAGACAGGCTAGCGAGGAGTAACACACAAAGATCTATATGGTAGTGAAAAGCACGATGTTCAAGCACAAGCAAATTCTTAAAGCCACATGGATATCACCCGATGGCGTAACACGTAACCAAATATACCACTTCCTCATAGAAAAGACACTACTCGAATATCCTTGACGTAAGATCATATAGAGGAGCAGGGTACGACTCCGGTCATCTTCTAGTGATGAGCAAAATTAGGAGTCACCTCGCAGCAAACCCACATGGACAGTCACGGGAGACGAGCAAAAAATTCAACATTGATAACCTAAAAGACCTGCGCCAAAGGGCTGAATACCAAGACTAACTAACGAATAGATTTAGCATCCTAGAGAATGGGAGCAGTGAGGAAGAGGAAGCCAATAGTGTGGACACTAAATGGACATCGATGAGAGACGTAATCAAACAAACAGCCCAAAAGTATCATAATTTAAGAAAACAATTAACTCCAAACCTTGGTTTGAACATGAGTGCTGGGCCAGATCGAACAACTTAACCGCCTCAGTGTGGTCCACTTAGAAGGATGTGATGACTCGGATCGAAAAAATCCTAGAAGATGGCAGAACAAAGCACATCAGAGGTAAGTATGCCACCAAAAACTCTATTAGAAAAAGCTACCGGGGGAGAGCCAAAATAATTCGAGACGCAAACGGTTGTCTGGTCACAGAAACAAACAATATCTTGACAAGATGGAAGCAGTACTATGAAAACCTGCTATCTGTGCGCACCCATCAATCACAAATAAACGCACCAGACGTACATAGAGCCGAGCCTCAGATCCCAGAGCCCTCTTCCAACGAAGTTGTAGGCGCAATAAATCGACTAAAAAACAGCAAGTCTCCCGGAGTCGACTACATACCGGCAGAGCTTGTGAAGCATAGAGGAGATGCAACCGCTCGAAAGATCCACCAACTGATTAAAACAATATGGGATAAGGAAGACACTCTGGAAGAATGGAAAACCTCAATAGTCGTCCCCATCTTCAAAGAAGCCGACAGATCTGACTGCGAAAACTACAGAGATAAATGAAGACAAGACAAAACATATGATTACGGCGAGAGCAGTTGGACTTCAGGGAACACACATAAACGTCAGAGGTAAGATATCTGAAAAAGTTAAAGAATTTTAAATATCTGGGAACAATACTGACCGCCAGTAACGAAATTATTATTATTGATTGGCCTGTAGTAACCCGGAAGTTCATGACTTCACCGACTCGGTTCCGTCATTGTTCCCTGTCCTGTGCGCTCTCCTTCCACGTTCGACCGTCTGATCCGATCTCCTCGAAGTCCAATCTAACATTGTCCTCCCATCTCCGTCACGACCGCCCTATCGGTCCATTTCCCATTACTTTATCGTCAAGAATTATATGCGCGGTCCTAGCAATTCGCGCTACGTGTCCAGCCCATCTTAATCTTCGCGACTTGATTACTCTCACTATTGTAGGAGCTATACCGCAGCTCTTCCAATTCGTGGAGGTGGAGTTTCCTCCATTGTCCTGCCTCTCGTCATATTTACCGCCAAATATACCCCTTACAACTTTATTCTCGAATACGCGGAATTTGTTCTCTTCCCGTTTTGTGAGAGCCCATGTTTCGCATCCGTATAGAGCAATCGGCCAGTAACGAAATGTCGAAGGAAATTAACAAAAGACTGCATTCCGGCAACGCTAGTTGGCACTCAGCCAGTAAACTGCTGACATACAAACTGCTATCACGTAATATGGTTATGGTTCTATAGACACGGAGCTTCATATTACGCAGGACAGCCGCGACGGAGATGGGAGGACAATGTTAGGTTTGACCTTGAGGAGATCGGATCGGATGATCAAGCGTGGAAGGAGAGTGCACAGGACAGGGAACAATGGCACAGCCGAGTCGGTGAGGACAACAACAAAATAATAGTAGATTATATATGGTTGCCCAGTATGGTTTAACATAGGTCCACATTTGATGGAAAAGATTCGGGTGTTTGAAAGGAAGTGTCTCAGCACTTGTCTCAGATTATATTGAACACCGGAATCGGACTTTAACAAGCATTATTCAAATGAGACTTTATATAATGAAGCCTACATAAATAGGGTGGATCATTTTATGATTAATCAGACGACATATTGCGAGAGCAATAATCTCGTCAAATGACATAATTTGCGCGGCTTATTACCCAAATACTTTGTTTTATAAGAGCGTGCGTCGCAAGGGCTTTGTTCCACCATAGGTGTTTATTGAATTGGACATGAATGGTATAACCCCATGGATCCAATTCCCTTGATTTACCATGTAAATAGAGCATTCGTAGACGGCTGATTGTGCTACGATCGGGAAGTCACGCGCATCAAAGAAGAGCTCTTGCGCAACATTTCTGGTGGTTGAATGACAAATAAAGACCTATGTACCAATCACGGTAGAATAACTACATCATCAGCCAGCTTACACAGACTTAGCTTTTCTACGATTAGCGTAGTATAAAATTTATGTTAAGTTTAAAAAAAGAAGTTAAATTTTAAGTAAAAACAAGAAAAAAAATTGGCACAACATTTTTCTAGTTTTTCTTTGTCATACAAATATTCATAACTATAGCCACAAACAAAGTTCTGTCGCCGAAAGGCAACCTGCACAAAAGTCATATAATGTTTAGCTTAGAGCATCTGCGTAGGACCAGTAAATTATAATATAAGATAATTAAGCTAGAATTTAAGCATTTCTTGTCTAGCATATAAATTAGAATCTAAGAAAAAAACGGAAATAAAAAATGTTAGAAAAAAGAAAATGAAACACAGGGATTTTTTTTATATACTTCCCTCAGGACAGGCTGGCCTATAGCACTAACGCGACTTCGTTAGATGCTTTTTTTTTCTCGACCTCGTCCTTCAGTCAAGTTCCGAAATGGCAAGGATTTTTTGTAAGTTCCGTGGTATGGCCTGGAAGAGCATGTGGCGGTGCCGCCAAACCCCACGGTTCACTTACCTAAAACCCCCATAACTTCCATCCAATTTCCTAACTTCACTAATGCAATCGCATTAGTACCTGAAATTGCTTCACGCATCATATAGATCAAATCTATCATCTTAAAGTCCCTGTTAAAGAAAACTTACCTTTTATGCATTCTCTTCGCATATAATTTCCCGTAAGATTCCTTTCTTTACCTTATCAGGCAGAACCCCCATTATTACAACCCAATCTACGTCAGTTTCCGCTAATGCAACAGCATTAGCACCTATAAATGCTGCACGCATTAAGCTTACCGAATTTATTTATTTTCAAGCTTCTGCAAAAGAATTCTTACCTGCATGCATAACTTCGCATTTAAAATCCCCTATAAGAGTTCTTTCTTGTTTTGTTCCTTTTCAAATAAAAATAAAACTAAACAAAGAAATAGTGTGTTATCTATTTTTACTTGTCCTGTGTTGGTGTTTTATATTTTCACTTGGTGATGGCATGTTCTGTGACAATTGATCGATGTCAGCTTTTCCTTTCGTGTCGGCGGAACAACGGATGAACCTTCGCGGGTGAACAATTTAGGATGGAGGAGGAAGTGAACGGAGTGCCCGTGTATTGTATGCACAATACTTCCTCCCCACAAGCCTTTAATTATGATTCGCAGTTGGCGAATGACCCAACCTACAGTTGGGAAAAAATGGCACCTGAACCTACTGTTATAAAAAACTTCGGATGAAATAGTACCTCAATCGGAGCTCAGAGGATTTCTTCAGGGGTAGTAATATACGCATTTCTGTATATCAAAATGTACCTAATAGTAACAATACGACTCTGTGGAATCTTGACCGCTCATAGTCGGCGCTGAACTTGTAACAGCATTTTGTAACATCAGGGAAATCAGGTTCACCAATACAAATATAATCGCTGTTCAGTAACATTCACGGACAGCGACATCTGGTATTTTGGCCACAATTGAGACCCAGAATACATCGTCAACCGAACGAATTATCTTCGTTGTTTGGGCACGACTTACACTCAAGATTCCGCTTTAAAGGCGGCGTTTGCATCTAGCTTGCCAAAGGGAAGAAGCATTACAATTCAAAAACTTGGGTATTATTTGGATGAAAATTAACTTCGCGGCCTTATCAACTTGCTTCTTTACCGTTCTCCAAACGCTGATTGCAACATCTGGCATACATCGTAAATTAGATTATCAACGGCTTACAACGTTCTAACAGAACAGACGAGATTGGGAGGTAAACTGAAACACTCGATGTCAGTCGTAATCTGACTCATTTGGAAGAAGTGCCTATGCGAATACTAGATAGCCAAGAGGACAACTAGATTTTGCGAACAATCTTGGTTCTGTTTCTAACATCTGAGCCAAGCATCTATTTCGTTAAAATACTGGCGCGTCTGGGAATTTCGGAGCATTGTCTAGTAAGTGGTTTGCAATCACTTGCCTTTCACATTCACCAATATACAATATATAGCCTCAAATTGTATGAGATAGAATCCATCCGGTAAATCCAGTTCTAATCAATAAGGTGAAAAAGCATCAAAAAGCAAGGCTTTTTAATGTGGTGCTCCATTCGAGTGAATTTCAACAGAGTGGACTTTGTTAAAAACGGAATCGCGTGCATCTAAGTAATTCAAACCGTGAAGAAATTTCACAACAACAAATAAAACCAACAAACTGCTCAAACGCCCAACTGGTTCACGTTCCTTTTAGCCAACGGCCAAGAATATCCGCAATAATCTTATTTCCTACTCCTTATTTACAATGTTTAGGAACTGTGGCCCATTAGACACAAATTTAAAAGGAAATACCAATATATGAGCCAAGCTACTTTCAACTGGTTGTTTAGAGCCACCTGAGTTCGTGCCAGCGCAATTTTTGATGGTGGATGTGAAGTTTCGCTCACCTTCGGATTAACGCATCCTCTGTTGACATGACTGCAAAAAAGCAACTCGAGTGGACGGAATACCAGTCATAGTCGATAAAAATTGCGCCCCAAAACTGTAATCCGTTCTTTTTAAACATCTCTGTACATCGTATACGCAGGAAACCCTCTTATTTGAAAATCGCCCGCATTAATTCAGCTGCAACAGGAGAAAACTGTTCACGTTGTGTTGGAAAAGTCATCAATTTCCAATTAATTAAATATTTAGAACTTCATGGCTAAATATGCCAAATTGTGTTTCGAACGTGCATTGTTGTACGTGCATTCAAAGAGCTGAACCTTAACAAATCCGGTGGTGACCCTTTACTACTACATGGAAAGATGGTCGCTAAACCTCAAAAGCTGTTCTGTCGTTACTACTTAAATGGGCATTTCCTAAATGTATGTAAGTCAGCAAATATCCAGCAATTCCCAAAAGGCGACCCTACATACCTCATTTCCTATCAGCCCTCAGTAGATTGTCTTGAGGGGCGCAAATTAACCAAGTTCCTTGGAATTATATCACGGATCTCCAAAAGACAGTCTCCCTGATATTAGCCCTAAAATAGACAAACGTCTAGAAGTACTATAGCGTTTGAAATAATAGTGAAGAAGATCGTGTGATTCGAACTGACGCTATGACAGCTCGAATCACGAAAAAAATTTTACCTAAGCGTTACACACCAGGCTACTGACCGTGTTTTTGGTATTTGATTTCCAAACTCGACTAAACTCCACTGGTGTGAATTATTTTTATTTATCGCTTGGTATACGGTTCTGATGTATTTTTCTTATTCGATTTTTCGTTCGGTGTTCTTCACTATTTTTGCTTGTGAATAGTGTGTGTATCTGTTAGAATCGCTACAGTACACCGAGCAAATTTATGCTTTCCTTAAATTTCATGACTTCGCCGTTCATCATAAGCTGTAGCACTAACGATTCGTTTTTATTCTTGTAAGGGTTGAACTTCGGGTCTTCTTCGCATTGAAGTCAACGAGATTGGTCTTTCCCCATTGCAGGATTTTATACAGATCCTGATTCAAGGAGTTGTCCAGTTGGTAATACGTTGATGCGTTAACCTGGACATCGCTCGAAAACGGAAACATCTGTTTACTAGCGTATGTAAAACTGGAAATTTTGCTTCCTGTTAACACTAACAAATCATTAATATGAAGCAACACAGATGTGGCCAAAAATATAACTCTGACAAAAACTATAACAACCTGAATTCGATCGATTTTCGAGAAAACTCTTCAATCCAATCGCACAGTTGTTGGGATAGTCCATATGAGCCAAGCTTACATAATAACAATATGTACCCAACGCAACCAAAAGTTTCGGAGATATCCCGTGGGACTACTCTTGACTCACCATGCTTCTCAATTGCAGATGCCCAGATCTTAGTCACAAGCTTTAAACGTCCCCCATGGATCTCTAATTGGAATCCGTGTTGACCATCCTATAGGAGTCTGTTGTATTTCAAATATTCGATTGTGGGGGTTCTCTACATCACACGGAGAACCAACCTTGACCGATAACAGCGCGTCACCTCAACCCAACTCCCTATGCAAAATCCGCAATAGCATACATTCCAAATTTTGCAATAAAACACACTCCAAAACCCGCAACAGAATACAATTCAACAGAATACATTCTAAATCATCCCCGCATACATTTTCCCAAAATTGCTTCGGTCAATTCTTTACTTAAGTCATATTCCCTCCTTGCGACCAAGCAATCTTAAGTTCCCCGGAAATTCATATGCTGTAATAAAACGCATATTCAAACCTACAACGGAACATTAATCATCACCACCAACTATACCGAGCCGCATACATTTCACCGAAATTGCTTCGGTTAATATCTTATCTAAATTATATTCCTTGCTTGCAACAACCAAGCAATTCTAATTTCCCCCGAAAATCATTCCGTCTCACTTCCTGCCTAAACTATACTTCTCGCTTGCAACCAAGCGACAGCTAATTTTCCACGAAACGATCACAACGATCAAGACCCTTGATCATACTTGGCTGTGCTCCCGAAACCAATTTCCCGGTATACACAACCAACGAATCGAACTCAGCTTATACGGCGAGGATTCGCTGGAACTGAATTCCCTATACAAGCATAGCAATCCCTTTCAAGTTCCGAGTAAGTGGCAGTGAGATTATTTAGCTATAACTCCACTGCCACGACGCGATGAACTTTTTCTTGCCTTTAACCAGTCAGTCGAGTCACAATCGCCGTCGAGCGCACATCGCTCACCAAGCTAAAACAAGTCGAGCTTCAACCGCCACCGGGGGCACACAGAGTCGAGTCACAGCCGCCAAGTTGCACACATGCACTACAGTCGAGTTCGGTACACCGCGGAGCACGCGCACTCGGGAGTTGGTTCGCTTTAATTCACTCGCGCAGCCGAAGATTCCTTCTCCTCGAAGAAAGTTTTGCAAAGTATAATTTCGTCTTGTTGTTTTCGTTTGGACCCATTTTATAAAAATAAATAAAAACAAATGCATCATCCGAGTTACGAACTAATCAGCTCCCCCCTGTGAAATTTGTATAGCCAAAAAGGCCCTAAGTAACTCCATCCATCTAGTGTCGAAGGCCAGCATTGTGAACAGTTTAAGAATAGTTTAAGAAGATTAAATTAAATAAAAAAACGCCAATCACAACAACCACGTATGAGTGTTTATTCTTTTGGTCCTGTGTCCGCTTATTTTCCCTCGGTTATCCCTACAAACAATTTTAGCGAAACGTCGTTGGGGATCTCGTTGAATCAGTGTCATACGCTGGCACATCTACCTTGTGCCCCACACGATCAACTCGGGATCCATGACTATTCCATCACCTTGGAAATCGCTAGTTTTGCAGTAGGCACACTCTCGCTTTCTTTGAAAATCGTTGAATTCGAGAGATTTTCCAACAGGCGGGATACTTCTAGAATCATCTTTGTTCTCCTCAGAATTTTCCCTTGCGTTATCCGCATGAGATGATTTCTCTCCCTATTCTTTCCAACCCCATTTTTTGTTCATATTAACGATTCGCTTGTATTAACGGGTAACAAAATATTTAGTGCAGCCAACGACGTTGACTTCTTCCGTTTCGAACGACAGGTCGTTAACGCATCCACGTCGCCCCAGTTAAGATGTATTGGGTTGTACCACATGAAATGTCCGATTTTCGTTCAGTCGCAAATAAGAAGTTCTCGAGTGAACATCTGTGTTAGAACGTTAATTTTTTTTTTTATAGGATAAAGTGGTACGTGTGCTTGACGTCTGAGTATTTTAGGGCTCGTTACAAGTACAGTAATTTTTTTCTAGGAATTGTTTAACACCCTGTGGACAGTCAAATTCGAACCCTCTTCCTTTATGAATTTAAAAGGAGACATAATGCGTCATTGGCAATGAAAAACATTAATGACGCATTTGAGGATGTAGCGGTAAACGAACGCACTATACGACGTTGGTTTGGAAAGAGAGAGATTTCAGACTCGAAAATAAACCACGTGGGAAGCCGGAAACGTTAGTTGACGACGGTGTTTTAAGAGCAACGGTGGATGTGAGCCCAACGAAATCAATGCGGGAGATTACACAAAGCATGGGAATATCCGCAATGACAATAAGTCGACATCTTTCTCTCATAGGAAAAGTAGAGAAACTCGATAAGTAGGTACCCCATGACCTGAACGAGTTCCAAAAACTACGGCGCCTAGAAATCTATGCATCGCTTAGATTAAGAAACAAAACTGATCCGTTTTTGCACCGGATAGTCACCTGTGACGAACAGTGGATTCTGTATGGTAGCCGTAAAAGACCTGGGCAGTGGTTGGATGCAGGTGAAAAACCAAAACACACCCCCAGTCCGATTTTTACCCATAAAAGGTTATGGTGACAATATGGTGGACATCGAAAGGACCAATCGACCTTCCATTTCTTCAACCAGTAAAAACGATAAACGCTATCAAATATTGTGAGGAAATCGACATATTGCATGAAATATTGCCTGAAAAGCAATCTGCGTTGCTCAATAGGCACGGCCCGATCCTTTTGCATGACAATGCTAGCCCCCGTACCTCACAAGTATCGGTGCAAAAACTGTTGCAGTTGGGGTTTGAAATTCTTCGGCATCCACCGTACTCTCCTGACATTTCCCCAACGGACTACCATCTTTTCCGCATTCTGGATTCATTTTGCCGACAGAAGGTCTTCCGGGACCGAGCAGAGGTCATAAAAGCCTTTGAAGATTTCATTCCCTGAAAAAGCCTGCACTTCTACGAAAAAGGAATATTTGACCTTGTATCACGTTAGAAGAATGTCATAGATGCCAACGGATCCTATTTTGATTGAATAAAAATTTACGGAAAAATTATATCGACTTAAATGTTTTCTGTAAAGTCGGACAATTCATGTGGTACAACCCAATACTCAAATCGACTCAGATTGAGCTAAGTATAATTTGTTCATATTTGAGAGTGTTCGCGTAGAATCCACAAAAGGAAAAATTTCATATGAATAAGCAAAGGACTTCAGCAAATGAATGTTCGCTTCTGGTTCTTTTAGGATTTTAAAGCAGATCCCACTGCGCATTACTAATGATGAACGATCCCACTTTAACAACACCCAACAATAACGTCCCCATCATTTATAGTGCAGTTTATGTACGTACACTTTTAGAATCTATTTATTTAAAGTAAATACGTCTATTATAAATTTAACTCAATACCAAAAGTACAATAAACCTGACATTCATACAAGCACTGTATTCAGAAGGCAAGAAGCCGACTATTGAAACTATATAAACTTGCAATCATTTGAAAAGCTTCTGCTAATGACTTCGTCGCAGGGTGGAAAAGTAGGAGGGCGAAGGCCGCTCTTTTTTCCTGGTCATAATATTAACACAAGCCAACCCTTGGGAATGTTCAACAAAAGTTTATTCAGCAGATTTCGAAAATGGCAAATCAAGACCCTGACCTTGGCCACCAAGGTCAAGTGAATACCCAAGAATAAAATCCCCGGTTAAATCAGGACCGATATCACTCTAGAGGAATAATTCACAGATACTCACCCTCATACTTTGTTTCGGAAGACTGCTGCGGTGCTGTTGAAATGTCTAGATGTATCGGCGATAGGGACAAATCAAATGGAGCCACCGGCGAACTCTCCGAACTGTGTTCAGCAACTTCTTCGATTGGTGACTTCATTTTACTTAATATTCCAACTCGCGGCTGCTGTTGCAGTTTAAGATCAAGCTCTTGATTTTTTAGAGCATTCGTGAGTATCTCTGTCGACTGCTTGTCCAGAACGCCGTGTTGAACGCGTTTGTTTTTCAAGTGATGCGGCGTATCCCTGGAAAAGAAATGTTGTCCAATGAAAATGCTGTATAAATTAACCCCTTTGTATGCTCAAACCTTCGATGAAGTTTCATGGGCCGCTTATAGAAATCATCTTCGTCTCCTTCAGCCACAGTGAAGCCAACTTTTCGTTCCCCGTAATCCTGCAAAAGAGAATATTTATTAATTACTATTCACTAACTTACAAATTGAATGCAATGGTCGTCACAATATGGTATTGCAATGTTTTGGAGTAGGTATTAGAGAATCGAGTATGTATCCACAAAACGAAGGCGCATATGTTTACTTACATCCTCCTCGTTATCCTGATTTGGGGGCTGGATGACAGCTGGCGCAAGCAACGGTTCATGCTCAGGATGGGTTTCCGTGAAAGCTGGTGGCTCGGTTATATTTGTGGGTGTTGAGGGAAGCAGTGGTTCGGATTGTGCTTCTGCTAGGTTCTCCATTGTTGTCGAGGTCATATCCACTTTCGCCGAGGACGATGGTTTCGATGAACTCTGAAATTGCCGAAGGATGTGAATTGAAGTTTAGTGTTGGGCTTCACCTTATTCGAGTGTAAGTGCTTTTGTTTTGTGTGTCTCTACTGCAGTAGCAAGCTATCATGTGTAGCTTTAAGCTCAATGCGTTAGCCGAGACACTTCCCATGTCGCGTGTGAATGGACAACACACAGGATTAGTAGCCATTTAAGGATAATTGAAATGAACGATATGCGCAACTCTTATTTCATATTCACTATATATTTGCCCGAGAGCTTTTTTGTCAGCGATGGCACCACCTAGGCTTACATGGTGTCGTTTTCTCATACGATTACGATAGTATTAGGACACGAACGGATAAGTGTAACCTTGTACGGAGTTAGACTTACTTAAGGTTTCGGGATGAATTGCAGTAACGCTGATTCGTGCGGCAGAAGCTATTTATCATTGGCAAATTGTGACATTAATTTTTTTAATTTTTTTTCAACTATCTCCATGCCGGAAACCGCGATAATGAAGACCGTGCCTTACAAAAATCAACTGATAATTGACCCCAAGTCATCTGGGCATAATTATCAAAAAAGGTATATAGGTCTATGACTAGAATTCATTTATCATATTCATTTATCCCAACAAATTAATGTATAATACTTAATACGATCCCAAGACAAATATTGAAACACGTATTGAATTATATCTTGTAGCCTAATTCGCGCTATAACCTCGGTGGTTCTATAGGGTAAGTCGTCTGGTAGAAATGTATTAGGCTGAAATAATTAAGTAATATATAGTCGAAGACGTCTAATAGCTTAAATCGTGTTCCTTATAGCATAATTCGCCTTACAGTCTCAGTCGTGTTATAGTCTGCTTCCATTCTCTTTTTCTTTGCATTTGGTTTTGTTTTTTAAATTACTTCGTAAATAGCTCAGCTTAATATCTAGCAAAAATGGATGTAAAATAGTGGAAAAGAACACTTGCCTCTTCTGATAAAGTGTCTAAATTGGCTCCCTCTTCTGCTTTATTACGTTCTTTGGCAAATAATTTGTGCGCCTTAGCTTTAAGCTCCTTGGGGTGTGGGGTGTTCTGTCTTACAAACGGGGTGTCCTTCTCACCACTGGAGTCTTCGGAGAATTTCACGGAATGTGTTCTGGATGTTTCGCGATTTTCCCATCCTTCAGAGTCTGTTTCCACATCATTTCCGGTACCTTAAAAATGACAAACATAAAAACATGAAAATAAAAACAAAGTAAATCATTTGTTGGGTAAAATATGGATCTAAGTTTATTTGAGGAGTAATTTGGCACATCATGCTGTTGATTTTTTTTTTTTTCGTTCTTTCTTCAACCTTCAGCACTTCCAGTTACGCACTCACACTCGCCCACGTTTTCCTTTCATTTGTTTTATAACTGTTTCTCCCTCCTTATTTATTTTGTTTGATATCGTTTCGATTTGACTTTCGCCCCTTACATTTCACCGTAATCGCTTTGACATGATCATCATTCTGTGAATTTTTTTTTCTTCCTCTCTCACTATCTCCGCTCTATCTGATTCTTTCTCCCCTTGCTCCGTCTTTCTTCCCCTCGTCTTTTCACACGCTCGGTAAGTAACAAAATTTGGTATAACAATATCTTCAAACCTTTACTTCGATGAATTTTCAATGAAAATTCTTTCCATAACTCCTCATTTTTGAAAGTCCCCCTCCTAAAAATGCTTCCTCTTCTTTCAATGCCCGCTATTTGTTATAGTTACTATATATAACTATTCTGCTTTTTCCCACGGCCATTTGGTCATACTTCTTTTAGGTCCACAGTTTTCTATAATGTGCACTTGCTAAATTCCTTATAGTGCACAGGGGATATAATGAAGGAAGCAAGTAAACTTGCGGAAGGGAAAACAGATGTCTGTGATATATCAAAAGTATACTTTGTATACATATATATTCTATACGGATGCGAAACATGGGCTCTCACAAAACGGGAAGAAAACAAATTCCGCGTATTCCAGAATAAAGTTCTAAGGGGTATCTTTGGCGGCAAATATGACGAAGAGGCAGGACAATGGAGGAAACTCCACAATCACGAATTGGAAGAGCTATACCGCAAACCTACAATAGTGAGAGTAATCAAGTCGCGAAGGTTAAGTTGGGTCGGACACGTGGCGCGAATGGGCAACGATAGGGCCGTGCATAGAATTCTTAACGGTAAACAAACGGGAAAGAGACCGAGAGGACGGCCGCGACGGAGATGGGAGGACAACGTTAGGTTTGACCTCGAGGAGATCGGATCGGATGGTCGAACGTGGAAGGAGAGCGCACAGGACAGGGAACAATGGCGGAGTCGAGTCGGTGAGGTTATAGCGTTTGGGATGATAGTGAAGAACGTGTGATTCGAACTGATGCTATGACGGTTAGAATCCCCAAAAATTGAACCAAAGCGTAACACATCAGGCTACTGGCCGTGTTTCGAATTCGATTTTTAAACTCAAGTATATTCCACTGATGTGAACTGTTATGTTATCGCTATGGTATACGGCCCTGATGCATTTTCTTATTCGATTTTCGTTCGGTGTTCTTCACAATTTGCTTGTGTTTTGTGTGTGTATCTGTTAGAGACGCCACAAGGTCATGAACTTCCGGGTTCCTACAGGCCAATTAATAAAAAAAATAATAAATAACTTTGTATACATCCATCTGAAAATTCCTCACAATTGTTGTTTTTCTCTTTTATAATTTATCTGTTTCTTTAGAGGAATTTCTGTGTTTAATTTCCTTACGTAATTTCAATTGATCTCTCTCTTCGAATGTTTCTTTCAGTTATGCCTTGTTCTTGCCTTCCAATTTCATTGTTTCTTCTAATGTCCATTTCTCAGTTTTACAGTTTACCTTTCCCCGTTTTGTTTTGTCTCTTCTATTATTTCTTATTTTCCTTTTATCTCCCCCTTTCTAACATCCCATTCTCTATAACGCGATTTTACTTTTCCTCTACTGTAATTTTCCTTTCTCTATTTTCGTATTTACTTTTTCTGTCTTCCAGTTTTTTCTCTCTTGTTATGTCCCCCTCTGTATATTTTTTCTCTTATAATTTACGTTTCTGTGTTTAGTAATTTTTCTTTTTAATTGTTCGGTCTCTAATTTGTACTTTACTTGTCCGTTCTTCCAAGTATCCTTTTTTTTCTTTCCTTTTTCCTGTTCGTTTTATTGTAAAATTGTAAATTTTGTAACTTCAGTTGTCGGGTTTTCAAATTTCTTTTTACCACCACCCGCTTTTCTCTCTTCTCTGTCTCTAGCTCACTGTAGGACTTTTGTAAGTTCTCTTCCTCGATCTTGTAATAGACTTGTTCTGTCATTAAATTTCCCTTTCTTAGCCTTCTAATGTTCTATTCTTTCTCGATCTTGTAATTGGCAATTTAGGTTTCTCTCTCTCTTACTTTTATCAGTCTTCTTATTTCACTTTTTCTCTCATGTAATTAATCTATCTCTCCCTTTCTAATTTTTAATTTCCCTTGCTCTTTCTTGTAAATCACTCTATATGGACCAATTTCCTTTTTTCTAGCCGGCAAATTCCCTCTTATTCGTGCAATTTACATATAGTTAGGCTCACAGCACACTCAGTCCTGGGCCTGACTATTACCTTTCTATCCTTCTCCCGCGCCTACCGCACTTCTCCTTTCTTGTTTGAAACCTCCCATTCTCCCACTTGTAATTGTAATTTTGTAACTTCAGTTGTCGGGTTTTCAAATTTCTTTTTACCACCCACCTTAATGTCTTTTTGTCTGTTCAATTCGCTTTTCTCTCCTCTCTGTCCCTTGCTCACTGTAGGACTTTTGTAAGTTCTCTTCCTCGATCTTGTAATAGACTTGTTCTGTCATCAAATTTCCCTTTCTTAGTCTTTCTCGATCTTGTAATCGGCAATTTAGCTTGCTCTCTCTCTCTCTTACTTTTATCAGTTTTGTAATTTCACTTTTCTCTCATGTAATTAATCTATCTCTCCCTTTCTAATTTTTAATTTCCCTTGCTCTTTCTTGTAAATCACCCTATAGGGACTAATTTCCTTTTTCCTAGCCGGTAAATTCCCTCTTATTCGTGCAATTTATATATAGTTGGGCTCACAGCACACTCAGTCCTGGACCTGACTATTACCATTCTATCCTTCTCCCGCGCCTACCGCACTTCTCCTCTCTTGTTTGAAACCTCCCTTTCTCGTACTTGTAATCCACAAGTCTTCCCTCTCTTGCTATCTTATTGATCCCTAGTCGATTCCCCTACTCGACGTCAAGTAATTTTCCTTTACGACGTTCTCCATGGCATTCACCCTCTCCCCTGCTCAGCCATCCCCCTCATTCTCATTCCCTCTCTGCCTCACTCGCTCCCACTCTTTCACTCTCTTGTTATGAATAAGTAAATGTATGGATGGGTGGGTAGGCGTATTTAAAATGCTTGGCGATTTGTTAGATATGAACAAGCGTTAGCAGTGGCACGGGTTTATATATTTTATTTAGTCAAGATGCTGTACAAACGGGAGGACTTAGGAACGGCACACACAAGCGAGACATACTCTTGTTAGCATGGGACTTACGTGAATACAAAGTAATGTCATTTATATGCAAATACTATATTCCGAAACATTACGAACGATTGTACTGCTGTGTTACAGGTGCGACTATCTGGGGCTGGAGCTTTCAGTTATTTCTCGGGAATATAAGGTAATCTCTGTTCGGGATTCACTTTTTGCGATGGGGCTTATTGAACTCAAAAATAAAAACACTTAAGACGGATGCGAAAGAGAAGTGTAGCGCTGGTCTATTCATTGTAAAAACGTTAGTGGGCTTAAAACAGAGCGGTGGAAGTATAATTGCTTCCCATCCGTGGTGCGAAGGGGGTCGACAGACACAATTCAAGGAAGAAGACATAAGTTCGTCGTTTTTGAATGACCCATAACTACGGATATACGAAGCGTAACGGCATGGTGCATAAAGGTGGTGGAAGAGAAATGGGAACAAAGGAAAGTTGTATGGTTTTTATTAATTCAGGAGCACAAAGGTAGCCTTTAATGCGGAGGTGCAATGCGGCGGATGTAGGGCAGCAAAAGAAGCTACCGATAGATTTTAGACTGTGAAGAGGAGCCCCGTGAGACACGATTTACAATATGTTTAGGTATTCGAAATGAACGTATTAACGTGTTCAGGGGTGTAATGCTTTTGGGCATGATGCTCACATCTACATAAAAGGCGTATGGCGGTTAATTCCATACTAACTGAATTCTTTATTATATGTGAGAAAGACTGCCATCTTGAACAGTAAACTTATCGTTATTCTATTACGAAGACTGGTCTGAAATTTTACAAATATCTGAATTCGAAATATATTTAGAAATGGTATATATTTGTCCAGCAATTCAAATTAGCACAAGAACTGCCTATAATGAAGGTAGATGATCGGTACCGCTGCAGATGTTATCAGTAGAATTCCCGGAAGATACATCGGCTGTCTTTCCGCAACCCATGTCGAAGAATGAACACATGTTTAAATATATCTAACACTAGACAGTAACCCCAACCTCATTCTAAATCGTACTAAAATGCGAAAGCAAATGCGAATGCAATCAAAAGCTTTATCTGGCTTAACTCATAAATTAAAGCAATTAAGAAAAATACGACAAAGGAAGAGTCTTCTTTAGATAAAAACCGCACGGGAGCGAATTTTAAATCGGTTCACCGTGACTCGGATTACTATGAGCAAAGGAATAGATTACATTGCATGTACTTTCGGAGTGCTCATAAATCATACTACGTTTTGGGTACAGATTAAGGATGAGATTCTTTAATACTCCTAACATTGACAAATATGATGCCTTGACTGGGCCGGAATAGGAAGACTGATAAGTAATACGTCACAGAAAGGAATAATATAAAAACCGTGCAAGAATTCCATAAAAACATACAGAATCCAACTTACGAGGTAGTAAGAGCTTTTGAGAAAGTGGAACATCATATTTTCAAATTCCGTCTAACAAAATGAATTTATTCGTAATTATTATATTGTCTTCAACGACTCTCGTTAACTGTCTTCCTATATTGGAAAACGATATTGAACCCATTGCAAGCAATTGGACTGACACCTCGACCGAGGTCGAGGAGTACTACATCGACCTTAGCCATTATGGCAACGCCATTTACGGCACACCAGACAATGAGACAACAGGACAACTTATCGCAAACTACACCCCCGAAGAAATGGTGAATCCCGAAGAGCTAGGATCATACCTTGAAGGTGACATCGTCATGCCTCGTGGTCTAACTCGGAATGGACTTGCCGCGAGCAGCTCTCGATGGCCGAACGGTGTGATTCCTTTCGAGATTCGTGGTAACTTCAAAGCCCGCGAGATGGATATCATCGAAAGAGCACTGAACGCCTACCACAAAGCTACCTGCATCAAATTTGTGCCTCGTCGATCGGAACATGACTACATTTCTATCGTCAATGGACCTTCTGGCTGTTGGTCATCAGTCGGGCGCATCGGTGGCAAACAGGAAGTTAACCTTCAAACCCCTGGTTGCATGACCAAGCCCGGAACTGCGATTCACGAGCTAATGCATGCCGTAGGCTTTCTGCACGAACAAAACCGTCACGAACGCGACTCCTTCGTTACCGTTCACTATGGAAACATCGAGCGATCAGCCTTATCCAACTTCGATGTGGCCCCGGCCAGCAAGGCTAACGGCTTCGGTGTACCATACGATTACGGTAGTGTTATGCATTATTCGTCGAAAGCATTTTCGTCCAATAACAAGCCCACTATCACCGCAAAGGTAAGATTCATTCATTCATGTTTATAGAGCAAAGTACAATTGTTTGCATAGCAACACATATATACTATATTATTCTTTCAATAGCAACCTGGAGGGGAAGCAAAAATGGGACAACGTGAGGGTTTCTCACCCATGGATATTCAGAAACTTAATGCAATGTACAATTGTAAACGGAAAACAAACAAAAACCCAAGTGCCGCGTCACCGGCAGGACATCGGGGGCCAAATAACCAAGGGCCCATCGGCGGCCCTTTTATCCCGCCGATAGCACAAGGGCCGCCAATTAATCCCAATGCTGGACCTTTCGTGCCACCTATTCCACAAGGCCCTCAAGGTCCGGCCAACGTTTTTGCCAACTTAATAGCGGGCATTGTAAGCGGCTTAGGCTTGGCTGACCTATATTCACCGTAAACAGGGATAATTTCATGTCAACGGACCTTTAATAATGTATTGTGTACACCAACGATTACGGAACGTCTTAATAAAGTATGGAATCTATTTATTCAACAATTTTTATTCCCTTTTTTCAGCTTGCAAATCTAAGTGGCTTTGTTCAATAGCACGGGGATTGAAGAGCATAATGTGTGAAGGTGAAAAGTGTAGTTTTATACTTCTCGCGAAGTGGGAGTAGCAGAACTGTCACCAAAACCGTCCATTCACAAAAAGATTGTTTGGTGTGACTTATGAGATCAGTAGCCCTCGTTCCTTCATAAACAGAGCAGAAGTGAAAATATAGTTGTATCTGGGATTTAGGGAATCTAGAAAAGATTATCATTTTCGTTTACAACGTCAAATAATTCAGCATTTCAGTTTTAGTATGACCTATGGGCAGGAGTGCTGGCGCAAGACTAATAACCTTGCCCGAAAAAAAAAACAACTCATTATGGAAAAAAAAATTTAACAAGCCTCAGGATTTGCTAAATAAGGCCAAGACCGGTTCCCGGTTGTAGTTCCGATGATGATGATGATGGGCAGGAGTGATCACTGACCTCTACTATTTTGAAAATAAAGGGAAAGTGATAAAATGGTCGCTCTTTGCGCAAAGAATATTTAAAAATGATTTACGGTAAACCTCTCCAACGGCAATGTGTTTGGTATCATTTATGGATAGCAATCACCACTGGGTTTTCCTATTTCCAAAATCTATTATAAGAATTATTATTAAGAATCTACTTACAACCTGCAAGAGGGTGATTGGAATAGTTTAGACAGAAATTATTAGTGCGCTTTAATTTTTCGAAGGTAAAGCAAAGTCGCAGTATGGCGTTTTCCCTTTGAGGCAGAAGAATTTTAATAAAAACTGTTAATAGAGTTCGTCTTGACTTTGGCATGAATCTTGGTCCAATAACGCCTCCAGCTCACAGACGAGAAAGTAATCGTGTGCGTGCCGCTTGTGTTTGACCCGCGCAGATATAAAAATAAAGAATTAATAAGTTCATACGAAAATGTTTAATAGTTTACGTGAAAACAAATCAATCCCACAAAAAACAAAAGGACAAACAATAAACAATAAATTTAAATTTCATTAACAGTTTGATTATCTATGCAATAGTCTCGTTGAGAAAAAAAAAATTAAGTTAATACGAAAGTGTTTAATAGTTTGGGTGAAAACAAATCAATCCACATCTGACGATCATTCAGAGATACATGTAACACGATATTTGCATCGGTCATAATGCTTTGTTTCGGTTAAATCCGGTACTAGTTAATAATAATCGCATACCTCCGAGATCCCCATTTTTTTCTTTCACTTGATTAAGCATAATCAAGCAAAAACGATAAATTGGTTTCAGTGACATTATAAAGTGCGCTGCTTCACAGCAATAATAACAGTCAAAACAAAGTAACAGAATCAAAAGTAATCGAAAATAATCGAAAATAAACAAAAATAAAAACAAACAAACAAATTGAAGAATAAAAAAAAAGTGCATAACAAAATCCCTTCAGTGAGGTGCGACAAAGAAACTATCAATTAAAATATATCACCTCGCAAGCGTGAAAATTGAAACAGACAATATATTGCTCATTAAGCAAGTTTTTTTTAAATGAAAACAAATTGGAAAGAACCAGTATGAACACGGAGAACGATAAAAACGCGACAACACACAAAAGAAAAGGTACACCGAAAAACTCCATTGTGACGCGAAGTAAAACCGTGAAATTAACAATGGAGAAAAAAGGTCAGCAAATGGAGGAGGACAGAGAGCGCCCCTCCCCCTACAATTTTAATATGTATGGGGCAAACAATTCGTTCGCTTCTCTTGCATCCTCAGAGTCTGAGGATGAAGAAGAGGAAATAACTGAATTGGAGGCGAAACTTGCGATGGCAAGAGCCCGTCTAGAAGAGAGACGGCGAAAGAAAAAAATAGCGGCACTCGAAAAAGAAAAAGACACCGAACAACAACAAAAGCCGAAGCCAAAAGTCGGCCAACAGCAACAGCAACAATCAACACAAAATCGACCACAGCAAGCAACAAAACAGCGGCAAAGCAACAATAACAACCAAAAAATAAAGATGCCACCAATCAACACCATAGATATTGAGTGTAAGGAATTGGTAAGTCTTTGTAAGCTAGCGATAGGAAACAATTTTGTAGTTAAAAGACTGGCTGGTAATAGGCATGCCATTCAAACCTATGCGGTGGCAGGCCACGATAAAATTAAAGAGGTCTTAAAAAGGGCCACCGCGGAATTCTACTCGTTCACGCCGAAGCAAACAAAGAGGGTAACGGTTCTATTAAAGGGTGTCGACCCTGAGATGGAACCGGAGGCTCTGCTCGAGATGCTTCAAGAGTTGAGGCACGACGATCTCGAGTTTATCTCCGTAAAACCGTTCACCACAACCAAGGCAAGAAGGGAAAACCGCAAGCTACCCTTCTTTTTGGTTCAACTAATGCCCAGCAGCAGAATTGGTGGTCTAAGAAAGATTACAGTCTTGGATCATCAAAGTGTCACATGGGACAAGTTAAAAAAAGGCAGAGACATCCTGCAATGTGTCCGCTGCCAAAGGTTTGGTCACGCGGCGGCGAACTGTGAAATGCAGCACCGTTGCGTAAAATGTGGAAAAGACCATAAGGCAGAAGAATGCCCTCTGGGAAAAGAAAGGGTAGAAGACAAAGCCCTTCTAAAGTGCGCAGTCTGCCGGAATGAGGACACCCCGCAATCTTTATTAGAAAAGGGACCCCTCAGAAAGTTATATATAGTGGAGAAGTGCGCAGGTTCCGGGTGCTGGAAGCCTGTATCGTACGCATACCCCTTCAGCAAGGAAGGGGTTTGTATGCGATTGCGGTCTACGCACCTGAGGAGCACCAACATAATCTATTTATAGCAGAGCTCGAGACTCTCTTCCGATGCTTACAATTGCACCTGGGCAAAAATTACTTTATTCTAGGGGGAGATATGAACGCCAAGCATAGAAATTGGGGAAATTATATATCTAATGCCAGAGGAAATCAGTTGGCTGGCTGGTTAGATCAGTTTCATATTGAATATGGAACTGACCTGCTAGCTACCGAATATCCATCGTTCCCCAGAGGTAGATCGTTCTTAGATATCTTGCTAATCGACTCACGACTGAGATTACTTAACACCAATAGACGAAACACAAACTGTTTACGGACAATTGAATACGATAGTGACCACTGTGCATTCACGGCAGTAATAGAGCTTCCGAACGAGCTCGCAGATCTGGAGGAATTCGTGATCCCGCAAACCTATAACTACAGGGCAATGCGATGGCCGCGGTTCACCAGATCATTAACAAGAGAACTTCGTTCGAATGACTTTAATCTGCCAGTAAACAGAAACATGACTAATGTCGAAATCGACAAATACATTCAACAAATGGACGAAACCGTAAAACGAACAATGGACAAAACCATTCCCAAAACAACAGTTACAGATCACACTAACATGTACAGAAACGCAACAATAAACGCACTCCACAGGCAAAAGAGCAGACTGCTATCGAAATTAAAACAATTAACATATATAATGACAATTGTCAATTACACAGACAGTTTACAGACAGACAAGACCAGGAGATAATATCACTGAAATCCCGATTAAAAAACCTCCAACAATTATTTAAATCTAATTATAGATTAGCAACAAATTTGTATTGGAACAACAGAATTCGAGCTATAAAAACTAATAACCCGAATATGTTCCCACAAATAAATAAAATATTCAGGAGAAATAATCAAAATGAGATTCAGTGTCTCCAAATCCCACGTACTCAGGTAAACAAGCAGCTGCTAACCAACATTGGCATAGATGCAGAGAACGCTATCTTCAATAGTGAGCTCTTCGTGATCGAAGATCCTTTGGAAAAGGTGAACGCTTTGGGAGCTGTCTTTCAGGAAATGTACAAGGTGAATGAAAGCATTCACCGAAATCACGACCTGGAGGACAGAGTTCTACTCAATCACCTGCACCTCCGGAATGAAATTTCACTTTGGCAATCGGAGAATCCGGGTTTTACCGAATTCAGTGAAGATAATCTGTCAATTAACATTAATGCCAATGGTGTAGTGGCTAATAGCCTTCTAATAACAAGGGAAGGAATCCAGAGTATCTTCGACTCATTAAGAAGCAAAAAGTCAATGGGAATAGATGGAGTACCTAACATCGTACTCAAGAACCTGCACCCAAAGGCAATAGATATATACACGGTCCTGTTTAACAACGCGTTGAATAATGCATATTATCCCGCGCGTTGGAAAACGGCTATCATTCAGCCCATCGCAAAAAAGGGCAAAGACTGTACAAACCCAATGAACATGCGTTCGATAAGTTTACTCCCAAGCATCAGTAAAGTATTTGAAAAAATCATTAACAAAGCTCTGCTAAAATGGGTAGACGACAATAGCATTATTCCAAATAACCAGTTTGGCTTTAGGGCGGGTCATGAAACCACACATGCCGCAGCTAAACTGGTCTCCGACATACAATGGAATAAATGTAGGAACCAATGCACAGGGGCCTGTCTGATCGACTTGGAGAAAGCCTTTGATACCGTCTGGATCGAAGGGTTGTATTACAAACTGGTCAGACATGGCATACATATAAGCCTTTACTATATGTACTTTACGATATGTTAAAGGACAGGAGGTTCGTGGTCAAAAGTGGTAATGTGACCTCTAATAAAACGTATAATATCAAGAATGGCTTGCAACAGGGCGCGGTACTCTCTCCGATTCTTTTTAACATTTACATTAGCGACTTATTAGAAGCACTTCCGCAGGCTATTGCGTACGCAGACGATCTCATAATTTACAGAACAGCTCCGAAAGTTGCGATTATAAATAGGTTAATACAGCGAGACTTCAACAAAGTGCAGCGCTATTGCAATGACTGGAAACTTAAGATCAACTTCCAGAAATGTGAAGCCATCCTATTTAGAACGCCATTATATAAAGCCACGTACGACACAAGGAAAAACTGGCGAAAGCTGGTTATCGTGGGACCGCATGGAGATAAACTGGAAACCAAGAGTTTAGTTAAATACCTGGGCATCTGGCTAGACCAATATCTGTATTTCAACAGACATGTAGAGACTGCTTTGCTCAAAGCGAGGAAAACTTTTGCTATGACAAGGAGGCTATTTCACAGTAGCCAACTTGACAGCAAGGTAAAAGTCATATGCTACATGACGCTAATCAGGCCAATGCTCATATATGATTGCCCAGTATGGTTCAACATAGGTCCAAATTTGATGGAAAAGATTCGGGTGTTCGAAAGAAAGTGTCTCAGAAGTTGTCTCAGATTATATCGGACACCGGAATCGGACTATAAAAAGTATTACTCAAATGAGACTTTATATAATGAAGCGTACATAAATAGGGTGGATAATTTTATGATTAAATTAATCAGAGGACATATTGCGAGAGCAATAAGCTCGTCCAATGACCTAATTTTTGGGGCCTATTATCCAAACACCTTGTACTATGAGAGCGTGCGTCGCAACGGCTTTGTTCCACCAGAGGCGTTCCTTGACTTGGATATGAAAGGGCTTATACAGGATAGATCCGGAATTCCGCTGATCTATCATGTAAGTAAATCATCTGTAGACGGGCGATTGTGCTACGACCGGGAAGTAACGCGCACCGAAGAAGAGCTCCTGCGCTTCAGTAGGGCTATCTCCCACAGAGACCGGGACGATAGTGGTGGTTGAATGGCATATAAAGACCTGGATACCAAAGTCGGTATAGAATCATAGTATCATCAGCTAGCTTACATAGACTTAGCTTTTCTAGAATTACGGTAGTATAAGATTTAAGTTAAGTTAGGTTAAGTGCTTTTACATAATAAAAAAAAAAAGTAGGTAAGTTAAGTAAGTTAAATTTTAAGAAAACAAAAACAAAAAAAAATTGACAAAGTTTTTCAAATTTTTCTTTGTATTTCAACTAATTACCAGTACTGCCACAAAGTTCTGTTGCCGAAAGGCAAATTATACAAATGTTAAGTAATGTTTAGCTTAGAGCGTCTGCGAAGGACCAGTAAGTTATTATATAAGATAATTAAGCTAGAATTTAAGCATTTTTTGTCTAGCCTCTAATTTAGAAATTAAGAATATAAAAAGAAAAATAAAAAATGTTTTAAAAATGAAATGACGCCTCCAGCTCAGCGTCTTCAAACTTTACTGGCCTCTCTTCGAGTTATTTGCTGCTGGTGTCAACATCGCCACTTTTAAAACACCGAAACTAGTACTCACATCTTTTCATTGATGCAGCATGTTCCCCATATGCTTCACACAGCAATCTATGTCCATTAGCTGTACTTGTCTTCAAATAAAAATAAAAAAGCATCGCTTCCCGCATATTGTGTTTTGTTGGCAGAAAGGATGACATGGTTGGAGCACAAAGTAAAAATGTCTTTTATTCTTCAGCGAAATGGGACATACTGACTTTAGGAGGGAAATGATGACGTTGTGACATGATTGTTACAAGATGGTCCTATACGATTTAATACAGCAATAATTACGCCCATTTTAGTAGAACCTGCTAAACGTATATGTACACCATTCAACAGAGACGGGCTCCCAACCTCGATTTTTTATGGGGTTACCGATACACTGCCTATTTAGAATATTTCTAGCCTCTCCATCTAAGTAGTTCTGGGTGGGGTCAACCCTCCCACCTATTAAATTAATGCTGGTGTTCCCCAGGGTTCCGTACTTCTCACCTACTCTTTCCTCATTTTTACCATTACTCACAACCCAGTTCGTTCGTTTTCTGATGACAACAGCTTGAGTATCTTGTACTCATGTGAATATATATGCTCCGCCAGCCTCTTCCAACCTCATTATAAAACGACAGCTAATGCTCAACCCATTGAATTTCGACATCAATAAGATATAGCGATGTGGAATATCCAACCGAATAGAATAGACGTCGACGAATGGAACTTTCATTGTCCATCTTAAATAGCTTTCAACACATGGCCTCGAATTAATTCGGCTCTTAATTGAAACGGCAATTCATTTGACATATTTGGTCAGGGGCTGCACGTGCTCGATAGGATGCAAAAACAAGCAGTGAAACTCACTGACGACTCCGGCATAGATCTTCCATTTTCGTCGTCCGAATTTGAACGCAACGTAACTTATAATAATAAAATAATAATAATATAAGGGTATTATCACGGTCGCATTTACGGTAAATATTAATACAGTACAGATGTACAGATAAACACAAAAAAAGATTACTAACTTCATGAATGTGGAATACTCTGCCTGATCATGAGCTTCCTCTTCATCGTAATACATAGGCATTCAAAACCATTGCACATCAATACATCAGCACAATATTTGTTTCTTGTAATAGGGAAAAGAAAATAATCCAGGAAAACAATACTTTATTGGTATAAAATTCACATAAGCTTTGGTATAAATCAAAAGTAATAAGAGTAATAAAAAATCTCAGTAAAATATTCTGTTGCTAATAAAATAAGCAGTCTTTCCAGTCGTTGTTCAATATGTCACATATCATAGGTGATGTTGAATGATTTAAAAGATTGATAGAAAAGCAAACACCACTCCAACGTCAGTCTATTGTTTAAAAGCCCTTGTCAGGTGTTAGATTTGCACTTTCTTCCCGTAGAGGATTAGATTCGATTCTGTGCACCTGAAAGCAAAATCGTGCGAATGAAGTGTGAAGTGAAATATCAATATCATAACAAAACAAACATTTCACAGACAAAATAGAACTCCACGAGAATTCGAGACCTGACATCCATGGAGTACGACATGACTACACCTCTTTCACAATCAATCACTCAACCGTTTTGTGCTTTCGTCCCGATTACCAATGTTCCACCGAGTACAATGTGCCTCACAAAAAATCAAACATGAACGGTAAATAAATAAATAATAAAGTAAGTATATAAATTCGAGGGCTTATTGAAAGTGATGGATGGAACGCTTTCATAGCTGATATCCACTTCTGATGAGATTTCTCCAACAGTTAAGCGGCGATCACTTTCAATGAGCTCTCGAACTGCACGGATGTTGTCATCTGTACGACTTGTCCTTGGGCGTCGATCGTGACTTTCGTTTTCGATACGTTCTCGCCCACTTTTAAATTCTCTGGCCAACGTATACACACGATTATGAGACAGTGTATCATAAGTAAACTGTGCCTGCAATCAAGAAAAAATGTCCGGGGGTTTAACGCCCGCATTTGTTCAATTTTTTTGTAATAATACGTTGCGCAACAGACGTATGTACCTCTTGCTCCCTCATGGCTGTACTGACTACAAAGTCGAGCGCGACCCCTAGCCAGGTTCCCCTACTCTTCATAAACCAAACAACAGCCACGCACAAGATTATCTAGCTCGTAACTTGTTGCTAAGCAAAAAAGTACAATTGAAAGCAAGAAATGATCCCTTCACGAAAAACTAAATTGAATTGAGATGTTATTCTAACCTGAATAATATATAAACTATTAGAATCCTCGCAAATGTATCTGCCCCTAAAGTAAACAAACAAAATACGGGATGGTCCAAGATCAATACTGCAGCTAAGAAACCGGTCATTGACTGTGGTTAGTTCCCTTTAAACTGTGGAAAAGAAATACGGATCTGGCGGTACTTAAAATACTACTATTTCTTTTGGAATAAGCTACGTCTACCTCTGTAGGCCAAGGACAGTTCAAACAGTTGGTCTCCATACGTTCTATTTCGTTATGCATTCCGGGTCACACCCTGGATTCTTTGATGGTGACATTATAACTTATTGTGTCGTTGGCGGTTTGGTTCCAAAATGGATGATTTTCTTTTTTATCAATACAGGCGCACTAAAAAGTTAATGACTATTCTTAAAGCACCAGGAAAGCAAGTCATATCAGGAGAAGAGTGGTGATACAATTGTACGCTGGTCGTAAATTCAATAGAGCTGCAATAAAAGAGAACATCGAAAGAGGAGGGCAGATTCTTGTGGTACTACTGAAAAAAGATTTCCTAACCTACAAAGAACAATGGAAAATAGGTTGCGCAGAACGGCGATCACTTAACCCACCAACAAAGCAGCAGTTGCGCTACTGACTCAAAACCTCTATTTCGGATTTCATTATTGCAATTCGTTGTGGATTTTAAACAAATACGAGTTACACACAAAACACACACACACATACGAAGTGATATTGCTTATCAGCTGATGTAATAGTGACAGCCCTTCTTGATTTCTCCTACCTAAAACTCTGTGGTGGTAAGCATAACATTCATAATTGTTTCCTATGCACAACCCCAAAATAAATTAGAACACTGAAATAATTATCGCAGATGATTTCAAAGTGATTTCGCTGCTCACCAGTATAGACAATACCTGAAGGACAGTATGTGCACTTATAGCGTTTGAAATAATAGTGAAGAAAATCGTGTGATTCGAACTGACGCTATGACAGCTCGAATCACGAAAAAAATTTTACCTTAAGCGTTACACACCAGGCTACTGACCGTGTTTTGAATTTGATTTCCAAACTCGACTATATTCCACTGGTGTGAATTATTTTAATTTATCGCTTGGTATACGGTTCTGATGTATTTTTCTTATTCGATTTTTTTCGTTCGGTGTTCTTCACTATTTTTGCTTGCTTGTGAATTGTGTGTATCTGTTAGAATCACTACACACTCCCGCCGCAGTAACTTCGTTACGATCAGATTCGTATGCGGACGACGGACGAACGAGAGAGAAACGAGAAAACGTCGGAGGCTGGGCTCTATGCGGAAGTCGTGACCGTGTGTGAAGTTCTGCTTTACTATGGGAAGTGAATGCTGCGTGTTCAGATCACGTCGGGGTCACCAATTATAGCGTTTCTTGCGATTGCACACGTCGAAGGATGCATGGATGTTTCTCCTTGTTTCAGGTCGTAGGTTTTAGGTATGGAGCGTTTAGCTCGGTATTAGAGGCTTTGGGGACATTAAGTTCCTTGCCTTCTGGTGTCGACTCAACGTTGGGTTACTGGCGGCCCCCGCTGGGCTTGGGACCGCGTCTGTGGACGTGATGTTGTCCAGGTAAGTGCGTGACCTCAAGTTGGTCTGGACTTTTTCCTGTGGGGAATTTGTACGTTCGCCACACACTCTTTCTCGGATATCAATAACTTAACTCAGCTCGCAACTGCGCCAACATATAGATATAGACCGCCATCATATCACCCTCTTACTCACCCCTACCATAATGAGTATACTCCAAGTTTGTTCGCCCATGTGGCTCTCGGATCATTATGTCCATTATCAATTAGATTTCCGAAAAACAGAAAAGCTTTTCAAAGAATAGTATGATCCTACAAGAAAGTTGTTTACATAGACAACACAAAACACAATAGGAAGAGAAAAAATAAAAAATGCTGCACTAACCCACTGGACCACAGGGCAGGAAGGACGTTAAAAACCCCATCTTGTAGTGTATTCCATCGCTCATTGTAGATGACAATCCAGTCATCAAAGCAATATAGTTAGCAAGTCTACTAACTGCACATTTCGTAGTCGACTCTACGGTCCTTGATACGACATCAACCCCGTCTTCAGCACAAGAAAAACGCCGTGAGTCAAATTCGCTTTCGAGCTTATGCCGTTTGGTCGAAAACTCAAAGATCATTAACAAATGCGCTGGCCCGGCTCGCATTCCGTCTACACTTCTAAATTGAACAGATGTCCTTTTTTGGACACTTAACGCTGCGAAAGCTCTCTCTACTTCGGTACAGCAAGATTATCGCATAGAATATCTCAAAGCGTTCAAGAGAGTTTGGGACTTAGCCTTATTGTTTAAGTGGCATTCCTACGGAGTTGACGGTACACTAGCTCAATGCATAACAGACTAACTAACTAAACACAGGGGATCATTCTTCAGCCGAATTGAGGCTATTGTCTCCAACAAATCATTTATGTGAACCAAGAACAAGGTTGGACCCAAAATAAAACCCTGGGCCACCCCCGAATTAACAGGATACAGATCCGAACACTCGCCGTCCACAGCAACCCGGATCGATCGATTCTCGAGGAAGCTCCTCGTCCAGTCGCAAAGCTATTGGGAAAGTCCATATGAACGAAGTTTGCTCAGCAATGCCCCGTGCCAGACGCGCTCAAAAGCCTTGCAGATATCCAATGCGACCGCCCTTGACTCACCATGCCGTTCAATCGCAAATGTCCATATATCGGTTACGAGGGTTGCCTTTTATATTTCGGGATTAGAGAACAAAAACAAATATTGATCATCGAAAATCACTTTATTGTTTTTCAAAATATTCCCCATGAAGATCTATACACTTTTGCATGCGTTTGAACCAACTGTCGAAGCACTTTTGCCACTCTGATTGAGGTATCTCCAACTCATGCATTCTGAATGCAGCAACCGCTTCTTCAGGTGTCGAAAAACGTTGACCTCTCAGTTTGTTTCTTACGTACGGGAATAAAAAGAAGTCATTCGGTGCCAAGTCAGGACTATACGGCGGATGACCCATCAAATCGATGTTTTGGGTGCTCAAAAATGTAGTTTTCGCAGCCGATGTGTGAGAGCTCGCATTGTCGTGATGAAGAGTGATCCGTCTTCGGCGGTTGGTTTTCCTGATTTCTTGGAAGACAACTGGCAAACAAATGGTTGTGTACCACTCAGAATTGACTGTTCTGCGTTGTTCTGACATGTCCAGTTTTTCCGAAAAAACAGGCGACCATTTGCTTGGAAGTGCTTCGTGCGCGAACAACTTTTGTTGGATTTAGCTCATCTTGAAACACCCAGACAGTCGACTGCTGTTTACTTTCGGGCTCATACGCGTAAATCCACGATTCATCACCTGTCACGATGTCATAGACGTGTTTCGAAGCACCGCCACCGTATTTTTTGAGCATTTCTTTCGACCAATTGACACGAGCCTTTTTTTGGGCGATTGACAAATTGCGTGGGATCCAACGCGAACAAATTTTTTTGACAGTCAAATGTTTATTTTGATGTATATCGAATGTATGCTGGTCCCACTAACGCCTAAGGTTGTCTCAATCTCACGATAGGTCACATGACGATCTTCCAATATCAGTTCGCGCACAGCATCAATGGTTTTCGGAACAACAACTGATTTTGGACGACCTTCACGAAATTCATCTTGGAGTGAACTACGACCACGATTGAATTCACCATACCATCGATAAACACTGGTCCTTGATGGAGCTTCATCGCCAAAAATTGAATTAAGTTCATCCATGCACTGTTGCTGAGTTAATCCACGCCGAAAGTTGTAAAAAATAATCGCACGAAAATGTTGACGATTTAATTCCATTTTTGGGCCGAGATGAATCTCTTAAGTTACTGTAAACAACACAAATAGCGCTCGTATGTCAAAACGTTCTGAGTGCGTATAACCTCAAAAATGTCCAACTTTACGACAGAGCTGTCAATTGCCGGATTGCAACAGTAGGGTTGCCAAATCCCGAAACATAACAGGCAACCCTCGTATAAGTGCCAAAAGGTCTCACGTGGACCGCATGCCACGGAATCCGTATTGACGATCATTCAGAAGTCCGTTGCACTCCAAATACTTAACTAACTCTGTATTGATGACTTTTTCCATTACCTTAGATAAAATAGACAGTAATGCTATCGGACGGTAATTTTGTGGGAGGCACTTTTTTCCCGTCTTTGGGATTGGCTGAACTCGGGCGATTTTCCAGCAGGCAGGAAAGGTCCTCCGTGCATAAGATAAGCGGAAAAGTCTGTCCAGAACCGGCGATAAATCTGGAGCACAGTTCTTAAGGACTATTGCCGGTATTTCGTCCGGGCCGGCTGCCTTCCTACAATCCAGTTCACGTAGAATGCGCTGAATAGTGCGCGGACGAAATTTCACATCCCGCATCGAAGACCGTACCGGCCAGATCACAAGTACCTCCAAAAGGCAGGGATCGAGGTTGGAATTCGCGGAAAATAAATTCGGAAACACATTTGCTTTATCCTTTGAATTCGTGACTAACGTCCCGCTGTCTGTCATCAACGGAGGGAAAGAGGAGGAAGCGAAGTTCCTGCTAACAGCTTTTGCCATTGACCAGAAGGAGCGCGAACCAGTTGGGCACCGAAGGAGCTTATTGATCACCCTGTCGTTGTGAGCCTTCTTCGCGGTAACAATCGCCTGGTTGCACGCGTTTCTGATTCTAACAAAATTCGTTCTGTTAACATCGGTGGGATTGGAGTACCATTGCTTAAAAGCTCTATCTTTTGCCGCTGTAATCAGCTCGCATTTTTTATCAAACCAAGGTTTATTAGACGAACTTCGTTTGATGGAATGTGGAATATACATTTCCATCCCCAGAAGAATAATCTCTGACACCGACTCCGCGCAAGCGTTAACATCGGAGTTTCCGAAGCACACCTCGGACCATGGAAGGGATGCGAAGAAATCTCGCAAATCGTCCCAGTTAGCAGCCCCATACTTCCATACATGGCGAAGCTGCCTAGGCCGATCATTCGTTTGATATGCAAGTGCTTGCGCGACAGATACCAAGCAGTGATCTGAATTCCCCAGTGGCGCAGAAACCTCTACGGTATAAATACTCGGTTCGGGTGTCAAAAACAGATCCAGGGTGTTCGCATAATCGCCTTGGGCATCCGGCACTCGTGTTGGCTCCCTCACGAGTTGAGTCAAGTTGTGGCTTACAGCAAACATCTCCGCCAGCCTTCCAGCCTCGTTGGTTCTGTTAGAATGTAACAACCAGCCGGAATTGTGCACATTAAAATCGCCAAAGACAACAATTTCAGAAGCTGGGTGGTTGATTTGTATCCAGTCGATGGTATGTAAAAGATGTTCGAAAAATGTCGCCGGTCGATCGTCATTCGGGGAGCGGTAAAGACAACAAAGAAATTTAACGGAATTCCTCAGTACGACCCTCAACCATATGATGTCCATATTATTGGGTTCCAACGCCTCCATCCTCTAGCAAGCCAGATTGGACCGCGCGAAGACGCAGACTCCGCCCTTAAAACGGAATCTCGAATATAAGTCGTATCCTGAGCAACGAAGATATGTCGAATCAGTTGACGAATCGACCTGGGTCTCAGTTAGGGCAAGGATATCAGGTTTCGTTGTTTGCAAATATTGGTGGACGGCGTTTACATTCGTATTGGTGAAACCGATGCCCCTGATGTTACAAAATGCCGTCACCGTTCGAGCGTGGGCAGAGCCTCGAGAGCGAGCCCGATTATGCGATGACGAACCTCTCAAAGTTCCATTATCTATCACGATATCTGCATGATGTTCCCCCTGACATAGTCCCCCCCGGAGATCCGAATGGGAGACTAGTTTACCTCCGGAATTCTTTACATCAGAAGGTACCATCATGACTTATCTCCGTGTCAGTCCGGGCCATCAGCCACACATCCGAAACACCGTCGAAGATTTCTCTCGGCGATATCGCGGAATGTACAGCGTGACGGGGTGGTATCTCACCTTGGGTCCGACTACCACCTAACCAAACTTTTCTATTAATTTAATTTAATTAAACCGACCTCACCATTTGCTTACTTTCTACCAAACAGATAATTCATGAAGTAAATTATTCGTTTAACTCCCCCTCCGTTCATATAAAAAAAGGTCCGTGGCGTTTCTAACAGATACACACACATTATACAAGCAAATAGTGAAGAACCCCGAAAGTAAATTCGAATAAGCAAAGCATCAGAGCCGTAACCATAGCGATAACATAACAATTCCACATCAGTTGAGTGTACTTGAGTTTAGAAATCGAATACGTACACGCGGCAGTGGCCTGATGTGTTGAGCATTCGTTCCATTTTTAGTGATTCTAACCGTCATAGCGTCAGTTCGAATCACACGTTCTTCACTTTCGTCGCAAACGCGATAGATCCTTTCCCCTTCACAGTGAGCGATTCAGAATTCGGATTCCAATTGCCCCCCCAGCAACACAATGGCGAAAGCGTTTCAAGCCTGGTTTATTTAACCGCAACAACAACAACACTGTGCTACATGTGTGTGCACAGAAATTACAAATCAAACCTGCTATCTCCAATTGGGTTGTGCCCTCAATAATTCTCGGCTGATTCTACTGCGCCTGCACTGGAGTAAATTTAGTCGTCTACCGCTTGGTTTTCGTGTCACAGACACATCCCAGTTCCACAATAATAAGACTATAGCGTTTGAAATAATAGTGAAGAAGAACGTGTGATTCGAACTGACGCTATGACAGTTTGAATCACCAAAAATTGAACCTAAGCGTTACCCATCAGGCTGCAGGCCGATTTTTGAATTTAATTTTTAAAACTCGACTATACTCCACTGATGGGAATTGTTATGTTATCGATATGGTATACGGCTCTGATGTATTTTCTTATTCGATTTTTCGTTCGGTGCTCTTCACTATTTTGCTTGTGAATTGTGTGTATCTGTTTGAGTCGCTACAAGACCTCTTCCCGGCAGAGGTCGCTTTTCTTAGTGTTATTGTCAAATTCATTTATAATTTTTTCTTTGAAAATAACAATTTAAAATTCATAACCCAACAGAACGCCGATAAAATGTCTGACCACAGGCTCATGTATCAGGGGTTTATTTAAATTATAATTTAAATTCTCATCCCCAATTGGGGCGTAGCTGCAATCTGGTCAAGACCTGCCGTCATTGAAGACGCAATGTCCTTAGTTTTGTAAATCGATCTGCTATGGCATGTTTCGCGCTCAAAAGATACCCAGCGGGTCATTTTCTTATCAACAGAAATATGACTTATCCGAGTATATTAGATCCGTCAATAAACTCACATTGAAGTTACTTTTCGCAGTGGGTCGAAGTACAATTAGACATTTGTCCTCCATTCCACTTCTTCAAAAAGACCGGTCACGGCACCACCGACCCGAAAATGGGGGTAATATTGTGGAACTGGATTGGGGCTTTAACTCTATTTGCTGCAACACATGTACAGAAGGATCAATCGAAATTCACTGAATTTACACCCCAATTGGAGATAATCGTGACTTGTAATTTCTGTGCACACACATCCAACTGAGTATGATCGCCTAGTGCTTCGTCATCTCTCTGTTTAATTTTTTTTTAATAGTATGATTTCAAAGCTGAAGGCTGGCAACTTGTAGGTGAGTCAATTGATGAGGAATTTTAACGAAAGTTTCGCTGAAACTCTAGTTGCAATAACTGCGACCTCGCCAACTCTTTATCTGAGAAGGCAGGCCATATGGTTTTTAGTGGTTTTTATACAACACTGCTTTCTTGATGGTAGATCTACCACCACCAATTTAGTTGAATTTACTTCCCTCACAACCTTTGCTCTATAGAACGACAACGAAGACGACTATATTAAACCGACTTCAGTAAGGCATTCGACAAAATTTCGCACAAGCTTATTCTTTTTAAATTATCCTCCCTGGGCTTCGAACCCGCATTAACTAACCGGATTTCTTCATATCTGAGTAATCGGCTCTACAGAGTTCGCTTCAGATTCGACCTTTTCTCGCCTTGTTTTTTTTTTTTTTGAAAGTTGCCCATTACAGTGAAATGTCGAAAGACATTTCTGGGCGTGAAAGTCGGGAATAGCTATTAAAGATAAGCTTGTTAGAAAAAGGAAGAAAAAAAACAACACAAATTATCGTGGTATGTACTACAAACTAAGTGGAGACCGATGTGAAAAATGTGGTTTGGAGAAAAACGCGTTTAAAGTTTCAAAATGCTATACGAGGTTGTTGTGAAAAGTTTCAGACCTGACCTACAGATGGCACAGCAGGTCTAATTACTATATCAGGTTCTATAGTATAATGTCTCATTAGCTTGTATATAAATTGTCAGGTCGATTGCTCTGTTAGTATACATTTGAGAGCCTACTGTGCAAGACGCCCTGAAATGAAAAATATACGACCTCACTTGACCTCGTTATGCTGAAACTTTTTTATAAAATTATTTTCGCAAAACCGGTTATAGGGACTTATTCTACACACTATACGCTATCAAAAAATGAAAAAAACATCGATTTTCTAAAACTTCTTGATGAGAACATCCCCTCAAATGTCAGATTCCTCCGAGGTTGGGAACGCCGTCATGCCGCATTTGCCTATTTCAATTTTTTGAATTTCAGAGTATCTGGAATTTTGTGAAGTAGTTATGTAGTTAACGCCTCACAGAATCTCCAGCCTGTATTTTTGGATCATTTAGGCATCTCATCATTTATCTCTGTTCCTTTCAGTCTAAAATCGTTTTCAAATGCTTTAAAATTGTATTACAATAAAAAGCTTACCACAATTTATGCAGAAGACTGCCATGTCACCAGACGCTGTACCTATTCAACGTCGTAGCAGCAGCTACCGCAACATACGTATTATAGCCAGACAGGCCTTTAACGTAATAATATTCTAGGTACGGTTCTCATGAATATTCCTAATGGACAGTGGTCATGTACTCGTGGGAGCAAAGTCCTTAAGGAATAGTTTTCTCCTTTTCTAGCTCCTAATATCGTTGCCCTATGGTCTACTCGTTCGGATAAGAAATCTCGGCAAGGACGGGCTAGATGAACAAGTGATGGCTGACAGTCCGTATCATCGGAGCATCGTCAAGGTGATACTTAATCGCTACTGATAATCGAAACCTGCAGCCGCCGCGCTAATTATGTTCAAACTTTAATTGGCTTTAAGCGGGCAGATCCAAAGGCTCCCAGAACCACATTTGTCGAATTCTGTCTGTTCCTTGAATTGCTTCCGGATTATCGGCACGGGTGTTCTATGAGACGCAATCAAAATACGTCGATAAATTTCATCCCGCTGCTTAGTATGAGGGTGACTTGTGACGAAAAAAAAGTCCCCACGCTGGCGATCATAAGACACAACTTTATTAATTGTATCTAGTAGCTCCTTTCATCTCAAGAATCTTTGGCTTGGCTGGTCGCTTCGTCTCAAATCCTAATCATGTGCTAATATCGCTTAAAACTTTTTTCTTATACTTCCGCAGTTTTTCTTTTTTGAATTTGTTTTTGTTGTTCCTCATTTTATTCCACCTTCTGTTTGTTGCTATTCTTTTTTTGTACGTCGTGTTTTTGAACTTCAAACAAAATTTTAATTAGAATCCCCGATGCGTGAGTTAAAAATGTATCATCAGGTTTTCAAGGTGAAAGTGTTAAAGTTATTAATTGGGTTTTAATAGATTGGGGGTGGGCTTAATTTCATTGCCAAATGCAGTGTGCCGTGGCTGGGAAAGTATGCGCGATGAATTGAAGTGGATAATATTGTAACTGACAGTACTAACCGGTGCTTTCTGAAGCAGTGGCAAAGGCGAATGATTCTAGTTATCTGCGAAGATTTTTTAGGCTAAAGACCTGGAACCGAAAGTGGAATTGGAAAACTTTTCATATTAAAGATCTAGTTGAATGCAAATTAGAACATCTGTTTGCATTGATAAGCATCCTTAAGGTTCCGCATCAGACCGAATGACTGTTATCTGATGGGTAATTAATTGACGGTCCTAAGTCTTTAATTAGAAAACTTTTCATATTAAGAACTTAGTTGAGTGCAATTTAGAACATTTGTTTGCATTGATAAGCATCCTCAAGATTCCGCATCAGACCGAATGACTGTTATCTGATGGGTAATTAAAAAGGTAAAATTGAGGTTGAATATGAAATATGTTATATACGGCAATTTCCGTAGACAGGCAGAGAGGGCGAGGCGACTCAGACAAACAGTAATTGGAACTGTTGAAGGAATTTCAAAGCTAAAATTAAGCTAGTTTTGTCGTGTGCAGTTTATAAAAGTTAGATATAGTGACAGTGACAGAGTCTTAGGTTACATTTAGTTTATAGTTTGCTGTATAAAACATTAGATAATTGTTTTGTAATGTACAGCCATGCTGCATCTTTTTAATTATCTTATTTGCCATCAGGACTTTTATTTTTCTTTTACAATTTATCTTTACTGTTGTTATATTTTATAACCCTTGCTAAGAAACACAGGCTCAAACGTACTTCAAAATGTTCATCCTAATGGGAACATGTACTTAACTGGCTTCCTAAAGACCAAGAGGTAGCAACGTTTGAAAGGGGTAATATCTTCTTGTGACTTTTTCACTTCTTTTTTTTATTGGCTTAAAAACTCCTTAAAGTATCCAAGAATGGTAAAAAAAGTCGATTGTGATGGGAGAAACTTGTCGTAAAGCAAAATTAGCTGTTTTACGAATGCGCGGATTCTTTATTAATCTTTATATGAAATATTCCGACACATATTAGTTTCCAGATTTTAATTTTGACTAAAAGATATCTCTCCTACCTTAATTTTAAGGCTGAGCAAACAGCTGTGTGACCAAGCATTGTGGACATGGGCAAATGAGGTCTGTAAAGGCCAAGAATTTCCAGCTTCGCGAATGGGCCATTTTCTCTAGGGTTTTTCCATTAACTTTTTTCTTTGACTTGTAAATAAAATTGTACCTAAATTTAGCTGTCTTGTGTTGTTCTAAGAGGGAAGGCATTTCAATTCTGATTCTGATTTTCAGGTACTCGAGAGCACTTCCCTCCACTAGTGGTGCAATACATTGAACCGATGGTATACGTTAAGCAAGTCTAGAGGAACGGCATCTCTGCTTTTCATTATGATAGTCTTCCATTTTCAAATTTGTTTTATTTCAGGCATTTTTAGCCACCTGCCAACTCGAACTAGGTTCATACAGTCCACTAAGGAAAGGTCTTTGGGTATTAGAGATGCATCTTGCCCCCAACGTTTTGCGGCCATTGGTGAGACGTATGCGAAAAGCAATCATCTCGAAATCCCTTTGGAATGGCTTACAATAAAAAGCCGGCAAAGAACACCACATCTCTTTCACGAGATGGCGGAACCCAAAACAGCATCTCGTTATCAGCGGCCTATAAGATGGTAGTAGATAAGTAGACGATAAAGATTATTAGGTTATTTGGTGATAATAGTAGAAATGTCTTTCAAAGTAAGTTGATGTTGTTATCGACGATTCGGGAGAGTGTTCAGACACATTTAAATGCAATTAACATAACTTTTAACATACGGACAAAGTCATTGGGACGATTGAGTAAAAAATTTAGTATTTATCGCTGTAGAATTATTCCAAATTGCAAAATCTTAGCTCAATCACATTCAGCTGGTTTTAGCGGATCCTGGGTTGCAATGTCAACCATTTTTCCAGTGAATAACTACGGAGAATTTCCAGACAACTTCACAAAGCCTTGAAATATAATATCGCAATGACACACATCGGCCAGGACAACAATTCGATTCATCGAATATTAAATTACTCTTCCGGTCAAAGTCTCCATGCACGATATGTGAAGCCAACCAAGTTAAATAGAATATGTCGTGCTAGGCTAAATGTAATAAAAACACTGTTAACATGTTTTTGATTTTATTGAAGTCAAAGGTCATAACTAGGTTTTAAAAAGCTTGTGAACGGTGAAAGCAGATGAACGCAGTACAGTCGTGCATTAATACCTTATATGAAATGAGAAGTAAAGTAGTAGAAGTTAGACCTTCAAAGTATAGTAAAGCAGGACTGTAATACCCACATAAAAATGGGATAACACTGAGACATGATATCATGGTATCAGATTTATATCAGATCCTTCGAGACTTGTCGATTCGCTCCAAACTTTAACACGAGTGATACCCGACGATTATCACGTTTCAACTTATTATTGTAAATTATGATAATGCACTGTTTGTTTTTTGCACAACATGATGTGCTTATGCTTATACGCACTAACATGCTGGTTATGTTCCAACTCTATGTTATTTCATGTGGACGTTCAATTAATAACATACCCCAATGGCACTCAATGGGCTGTCGTGTCCTCATAACACCAACAGTGGCCTTCGTCTGTACGAAGTACCAAATAAACCAACGATGTACAAACATGTCCAATCATCATCGCCACGTTGTGCTTTTTGTGCAAACAAATTTGTATTTGTGTTTACTCCGGCGACAAGCTATCCTCTTAAGAACGATATAAATATATGAAAATCAACTGCACCCGTTGGGCGATGATTTCACTTGCAAACATGTCTTAAGGATACAAAGTGACTTTTTTTAAAGATCATGGGTGTCCATTCCAGCGGAAGCGTACGTTTAGAGTGGGGTGTAGTTGTTCCGTATAAAGCGGGTGTTCGGTTTCTAGGCAGAGCTTTATGTGGTATGCCATGTCATGCTCCAAGAATTCCATTGTAATTATGATTTATGGAGATCCGGTGACATAAGCTTAATGCAACACAAAAAATGCTTAGTTTTGTCACGCACAGACTCCATTGTCGTTTCACAACAGATCAGGCGCCCCATAAGCACACCCCAAACAATTACAAATTGGGAGTTTCTTAACTGTTTACGACTGTCTATTTTGGTGCGTTCCTGAAATCTAGATATGACGGTTACGGGGCATGGATCAAGTCGCAGTGTAAAACTCGTCCCGAATCGGAAATGGAAGAATTTTACATCACAACAGTCAACGGTTTTCCATTTCAACCGAAAGATCGATTAACTTCTTCTAATCGCAAGGTACACATCATACAGAAAAAATTCAACACAACGATAAAAGACCATTTTCGATTTGAATAATATCTTCGATAACACGAAGAACGCAACTAAACCTGTTTTCGCAACATGCGTAGATCGCCATCAACCATTCCATCATCAGAACATCAACCGCGGTTGAACTCAGGTCCTACATTCCACTAAGGCTGACAAACAGTTGTGTGTGGGAGATTTCATGTGCCAAAATAAAGTGAAGCATCCATATCATCTTATGTAACAGAACCCGATTTGTTCATTAATATATCTAGATACACAGTCCATTACCTCCAATCTAGCCACTGACTTTTTGGAACGAAACGGTTCCTCCACAGGGATTTTCATATATCATCTACCGGTGTTAACCCTCAGGGCACAAGTATCCGTCAATGTTTCTGGCTCGTATATCTTCGCATTTACCCCCTACGCAGTTACACAACGCTGGTCCGTCAACCGTTTTAATGCATCCATCTAATAGTCTGGATCATTGCAAAACTTGCTTAATGATAAAAAATTGGTATCAAGAGGAGATTGTGAAAATCATTTTATCGATAGGGCTAAGGACTTCTATGAGAGAGGCATTACGATATTATTTTTAAAAAGGCAACGCATTATAGAACAAAACGGTGCATACTTGATACATTTGGGTCAAATGTTAAATGAAGTTATGAAATCATCGTAAAAATAATGGTTTTCTTTTTAGGCAACCGTATAATATATATATATATATATATATATATATATATATATATATATATATATATATATACCTGATGGCTGGTCATCGAAGACGATAACTTATTCTGTTAAATATAATATATGTACAACCATAATCAAATCGTGCTCTACCACGAAACCGATTACTTGTCGCAAGACGGAATGCTGCCTTATAGCAGCGGGCTTTCTCATGACCAACACCATCATAGTCTGCAACCGTATAATATATATATATATATATATATATATATATATATATATATATATATATATATATATATATATATATATATATATATACCTGATGGCTGGTCATCGAAGACGATAACTTATTCTGTTAAATATAATATATGTACAACCATAATCAAATCGTGCTCTACCACGAAACCGATTACTTGTCGCAAGACGGAATGCTGCCTTATAGCAGCTGGCTTTCTCAGGACCAACACCATCACAGCTCGTCGCAATTTAGCACTTGATCTATATGTTCATTAATCTATCTGATGCTGAACTTAGGATCTACGAAGACATTGCGAATCTTATTTAACAGTCCTGACTACCCTATCGGGGTGATGGCTGCGGACATACAGGGCAAAGTCTCTGATTGATTTCAACCCGGCGAAGGCCAGGACGATCCTTACCCTGTTCAATCCAAGTTGACATGCAGTCTCCACGTGACACCCCTGGATAGCTACTTTGACACCCGCCAAGTAATGAACCAATGCATGCAGCGACATCCTGAAAAAAGTTGGCGCAAGGCTAATAACCAGGCCCGTAAAAATGAATTATTATGGCAAATTTAACAAGCCTCGGATATGGACCGAATACACGACGAAGACCACGGAAACGAAAAAGGCTAAACGATTTAAGAATTTTTACATGGAACGTCCCCTCACTATACAGAGCTCGAGCTGCACAGCAGCTAGCCGATGCCTTGACCGAGTATAAGCCTGACATAACAGTATTACAAGAAATAAGATGGACGGGGAGTGGTGTTATTCAAAGAAACGAGTATGACATTTATTATAGCTGTCATGCAAAACGCCGTGTGCTCGGGGTAGGCTTTCTAGTCAGCCAAAAACTGAAGCCTACCATCATCGGCTTTAATGCAATAAACGAAAGGCTATGCACTCTTCGCGTGCGAGGTAAGTTTAAGAACATAAGCCTCATAAACATTCACGGACCTACAGAGGAGTCCCCTGACGACGAAAAAGAAGAATACTACGAGAACGGGCCCTCAATGCCTGCCCAAGATACGATGTGAAAATCGTTCTTGGTGATTTGAATACGAAAATAGGTCGGGAGCCGGTTTTCAGGCACTACGCAGGTTCCCATAGTTTGCATGAGAACACTAATGACAATGGACTACGAGTCATCGAACTGGCAGCATCGAAAAACTTGGTCGTTGCGAGAACCAGGTTTCCGCGTAAAGATGTCGACAAAGCCACCTCGGTATCAGTATCACTTGATGGAGCCACTCGCAACCAAATTAACCAAGTGTTGATAGATCGCCGCCACTCCTCGAGCCTGATGACGGTACGAACGTACTAAGGTGACAACGTTGACTCGGATCACTATCTTGTCGGTACAGTTTTCCGAGCGCGGATTGCCTTACGGAGACGTATTGCATACGTGGATCAGGTTCGAAGCAACACGGCTGCCTTATGCAATGAGAATACCAGTAACACCTTTGGTCATGCGTTAAAACTCGCCCTCGAAGAGCTCGACGGAGGGCGAGTAAGTCCTGGGGCCAGAATCCCGGACGTAGAAGAGAATTTGACACACCTTCAGAATACTGTCATTAGTACTGCCAACTCCATCTTAGGCAGTAGTCGTAGAGATCGGAACGACTGGTTTGATGGTGAGTGCAAACTAGCAACTGTTCGTAAGAATGCTGCATACCGGGCAATGCAGCAGTCTCATAGGACGCGGGTGCGCGACGAGAAATACAAAGAGCTCAGAAGATCTGAAAAAAAGACTTCACAGACAAAAGAAAAGTGACCGGAGAAAAAACCTTGTCTGTGAAATAGAGAAAAGTAGAGAGCGAGGTCCGCACCAGACGCGGAAGTTCTACGAAATAATCCGCAGTATGACGCGGTACACATCACGCTGAACTTACTGCAAGGATAAAGAGGGTAATCTGATCACCGATCCTGAAGGCATTATGGAGTGATGGGAAGTGCACTTCAATGAATTGCTAAATGGTCAGCTCACAGAAGAATTGGAGGCTCCACCAATGCAAGATCAAGACCAAATGCTCCCGCCACCAAGCATTGAAGAAACATTAAAACCCATTAGACAGCTCAAATCAAATAAAGCCCCTGGAGCTGATCGCACACCAGCTGAGCTGATCAAACAAGGAGGGACAGCGTTACATCACGCAATTCATGAAATCGTGGTGCACGTATGGGAGCAAGAGGATATGCCGGAAGATTGGCTTCGTGGTATAATTTGCCCCATACATAAGAAGAGAGCAACTATAGGGGTATAACATTGCTGAGTACCGCCTATAAGATACTCTCCTCTATCCTACAAGATCGGATAGCCCCATACGCTAAAGCCATCATTGGTCAATATCAGTGTGGCTTCATCCCAGGAAAATCAGCAATTGATCAGATATTCGCCCTTAGGCAGGCGATGGAAAAATGTCAGGAATTTAAGATTCCATTATATCATCTATTTACTGACTTTACGGCCGCCTACGACAGCATAGCCAGGGTAGAACTATATAATGCCATGAGAGAGTTCGGCATACCAAACAAACGTAACTAGTCAAGTAAAAATAGCGGGATTGCTGTCCAAACCAATAAACATCTATAATGGACTCCGACAAGGGGACGGTCTGGCCTACCTCCTCTTCAACCTGGCATTGGAGAAAGCAATCCGTGACTCTGGCGTTACAACAAGAGGGGCTATTGTCACCAAGTCCAGCCAGATACTTGCCTACGCAGATGACATCGACATCATCGGTAGAACCGAATCGGCTGTACAGAAATCCTTCACCCAGATCGAGCAGGCAGCACAAAAACTGGGACGGCACATTAATGAGGGAAAAACTAAGTACATGGTGGCAACTTGTGCGAAGAGAAGACCTAACGTTGGTCAAACAATCAGCGTAGTGGAGCACGAATTTGAAGTAGTGCAATCCTTTAACTACCTTGGGTCAATAGTATCAGCCAATAACAATATGGAAAAAGAAATACGCGAACTGCTGATTAAATCCAACAAAGCCTACTATGGTCTATTCATCATCATCATCATTGGCACTACAACCGAGATCCGGTCTTGGTCTAATTTAGCAAATCCCGAGGTTTGTTAAATTTTCCATAATAATTTATTTTTACGGGCAAGGTTATTAGACTTGCGCCATTCTATGGTCTATTGGGGCTCTTTTAATCCCGAAATTTATCCAGAACACCCAAGCTACTACTGTACAAGACCATGGTCTTACCAGTACTCATGTATGGATCCGAGACCTGGGTGCTTAAAAAAAGGCACTCTGAACTCTTAGCCGCGTTCGAGAGAAAGGTCTTAAGGAGAATTGTTGGCCCCGTATGTGAGGGAGAACGATTCCGGAGACGCTACAACCGTGAGTTGTACGCAATCTACCTTGAAGCTAATGTTGTAAGAAAAATCAAGCTCGGTAGACTCCGGTGGGCGGGACACCTAGCTCGAATGAGCGAAGAGGAGCCTGCCCGGAAAGTCCTTTGTGGCAGGATGTATGGAAGGAGACAGCGCGGCAGACCTTGTCTGTGATGGAGGGATGGGGTAGATCAGGACGCCCACAGCTTGGGAGTGCCAAACTGGATGACATCGGCTCGAAATCGGGACCGGTGGAGAGATTTGTTAAATAAGGCCAACACTGGATCCCGGTTGTAGTGCCGATGATAATAATGATGATGACTACCCTATCTCTTCCCTAATTTGATGCTCGTCTTGGACGTTTTGATAATATATAGGTATCAACAGGGCTGTTGGTTATCGGAAACTTATCGGGATAAAATGTAGTGAACTGAAATGCCACAAAAAAAAAATCGACTGGATATTTATTTGAGTAAGACATGAGGAATATATCCAGTGCATTGGAGAAATAACGACCGGCGAACAGGACATACCGCCCTTCAAGTATTGGTTCCCTAGAATAGTCAGATTTCAGTACGTGAATGTAGGGCCCTAACGCTGCCAATAGAGTGGGATACCCCATTAAATTCATTAACGGATACATTCCGATTCAAGTTCGGGCTTCTATACACGAAACAATAATGGCTGACATGCTTAAGAGCGCAAAATTGTTGGCCACCAAAACTTCGAATAGGGACCATATGGCGACGCAAATCGACAAAGAATAACACTTCATACTCGCATGAATGGGGAAAGAATGGCTCGATAAGATCAATAACGGTAAGTCATCTTTTTTAGGTATCGACCGTAAATTCGCTGGCTTCCATCTAACCTGGAATTGTATACAGTACGACATGACTTCCAGCGATCATAATTATAGGGGCAATACCGGCGGATTCTTAAATGCTTAGTTCTTTTAATACGCTGTGAGTAGTACTAGTTGTAAAGTTCGCTCAGCGCAAACGTAGAAGCAGTTGATATGGTATCACAAGGGATGGAGAACAATGCAAAATGCGTAACAAACAGATCGCTTCCTCACAAGCCTTGCGAATGGATGATGAACGGATTGACGTTCCTCACAAATATTATCATCATGTGTTTTTAATTTCAAAATCTTCAACGAGAAAACGTACAAACTCCATTTTTACAAGAAATAAGTTCCCCAGATCTTTCTTCGTGATGAAGTCACAACAAGTCAGAATAATCTGGAAATTTTTCTGGTGTTCTGTTCTGCTATATGACACCACAAAGGCCAGAATAAACTCGACTTTGGCAAAAAAAAAAAACAAATGTCTATAAGTTTATAAACCTTTTGCCGGATGGAACAAAAGTAAATGGCAAAAAGCAAGTGAGACCCATCTTTTTCTAACGCCTCAACATTTTCTGCCGAATGGGGTCATAGGAAGAAGAAAACAAACCATTTAGACCCAAAAACGTTACTTTAAAAATCACGCAGTTTCATTGGACTTAAACGAAAAATCATTTTCGCGTGCGGAGGTCATTTGATATTACTAATTCAAACTGCGTGTGATTTTAAAATAAATGCGTGTTCAAAAATAAAACACAAATGCAGTAGTAAAAGATAGCCAGTCAAATAAATTTAAGTTCACAACAAACAAGGTAATCAAAGAATTGTTTGGAATTGGGATATAGCTCCCAGATATCAGACAATCATGGATTCACAATTTATACGCAAATATATCCAATAAAATGTTGTTTTTCTCGACGGCAGACACGTTTGCAAGTTTAATTACATCAAACCCGAACAATCAACGGTATTGTTTTCAAACCGGAATTTAAATGCATATTGTTATAGGTACAAGAACACACATTAAGTCCAGCAGAACAATCCCGCCATTCAGTCAGTTAAAATATTTAAATTAGTACATGAAGTGGCAATGCGCGTAAAGATATATATATGTATATATGTTTCAACAATAAAAAATAATAACAAAAGGATACTTGAGGAACAACGAGCCAATAATAATCCTTAATTAAATGACAATAACTACATCAACTGCGTGCATATCGAGTACGATGGAACGTTGCAAACCTTGAGCGTAGGCGAAGAATAATTCGCTGGATGTGAACTTTTCGCTAGATCTATACAGTTGACCAGGCAGATAGTCTTATGAAAAAATGTATACAAATATGAGATCATTATGTGTACTCTGTAGTATAGATGTCCTGCATCCGTCCATAGAGTTGGTTGCAAATGTATTTAGGTCTATAAGAAGGCATCGAGCATGATTGATATTTTTAAATTAGTACATGAAGTGGTATGCAGGGGCTATATGGGACACTGCCTAATGGAAGAAATTTATCCCCATAAGTACGAGGGCAGGTCAATAAATCCTTGGAAAATCTAAGAGATGGCGCTCGTAGCATCGCTCACTACCTTGTAGGTATCTGATAAATTGAGTATGAAAAAAATATCTGCGAGATGGGTGCTGCATTTGTTCGCAGCTGACAACAAAGGCAACCGAGACGGAAGACCAGTCAAAAGAGTGGACTGTTAAAGGCGAACGGGCTCCAAGGAAGGCAAAGACGGCGAAATCAGCTGAAAAGGTTATGGCTACTGTGTTTTCGGATGCACGTGGCATTATCTTCATTGACTATTTGGAAAATGAACAGACAGTAACTGGCTAGAGTTATGCGTCATTATTAGGTCAGCTAAATGAGAAAATAAAAGAAAATCGTCCTGATTTGAAGAAAAAACAGTTCTCCTTCTCCAGAATAATGCACGAGTATATATGTGCGCAGTTCCAATGGCTAAAATTGAGGAATTGAAGTTTGAATTGATATACCATTCACAGTATTCAACAGATCTGGCCCCAAGTGACTTCTTTTTATTTTCAAATTTTAAAAAATGGCTCAGCGGACAACGGTTTACATTAAATGAGGAGGTCATCGCACATAGAAATGCTTATTTTGAGGAGCTACCACAATCATACTGTTCTGAAGGCTTAAAAAAGTTGGAGGGACGTCTGTCAAAGGGTATTGAACTAGAAGGAGATTATGTTGAAAATGAATAAAAATTATATAAAAATAAAATTGTCTTTCTATCTTTTTCTGAAGACATATTGACCCGCCGTCGTATTACATGTTTATTAATTTTTTGCATTATTCATAAAAAAGTGCAAAGTCTTTTCCGTCACAAGTAACATTCCCCTTTTGGCTCTTCTGCAAGGTGCTCTCGCCAGGTGAAGCGCCGTACTCTCATTAGGTCTCTAATATTCTCCTGAATAGTACCAGAAAGAATATCACTGTAACATATGGATGAAATGAACATCACTGTATCAGATGGATTGCACGAAATTAAATTATCTTTTCATATTTTGGAAATAACCTTAACAAGCACCGGGGGGATGATGAACTTCCAGCGGATTCAGATCTTGGTGTTTTCGGGAGGATTTGATACTCATCAAGGGAAAGGCTTTGGATTATCGAATAGGTATCAAATTTTGACTCCTCGATAGTATAGTGGTTAGTATACCCGCCTGTCACCCGGGAGACCGGGGTTCGATTCCCCGTCGGGGAGCCCCTGGCGCAAGACTAATGACCTTGCCCAGAAAAAATAAATCATTATGGAAAATTTAACAAGCCTCAGGACTTGCCAAATAAGGCCAAGACCGGTTCCCGGTTGTAGTGCCGATGATGATGATGATGATGATCAAATTTTGACCAAACGGTGGAGATGACAATCGATTACTAATTCAAAAACAAATACATTCTAAAATCCCGTGCCGATTTTTTTTTTTTGATTCTGGTTCCTACTAAATAAAGCTTTCGCTAGAATTGCACAAACTCAAAATTAATGTGGTAAAACGTTAAACTCTGTCAAGTTAGCGATCACGGACAATTAGTATGAGCCAGCAACGGGGCAGCACGTGCGGTCCTGTTTCGAAATCCTTATCTCGGGTTTTCGTACAATTTTCGTGGGTATTTTACACAAAAATACAAGATATATATTTTTACACCCATCGGCTAGCGCTTTGTGTGGAATTCGCACAAGTATACATAAGCATGCATCAGAGTACATGTATTAAGTATAAAAAATCCATCCGTTCCCTCAAATACCACTTAATCTCAAGTGATTTTTGATATTAATGTGGTTATGGTGTGAGTGTTGGTCTGTTGTAACCGGCAGTTGCGAGAGCTTCGCATCGACCAGTGTAATATCCGTGACTTAATTTACAGCTTTTCTGCTGTACATATCCACAGATCAGCAAGCCAGGCAGTATCTGAAATCGACATTTCGAATTTCTACCCCTCTGGTTATAACTTAATGCCTCTCTTCTTCTTACATCGCGGGTTAGCCACATACTCACAAACCAAAGAGTCTTCCAATTAGAAGGAAGCAAGACTAATGCCCTTGCCCGGAAAAAACAAGTCATTATGGAAAATTTAACAAGCCTCAGGACTTGCTAAATAAGGCCAAGAATGGTTCCCGGTTGTAGTGCCGATGATGATGATGATAATGATGTTATATGTAAATAAGGGTTAAACTTCATTTGATAAGATCAGTTTTCATTAAAAACATAATGTATGGAAAGATTAACTATTCAAAAGTGTGTTGCCATGATACTAAAGAACGTGTGATTCGAACCGGCGCTATGATGGTTAGAATCAGTAAAAATTGAGCCAATACTCAACACATCAGGCCACTGCCGGGTGTACGAATTCGATTTCTAAAGTCAAGTACCTCAAATGATGTGGAATTACGATGTTATTGCTTGGTATACGGCTGATGCTTTTTGCTTATTCGATTTATGTTCGATGTTGTTCTTCACTATTTGCTTGTGTACTGAATGTGTATCTGTAGAAACGCCACAGGCCTATTACGAAAGTGTTTCAAATAAAAAAGCATTTCGCTATTTTTTTTCGTCAACATAATCGACCAACAGAAAGTGCAATTTGTAAAAATTGTTGCCAAAATTAAAAGAAACGCTCGAAAACAGATATGAAACCCTCAGTTCGTGCTCGTGCACGTCGCTGAGCCGAAAACATTGGTTTGGGTAGGCGCCAGTCTCTATCCAAGCGTGGTCTGAATGGTTTTAATTCTCTTACCCATCAAATTAATGCCTCCGTATTCTGGCCCATTCAATTCTTAATTTTTTATAAACGACTTCTTATCTACTATCCAGAAGTTAATACACTCGTTTGTCGGTAACACCACACTAAGTTTCTTGTAGTCACTAGAACATCCAACGTACTCAAATCTTAATAAGGTTTACCAACAAGATATAAAATCCAGCTATGCATTTTATCGTCAAGGACGATAAAAGACATACTGTCGAATATCATCACCTCCGATCATTTCAAACTGCGCAACGTGCGACCAAAGATGTGGAATTTCTTAAGTGGTAAAAGAAATGTTACGGTCGCTCAATTCCGTCGTTAGAACATGGACGGAATGCATCCATCCTATCCACTCTCTGTAGATATTGTCATAGTCGTTGCTCAACTGAGCTGGAATATCTCATAAAATTTGCACTGAATGTGGGTGTTAGGGAAACGGCTAAGTCCATGATAAAAATTAAGTTTATATGAACGGAGAAAAACATACAATCGTTCTCCAGTCACACCACATAAATATGGAACGCTCTGCTTGATCATATATTACTTCGTCGACATATTTGTTTTGCGCGGAATTCGCGCACCGTTTTCGCTTTACTTTGGGAAAAGGAACGTAACCTCCCAATTCACTTCTGTAACTTTTCTAATAGAAAAGAGGCAGGATACGTTCTGTCTGTATTCTAACGACGGGCACATAGTTTCTGAATCTACTATAAATTCCTTAGCTCCGCTTTGCTCGCTATCGAATACGCTGATTGTGGGTTTTTGATGCTGCAGACAAACTTTGGACCTAAAATAAACGTTGTGAGGTCTCCTTAGCATGTGTTCATTCCAGTTAAAAGTTAATTAACTCATAAAGGAGAGAAGGATTATGTCAGTTTTTCTATCTATCCGAACCACAGGTTACGTAATTCCTTCGCCTGCCGAACTTTTTGAAATGTTAGCTCAAGTCAAACAGTAGAAACTACTCATTTGGATGTATCAATGCTGTAACAATAAAATGACGCGAGAAAGTTAATGGGTACAGTGGCCCTATTGTCGACGTAGGGCCAGAATTTCCTGAATCTAACGGCCTAAATAATTCTTAATTAATTAGAGGAATAGAAAGCTGAAAGGTTAAATCAATGCTTCCAATCTCGTTCTTCTTTATAGTATGGAACACACTAAGGAGTTTATTTTCATCCTAAGTTTGTCTTGCACACAACTTCGGCGCCAGTAAAAGTCAGGAATGTAAGAGAAGGATGCCTGTATGATTAAGCCGGAACGAATTTGCTAGTTTGGGCGCCTTACGCAATTAGCTATTATTAAATGTTCCGGACTTGATTAAAGATGTACTACATTTCGATCTATCTGCAACTGTGTACGTTTCATCTGCCGTCAAACTTCCGCATCCATCACCTTTCTGAATCCACATCGGTTTACCCACAACAACCTTCATCATACCAAATCGAATTCCAACACAACCTACCTATTCAAAGCATTTACCCGAGATGTTACACCATCAAGGCTGTTACTCAATCTAAACAGTCATTATTAGTTCGATGTATACCCAACTGTCTGAACAACTCCATACCGTCACAAAGCCGCTTACCCACCCAGAAATAGTTCATTTATGTACCTTGTATGTAGACACTCGTTGTTTACAACCCATAAATGCTGCCGAACAACACCCGTTGTCTAAATACCTCATTTTAGATGAAGTGTGCTAAATTTCTGGCAAGTACCTCAATTCCGACACCAAATTAAATTTGTTTGCAATTATAAACAGAAACAAATGAAATTTAGAAAGCACGCAGTCAGCTGCCTACCGGCAACCGCCAATCAAAATTCGTTAACGACCTCACCAGGCGCAGGCTATTTCGAGATGGAAGCCCATAAACTCCGACACGGTCCAAAACGATTGTGTTCTAATTTTTGTACCATGTTTTCCCTGGAAGCGAAAATCTCTTGCGTACCGCCCGTGTATTTTTTCTGGAGCAATTAAATCAATTCGACCGTTTAAAACGATTGGCGATTTGGCGAGCGAATAGAGTACGCATTAGTCAGCGCCGGTGTGTATAGCAATTGACGGTTGTTTTGACGGTACTTCGACGGGTTTTTGAAGAATTCATTATGCCGTTTAGAGGAGATTTCTCCCAAGTGCTGATAGATATTTGAATAGGAAAATATAAAACGTTGCAGGTGTGAAACTACGACCGGGGATCCGGTGGGAAATGCTAATTAAAGTTAAGCATAATAAGGTTTTATGGTGGAACACGTCTGAGTTAAAAAATGTGTTGATGTGCGCAATCATTGTTCAACGAATGATTTGCACCATGGAAACGTGAAAGATGACGCAAATGTCCGGGTGGAATGTAATTGCGAATACTTGGGTGGCGGTGAAGTATATTTGCGTAAGACAGCCACCTCATGAAGCATTGTTTGAATTATATATTAGGTGAGATTGAATTGCCTAATAAAAAAACATTTCCTTTTCACACATTCGATAGCGTTAAGATAACAGATTGGTGGACTTACACATAATGAATGCAATTGGACTCCACAGACACATCACTTGTGGAACGCAGGATTTGATAAAATGCCTGTATCAATTCTGTCTATCTCTAGTCAATATAAAGCATCGTCTTTCCTGGACTCCTCTGAGCTTCGAAAATAAGAAGAAGTAAACAATGTAGGTTGGTGACAACCACACCAAGCCTAAATTACAATTGGACTCATAAGTTTGTATCCCATCTATATTAATATAAGTATAAAAATAACCACTTCTACTTAGCCCAGTTCCTGTGCTAATTAGTTCTCTTTAGTATGTCGGGTTTGACTACACCACCTATGTTTTTTGAAACTAAAAAACAACCGCCTCAATGTTTTTGTAATTCGTCTTGACGCCCCTTATAGTTGGTTTTAACAGTTTACAAAATTATAGCTACCTTGGCTTCATAATTTGCCTCATCACCAAGTTGTGCACATTTTATGACATACCAATAATTCTAGACCGGGTTTTTTTTTACCATGCACTCCGGAGTACCCGTTTTGGTGACTAGTCTGCCATAGACTAAAAGCAAAGGATTGGGTGGGGAGGCCGAATGCCCTTAAATATCTACAATCTGTGGGAGAATGTAATATTTTTTGTCTAACTCTCTGGTCATGCAAGAACTTTGCGCACTGAATATGCGGATTGCGGTTATTTCTAGCTGTCTTGGTAGTCTTTACCATGTGGCGAATAAAGATCCGCGTACCGAGTAATATACGAGGGCAGGTCAATAAGTCTTTAGACAATGAGGATGATTTTCTTTTATTTTCTCATTTAACTGGCCTAATAATGACGCATTGTCCAGTGTCCAGTTATCGGTTGTCCCTTTTACAAATAGCCACTGAAGATAATACCACGTGGATCCCAAAACACAGTAGCCATATCCTTTTCAGATGATTTCACCGTCTTTGCCTTCTTTGGAGCCCGTTCGCATTTAACAATCCACTGTTTTGACTGCTCTTTCGTCTCGGGAGTGTAATGGGGTATCCATGTTTCCTCTACAGTACTAATCTGGGCAGAAATTCATTTGGGTTGCGCGCATGCGTTCCAAAAGTTCTCAGCCGAGAGCAAATATGGCGCCCATCTCGTAGATATTTTTTTATACCCAATTTATCATACAAAATTGAATCATGAAACAAATTGAAAATTGACAGATACCTAGTGAGGAATGATGCTTACTAAAAACAGATCATTAACGATGCTATGAGCGCCATCGTCGGCATTTCTAAGGACTTATTGACCTACCCTCGTAGAATCATTCATTTCTATCGAGAAAAAAAAATCGTTTAGACCTTCCCATTTTACTTTCTCGCAGAACTATACTGCCCTTTTGGAATTTTTGTCATTAACATTAATATTAATTAGAGGAAACCTAGCAGACCGAGGTCTAAATTGCCCAAGGACGAAGAAACTTCGAATGTATATTTACAAGTATTAAGGTAGGAAATGAGGAACAAGTCCAGTGTGTTGGCGGAATGGCTGTGGGGGGCGATGTGGATGTACCAACGTATGGCACCAGTTAACCATCGCCCCACTACAGAGTTGTTCACCAGCGAAAGTGTCCACAGGCGCAAGGGAAAAAATGAAACACTGAGAGTTGGCCATAAGGGTCTTTTTATTTTATTTTAGGATTTTTCATAAGTGTGTTTAGTTTTTATTCACGAACTGCGCCCGAATGTTTTTTCTTCTATTTATTTTCGACGTTGTACCCGCGGCAATTGGAAGGGGAACATTAGGACGGACTTTATTTGGCACGCTGGGGCGGCGTGCCCCCACGTGGTCGCGGCGGTTATAGGAGACTCGATACGCGCGTGGTGGTAGTTGGAGGACGACTGACTCATGAAAGCAAAAGTTCATCGCGTCGTGGCAGTGGCGTCGTAAACTCATTGCCACTTACTAAGAATTTAGTGGAAGAGTTGCTATGCCTGCCTAGGAATTTAGTTTCAGCGAATCCTTGCCGTATAAGCTAAGTTGGATTCGTTGGTTGTGTATACCGGGAAATTGCAATTGCTCGGGTGCAAGCAAGGGATATCGTTTAGATAGAATATTAACCGAAGTCGTTTCGGGGAAATGTATGCGGCTTGGTATATTTGGTGTTGATGGTTAATGTTCCGTTATGGATTTGAATATGCGTTTCGTTACAGCATATGAATTTCGGGGAAATTAAGATTGCTTGGTCGCAAAGAGGGAATATGGATTAAGTAGAGAATTGACCGAAGCAATTTTTGGAAAATGTATGTGGGGTGATGTAATTGAGGGAAATGATTAATATTCCGTTGTAAATTGGAATATGCATTTATTTCAGCTTGGGAAACTGGTTCCTGGTAAATTGGGGAATGTATGCAATTGCGGATTGGGCACGGATGCTGTTGCATATTGGGATGGGTGCGCTTGCAGGTTTTGCATGGTTGCGAATATGTGTATTGCAGGTTGGGGGCGGTCAAGATTGGTTGGGATTGTGGGTTGGTTCTCCATGTGGTTAGGGAACCCCCGCATGACCATCTATCTATGTCTAGTACCGGTGTTGGCTGGGCACGCTGACTTTTAGGTATTGTGTAATTGGTGTCCCCGATGTGGTCTCTTCACCCATCACACCCTCTTCCAGGTTAAAGCAGGATGTCATTACTTCTTCACTGAACACCGACTCTCACTCTGCCTGCTCCGATGTACGCTACACCTCTCGCTCACTTCACCTGCTCTGTTGTTCCGCACACGAACTTGATTATAACAAAGTTACTGGAGAGAGAATAGTGTGTCGTTTCCAACAGATACATACGAGTACACAAACCACAGTGAAGAAAATCGAAAAAAGTCAACTCACCATAGCAAATAGTATCACACCTCACTACAATAAGTAGCAATCTAGAATAATTGTTCATATCCTACACACGGCAGACGCTTGAGCTATATCTTTTGCTGTGATTTCTACCGTCACGGCTTCGTTTCGAATCTTAAATATACACAAGATACCCAATTGCACTATTGGTTCGCGCGAGAAGTCTTACTGTGGGATCCTAAACAAACAAACGGATTTTCAAACAGGCGTCCGAGTGCAGTGCAAAGTTATCTGTGCGATCCTTGGCAAAGAAACGGATCTCCACACACGCGGCTTAGTGCTGTGATAAGTGCGAGGATATACATGTGAGTGATGTGCAGTGCGGGAAAACCCTCTACTCATTCCTTTCGTTGCGTCTGTTTCCTTTTTTTTGCACCTCTGTTTGCGTCCCTCAGCCATCGATACTCTCGATTGATTTATTATCTTTGGACAGTTTTTGGTGTCTGAGTGGCATAATGTTCGTCATGGAAGGGATGTGACCTGGATTTAGTGGGGCATCTGCACCAAGGGCATAACACCTGTAGTGGTTGCTTTCGCGTATGTATTGCTGGCGCCGACTTGCATCCTTTCCCGAGGCGGCAATGGTTCTCTGTCCAGGGCCATTTCAATGGAGCGAGAATTTCGCGTTGATTTGTGTAACATTCGCGGCTTGAGATGCAATTTCTCTTATGTGTCTGCCCACGTCTAACCAGAAACCAACTATCCTTGCACTTAGCGAACCCCAAGTAATTACTAACACAGATATTTCTGATTTTAATCTACCTGAATATACCTTAGTGCCTCTGTTCTTTCCACGTCGTGGTATAGCCACATACATACGAAGTGATATTGCTTATCAGCTTCTGCCACAATATGGGCTCTGTTCCAACCCAGAATTTAATTTCTGTTGGCTAAAACTTCACGTTCACATATCATACATTACTGCCTTCTTTACAGAAGCCTAAACTTGGATAGAAACGCATCCTTTAACGAATTTGATGCACTGTCTGATTCTATCGATAGGATCTTGACCCTATATCCGCACACTGAAATCGTTATTGCGGGTGATATTAATGTGCATAACACTCAGTGGCTTCGTCACTTCGGACACAACACCTGAAGGTCAATATGTCCAGCTTTTTGGTGATTCAAATAGTTTAACTCAACTTGTCAATGAGCCAACACGGGTACCAGACATATATGATCATTTCGCCAACACACTGGACCTGTTTCTCACCTCCCACCCAAACAAATATACAATTGAAGTTTCTTCGCCCTTGGGCACTTCAGACTACTGTGTCGTGTCAGCTAAATTTGCTCTAACCCACAGTAACGTTAATAAGAAAGCTCCAAAAGAACAGTATGGTTCTACAAGAAAGCCAACTGGGAAGGTCTAAATGACCTTTTTGGAAGGTTAAATTGGACCTTATTTTTCCTCAATAACGATGTTGACTCTACAGCGGACACATTGACAGACACGATTCTACTTGACATGCGAACCTTTATTGCACACAAGGTATCAAAGAGAAATATATGGTTCGATTCTGGGTGCATAGAAGCCATTAAGGCTAAAGAGTTGAGCTTCGGGTTGTATAAATCAAACAATACTGAGGAAAGCTGAAAAAGATTTAAGAGAGCTAGATATGACTACACTGTGTATATCCAACGCGCCAAGTTCTTGCATGACCAGAGAGTGAGACAAAAAATACTACTCTCCCCCACAGGTAGTAGAAACTTCTGGGCATTCGTAAAAACCATTCAAAACTTAGTCTCGTCATTTCATCGCCATCGATTCATTTCATCCATTCCATCGCCTATAGTCGGTGACACAGCTGTCACCAACCAATGCAATAGAGAAAGCGAATCTACTTGCTGCACATTTTGGAGCGAACTCACACCATGAGCCAGATTCACTTCCGAACGCGTACTGTTGCCCGCGCGCTCAAAGAGCTAAACGCATACAAATCCGCTGGTCCTGATGGCATTCCCCCAATCCTCTTCAAGAGATGTTCCTCTTCACTCGCTAAATCACTGCGGAAACTCTTCCATTTGTCTTTTTCTACGGCCGTTTCCCAAATAGATGGAAGTCAGCGAACATTCAGCTAATTCCCAAAAAGGGCGACAAATCGTCCCTTTCTTCTTATCGACCGATAGCACTAACTTCTATTCTCTTGAAGGTAATGGAATCACTTGTCAATCGTCAACTTTCGAAATATCTGGAATCAAATGACATCCTCAATGACCGCCGATATGGTCCGTCATAGCAACAGGTCCATAGGAGATTTGATGGCGTACCTTACCGAAAAGTGGAGCCATTCCATCCACTACTTCGGCGAAAGCAAGGTTGTTGCACTGGTTATTTCAAAAGCCTTCGACAGAGTTTGGCAACCAGCCCTTTTGTCAAAATTGCTTTCCTAAGGAGTGGACAATTCCCTGATCCAATGGACAAAAGACTATCTTTCTGGCCGTTCAATTCAAGTGGTTCTTGATGGCGTCAAATTTGTCTTCCATCAAATTAATGCAGGTGTTCCCCACGGTTCGGTACTCTCACCCACTGTCTTCCTGATCTTTATAAATGATCTCTTGTCAAGTACTCACAACCCAATTCACTCGTTTGCTGATGATAGCACGTTTAGTTTCTCATACTCACATTAACACTCCCGTCCAAATTCTTCGAACGTCATTACCAACCAGCAAACTAATGCCTGATACATTGAATTCAGACCTCAACAAAATATATCAGTAGGGATTATCTAACCAAGTGGAATTCAACGCCTTAAAAACTCAGTACTGCCTCTTGTCGTCAAAGGCGAACCACAAAGTAAATATACTGTCGATGAACGGCACTTGCATCGACGAAGCCAAGGAACTATCAATCCTTGGCACTCGAATTAATTCGACTCTTAATTCGAATGACCACGTATTTGAAGCTGCGAAAAGTGCAGCCAAATATATATGGGTTTCCTTAAGAGATGCAAAAACTACTTCACTCCTTCCAACCTGGCCACCATTTACAAGGCGTATATTCGTCCAAAAATGGAGTTCAACTCCCATATTTGGTCAGGCGCATCCAAAACTGCACTACACCTGCTCGATAGGATAAAAAAGCGAGCAGTGAAACTTATTGGGGACTCAGCCGTAAGTCGATCAATTCCGTCATTAGAACACAGGCGCAACGTATCATGCATATCTCTTTTCTATAGGTATTATCACGGTCGTTGCTCAACTGAACTTGCTGAATGCGTTCCGCCTCTTCAGACATTTTCCCGTGATACCCGTCAATCTGTGAATGGGCATCAGTTCACGTTGAAAGTGGACTTCAGGCGCACAAATAAACATAGAGAGTCATTCTTTAGCCGAACCACACGAATGTGGAATGTTCTAGCTGATCATGTGTGTGGCGGTTCCACCAAACCCCACGGTTCGCTTTCCTAAAAAACCCCCATAACTTTCATCCAGTCTCCTAATTTCACTAACGCAATCGCATAAGCACCTTAAATGCTTCACGCATTAAAGAGATCAAATCCTTAATCTAAAAAGTCCCTGGAAAAGAAAACTTACCTCTAATGCATCCCTTTGCATACAATTCTCCGTAAGATTTCTTTCTTAACTTATCAGGCAGAACTCCCATTGTTTCCCGCCAACGCATTAACATGGGAACCTGAAAACATTCCTTTCCCAAGGATAGTTAATATTTTCAATCCATTACCTGGAAATGCCTGCAAAGAATTTTTCCTACATGGGCATTCATACATTATCAATGGATCTCTGCATTAGCGACCCAAAAACCGGATTTCCAATTAGTGTAGATATTCACACTATAGTTCGATCCTGGTGTCGCCATAGATGCCATGTATAATTGACACAGATGGTATACACAACCGTCATTGTGTACCCATCTAAATTACTTTCCGAAGACTTGCAACTATTGATTCAGCTACAAGTACTTCTCGCGGAAATACTTCTTTGCTTGAATCTTCAAACAATCACCAACGTCGCGCTTTGCCGTCGGATTGGATTCAATAGCATAAACACATGCAAACAAAAGAATCCAATTCTCCCAGTCGGCAGAGAGATGATATACGATCTCTATTGTATAAATTATCGCAATCCCTTTTAGCATCTAATGAGTGGCTGCTATTTAGACAGCTGACCCTCATTACCGAACAATGCCTTATGTCGTTTCCCCTTTGTTCTTTTTTCCCTCGTTGTAGGTTCCGTTTATCCTTGGCTAAACGCATCGATAAACACGGCCATGGTCGATTCGGCTTCCGCTCCTCGTCGCCCGTCGAGGATGCGTACATACCGGGAGTCAAATTTCAATCGCGGGTCGCTAATCTTTTTATTTGTGCAAAGTGTTACGCATTATAAAGAAAACCAAAAAGTAGATTACGATAGTTCAGAATCCGAAGTTGAGTGCGCATTCAGAGTCCTATTTGTTTTTCCATCTACCTTAATTGAACAATAAAATGAACAATATAAATAAAGAAAACTTGGAACAACAAAATACATCAGTGTGTTTCATTACTTGTGTGCAGCTTGTTAACTGGACTGAACAATTTTCAGACGAAGATTTAGTGGAAGTTGTGGGGACGGAGAACTCCGCACCCATGCCGGTGCCACGACTTCACCCCCCACATGTGTTTCCTCGCCGTTGTGATGTCCAGGCACTCAAGACCAATATACATCGACACATCCTTTCCTTATCCGCTTCCTCTCCATCCACTCGGACTGTGCTCTGACATTTAAGGGTACTTCAAAATTAGTTAGTGTTTATAAAAAACAGTACAAATAATGACTTCTTTGAAAGAATATTGACCAGTTGAGTTCAGTATTGTCATTCTTTTAGGTTATAGTGTGAAACAGTTAATCCCACTTTCGTTTAAATTTTCCTTAAATGGCTGCTAAACCTAATTCTAAGATCCTCAAAATAGGTCTGCCAACTTTCCATGAAACACCGTTCTCACTGCATTGTCTCCAACCCTTGATCACTGCGCTTTATATTCTTATTTTGTGTGTGTATTACTTACAGCGGCTAAAACGGACACGAACGCATTGGCAATCTGTCCGCTTTTCAAATGGCATACTATTATCCCGGTATTGTAGAGTTTATTCATTATATTCTCGTATCCCTCATAGTCAAATCTACGAAACTATACTTGAGTGATCTTATTCAGAAGCAGGACTCTGTGCCTGAATTTGTGAAGTCTAGGTCACTATAAGACAATCGTCGTCAATAGCTTTATAAACTGTATTCGACATCATTTTCTTTTTCGCAAAGAAAGAAAATGAGACAGAAGTGAATGTAAGAGTAATTGCCTAAGGGAGATGTAGAAGGAGAAGTAGAAAAGAGAGAGTTCGGAATGATATAAAGGGAAGAAAAAAGGAGAGAGGCGTAAGAAAGAGTGTGGAAAGTTTTAGGGTGCTTTGTTGAATTGACTTCAACATTTCCACACCTGCTTATAACCTCTAAAACCGGCTACTTGTAAAAAGTTGCATACTTTGGTGCAAACTACACAAAAGCAATAAAAATTGTTTCGGAATAATTAAGTTTAAGGAGAACGAATTAATATAAAATAGTAAACCTGTGCCTTAGTTAAATTTTAGGGGCATTGAAATTGTTCGTTGACTTAAAAAAAGCCTACGACTCAGCCGCAAGGCAAAGACTCTACCTTATTGTAGTTGAGCTGGGAATCCCGAAAAAATATGCCGCCCTCATTCAAAAAAGGCATGAACGAAAACAAAGGGCGAGTAAGAGCAGAAAACCACCTCTCAGAACCATTTGAAATCCGGGACGGACTAAAACAGGGGGATGACCTCTCACCATATCTTTTTAACCTTGTGCTCGAATATGTCATCAGAAAGGTACAAGACGACAACATGGCCGGATCATCCCGGATGACGTCGCCGTTTTGGGCGATAATCTAGAAACTGTAAGTAAAAACTGTGAAATCATCACCGTGCGTAGATTTCTTGACGGTAGACCACCGGGAAAGAGACCGGACAATGTTAAGTTTGACCTTGAGGAGATCGGATCAGATGGTCAAGCGTAGAAGGAGACTGAACAGGACAGGCAACGATGGCGGAGTCGAGTCGGTGAGGTCATGAACTTCCGGGTTACTACAGACCAATAAATAATAATAAAAAAAAAATTGAAATTGTTACAATCCAGCTGTGCCGCGGTTGAGTTCTTTGAAATCCGCAATATCGGAAGCGCAGTGAGCAAAATGAACGTGGCGACCAACATTGGCCAATACGTTACAAATATTTTACGCACTCTAAGATATGTCGTCAGTCACTAAGATATCGCGAACTATACGAATCTATGAAACTAACATCTAGACTTCGCAAAAATAGCTTTAATACATGTGGAGAAGTAAAATGGGACATATTCCCGTTTGGTAATTAAATAATTCCGTGCCTTTAAATAAAAACTTTAACGACGAACAATGAACATCCATATACACTTTTGTAGTATAGGGTGCCGCAAACATGCGAAGTATAGTATAAGCAACACTTTATATTCGTATAATGGCATGCTCGAGCCTTCTAAGACCAAATATCTGATAACACTTAACTTACCGGGTGGAACAGGTTGATACTCAAGTTGAGGCAGCAGGAAACACGTCAGCACCTGGAAAAGACCAATAATTGTATTAGAGAAATTTATAATTTATTTAGGAGACTAAATCTTCTTTCACGTTAATCAATCACACCAACCTACACTGCTACAGATGACCGCCTGATATAAGTGCCAGAAAATGTTACTCAAACTCCTATGCGACGTCGTCTAAACCAACAAGGATCATCCCTTGATGCTTATCACATGATTCTTTAACCGCCATTCTATCGCACATGAAAGCCATGTAATTGAACACTTCCTACACAAATTTCCCACATAATAAGATGCGCGTTCTTAATCTCCAATCAAAGAAACGAGTGAGCACTTAACATTAAACCGGTTTCCAACATCCGTTGATTGTTATGCTTACTACGTGTTTTGCTCATCATTACTTTTCACTTTTACTATATATTGCCTTTGAACGTTTTATCTTCTTTAGCGTAGTCGGTAAATGTTATAAAATTTAAGGAATCGTGGATGCGCCACAGCATCGCTAGTTTTAAATATAACGAGAGCTCCCATACGAGTAACCCGGATACCCGACATACGAGTGCATCCTCACAGAAATTTAACAATCCTTACCAAGAAAAAAAGATACAATACGTTTAAGGTCCTCGCCTACGCATAAGGGAAAGCAAAAAAAGTAAGCACAATATGCGGACTTCCTTCTTCTACTACTGCAGGAAATTAATTCGGAAATTCTCCAACATTCTCGGATCATAACGTAAATAACATGATTATAAATCTTCTTGAGAAGGGTTTTGCACTCAAATAAATGTCCTATAATGTACAAATCTTTACGCTTCCTTCACAGTTATCAAAAATTCTGTACGGTTTGACGAATCCAATTCTCCTGAAGTATCTTTCGTTGAAACTTCACAAAGCTAGATAGTTTGTGCGTGGTAGGAAACAGTTTTAGTTCTTTGTCGGTGGTCTATTAAAATGCACGCACTTTAAATAGTTTGTCGAACAAAAGAACTGTGTACACGCGAGGAGGCATGAACGCAAATATTGTAAATGAATAGTTATAGAAAACAAATGCGAGATTGCACGGATCGATAAACGTGCACAAAGCGGGACCTGTGGCGATTTTAATAGATTGTGCGCACAAAATGCAACGTAGTGAAAAACACACCACGAAGAGGGAATTGAAAAAAAAATCATGAAAGCCTTATACTAAAGCATTAACAGCTTAACATGATGATGATGATTTACTGGCCTGTAGGAACCCGGAAGTTCATGACCTCACCGACTCGACTCCGCCATTGTTCCCTGTCCCGTGCGCACTCCTTCCATGTTCGACCACCCGATCCGACCTCCTCAAGGTCAAACCTAACATTGTCCTCCCATCTCCGTCGCGGCCGTCCTGTCGGTCTCTTTCCCGGTGGCTTACCGTCGAGAATTCTATGCGCAGTCCTATCGTTGCCCATTCGCGCTACGTGTCCGGCCCATCTTAATCTTCGCGACTTGATTAGTCTCACTATTGTAGGCTTGCGATATAGCTCTTCCAATTCGTGATTATGGAGTTTCCTCCATTGTCCTGTCTCCTCGTCATATCTTCCTCCAAAGATACGCCTCAAAACTTTATTCTGGAATACGTGGAATTTGTTTTCTTCCCGTTTTGTGAGAGACCATGTTTCGCATCCGTATAGAACAATCGGCATGGTTATGGTTCTAGAGACACGGAGCTTTATGTTACGTGATAGCAGTTTGGATTTCAGTAAGTTACTGACTGCGTGCCATCTAGCGTTGCCAGAGTGTAGTCTTTTGTTAATTTCCTTCGACATTTCGTTACTGGCCGTTAGTATCGTGCCCAGATATTTAAATTCTTTGACATTTTCAAATATCTTGCCCCTGACGTTTATATGTGTTGCCTGAGGTCCACCTGCTCTCGCCGTAATCATGTATTTGGTTTTGTCTTCATTTATTTCTAGGCCCACTTCTTCTGCCGCTTGCATGATGATTTCACAGTTTTTACAAACAGTTTCTAGATTATCGCCCAGAACGGCGATGTCATCCGCATATGCGAGCACTTGTGTCATCCCGTTCATGGATGATCCGGCCATGTTGTCGTCTTGTACTTATCTAATAACATACTCGAGCACAAGGTTAAAAAGGCATGGTGAGAGGCCATCCCCTTGTTTTAGTCCGACCCGGATTTCAAATGGTTCTGAGAGGTGGTTTTCTATTCTAACTCGCCCTTTGCTTTCGTTCATGCAAATTTGAATGAGGGCGGCAAATTTTTTTGGGGCTCCCAGCGCAACTACAATATGGTAGAGTCTTTGCCTTGCGACTGAGTCGTAGGCTTTTTTGAAGTCAACGAACAGTTGGTGAACCGTCTCTCCGTATTCCCACTTCTTTTCCAGTAGTTGCCTTATTGTGAACATTTGGTCGCTTATTGACCGGTTCCTACGGAATCCGCACTGGTAGTCTCCCAATATTTCTTCTGCGTACGGTGTGATTCTCGCCAGCATGACATTTGTTAGTAATTTGTATGTGGTTGGGAGCAATGATCATCACCATCATCGACACTACAACCGGGATCCGGTCTTGGCCTTATTTAGCAAGTCTCTCCACCGGTATCCGGTCCTCATGCGAGACTTGTTAAATTGTCCATAATAATTTGTTTTTCCGGGCAAGGTTATTAGCCTTGCGCCATAGGGAGCAATGATATTCCTCTGTAATTTTCGCAGTCAGATCTGTCACCTTTTTTGAAAATGGGGACGACTATTGAGGTTTTCCATTCTTCCGGAATGACTTTCTTATCCCATATTGTTTTAATCAGTTGGACGATCTTTCGAGCGCTTGCCTCTCCTCCATGTTTCACAAGCTCTGCCGGTATGCAGTCGACTCCGGGAGCCTTGTTGTGTTTCAATCGGTTTATTGCGTCTACAACTTCGTCGAAAGAGGGCTCTGGGATCTGAGGCTCGGCTGTATGTACGTCTGGTGCGTTTATTTGTGGTTGATGGGTGCGCACATTGAGCAGGTTTTCAAAGTACTGCTTCCATCGTGTCGCGACATTGTTTGTTTCTGTCAAGAGACAGCCGTTTGTGTCTCGAATTATTTTGGTTCTCCCTCGATAGCCATTTCTAATTGAATTTATGCCGGCATACATACCTCTGATATTCTTTGCTCTGAAATTTTCTAGGATTTTTTCGATCCTAGTCTTCTCCCATTCGCGTTTTTTGTGTTTGAAAAGTCTCGTTGTCTCTTTCCGAATTGTCACGTATCTTTCTGCGTTGACTTCATCATATTTTTCTAAGTGGATCACTCTGAGCCGTTTACGTCGTCAAACCAAGGTTTGGACTTAATTGTTTTCTTAAATCCTAATACCTTTTGGCAGCTTAACATATGAAAGGAAATAAGACATTCTCACACACACATGACCGTGGTTTGATGCTTCGGTGCTTTGATTTTTACCTTAACCTTTTCTAACGTGGATTCGAATCCCGTTTTTCACAGGTTCGCTAAATGCTATAACTGGTGACCCCTAAGTAATTTATATACGCGACAAAACACTCTCCCACAGGAAATCAAATATTTACGTGACTTTCTCACAAAGAACCGCTCTGCCTGGTCCGCCCGCTCCTTCGCTGCACTCGGCACCTTGTACCGTCGGTCCGTAGAAGTTGATTGTAACATTTTCTATTCTTCAATTGTGGTCTCTTTTTCAATTTTTTGCTTCAATCACATAAGTTGCCGTAGAGATTCGAATCAATCGAATACAAGGGTCTCAACCAGTACTTTTCAATGAATACCCTTATAAGTGGACACCAGAACCTTTTTCGGGAAATATTATCGTTCGTGAACCATTTTCCATCACCTGTTACCAGAAAAGGGGTTGATTTCATTACGATTCAATAGCGATTCACAGATAAAAATTAAATTTTTTTCACTTAGTTCATAGGCTGTGTTTGGGTATACAAACGCGTGCACAAAAAGAGATTTTGAGGTACCCCTGGATATCAAAGGACAAAGCAGCTTTATGCAAATGATTCAAAACCATTTTCTTTCCAATTCTCAGTTCCTTATCGGTATCCTGTCGGTGAATAGGTCGTTATTCTTGAACGTTTCATCGACTTTGTCGGTAACGCCCGGTCAACCGAAACCGAGAAGAAATTTTCACAACCCCCATTTGCAGAATGAAAATTACTGAACCATTTTCCAATAGTTGATTGCGGCTGAGTACCTTCAGAATAAACATCACAAACCTCTTCAAACGCCCATGTCATATTCTTTCCAATATCGTAATGTAATAACATTGTACAATCGTCATCATCATCATCGGCACTACAACCGGGAATCGGTCTTGGCCTTATTTAGCAAGTCCTGGGGCTTGTTAAATTTTCCATAATGATTTGTTTTTTCCGGGCAAGGTCATTAGTCTTGCGCCAGAACATTGTACAATATTGTTCCTAAATTTCACTCATATGACTTTAAAATAACTTTCAATACCATGGACCAAAAATTCAGCTGATTTTTTATCTAAAAAAGAAATGAATTACCAGATTCAGCTCACAGTGTCAAAGTTATGATACTTTGAAATCAAAAATACAGAAAAATTCTCTTACCCCAACCCAATGCTTAGCTTACTTATAATATAAATAGATTCAAAAACAGAAAAGTTGGCAAAATATCCGCCCGCAATTATGACAGATTTAGGCTTGACCCCCGTAAGTGACAACTATAAAAATTGTAACAAATAACAGACTCAGAAATAGGAAGTCTTATCTCCCTTGGTTACATAGCCACACAATCCACCACTCCTCGTACTAATCAATTTATAACAACTCGGTTTTCATTTACCTGTTCGCCAGTCACCTCATCAACGTCGGGTTGAAATGTCAGTAGTGGTTGGGTTTGGTTCTCCGACAGCCAAACAGCCTTCAATTGCAAGTTTACAAGCGAATACGGCAAATACTGCAGTTGGTTGCCTGATACATCTAGAACGTGTAGCAGCGCGCAGTTGCCCAGCTCCGGTGGCAACCTCTTCAACTTGTTATCCCTTAAACTGAGCACGCCCAGATTTGTGCACATACCAATCTCGAGTGGAATACTGTCCAAAGCATTGCGATCGACATTCAAATTGCTCAGCTTGGTCATCCGGCCAATGGAAGTGGGCAGTTCCGTAAGAAAGTTCTCTGTCAAGATCAGCTCCTGCATATTCTCGCACCTGCAAACAAAACGGAAATAGTAAGTTATCAGGCGACTCCCCACAAAACGTCTTATCTAATATGACTTCACTTCTACGGTGGATTTTGTATTTTGTAATCCAATCGATTATGGTAAAAATTTTATTTTGCGTCGATGACATCAGAAGTGCTACCCAGTTTATGTTTACCTTCAGATATCTGGTTTTTTATTTTCCCTTGCTGTTCACCGTGAGTGTGCGAACATCAGAGGGGGAACCTTATCGTCTAATTATCAAACGAATTTTCAAATAAAAGATACTAGCGTCAATTTTAAGCCCTTCTTGGTATGTCAAGGTCAGTCGGTAGTGAACAGATACAACACGCCGTAATAACAGGTTCCCGGAAACTTATTTACACAGCTCCCGCAATAAGAAGGTGAGTCCAAGAGCGTAAGGCATTACTATCAAGAGTGCAACACATGTTTAGCTCATGTTAGTATTTTTTTTTTATTATTAAATATGAGTATTGTGAAAAGGCTATATGTTCCCTTAGCCTATTAACGATACAGCCAGTTGAACACTGGACAGTCATGCATACTTCTGACGCACTGTTATCTATGCCTGCGTGGTGGTGTGGAATTAAAACGAAGGTTGCGTACAATTAAATTTTGCTGTGGAATTTCTTACATCCACAGTGGACACACCCAGATTTGCAATCCAAGAGCTCTTTGGGAAATTAAAAAAGCAAGTTACTACATTGGTCATTACCACTCTCACTATCGATGATCAACTAGAGAGCAGACCGCCGTCGAACATCTCTAGAAAGTATTTCGACTACTTAGAAATATGAATAACTTTTCAAGGCGGAAGGTGCAGCATAATTTCCAGGATGTCAGCCATCGGAGTGTACGATTGCTAAGATTATTGAATCAACTTATTTTCTTTGTTAACGAAGTGAAATAATTAATTGATTATTAATTTTCTGAACACACAAACTTGTTAGCGAATGATTGCATTATAAATGATAAGTAACGCCAACTCCCTTTGGGCTTGTATGGCATGGAGGTACTCTTCCGTTAATTTTAACTCATTTTGGATGATATATCCTATAACTCGACGGATGCCGAACTTTGTTTTCTAAATACATCGATTTAAGGGAATATCGAATTTTTCTCTAATTATTAAGTATTTAAAATATTGTTTAGTAATTGAGAAACAATGTTGGTCATTGACTATCTTTGAACTTGGGTCGAATTGCTGGAAAACAACGTACGTGAATCCAAATCGGTTTTTTGATATCTTTTTTTTCAATTAAGTACACAAGGTTAAATATTTGAACAGTTACATCATGAATGAAATCAATATCAGCTTATTTAGGGAAATGCGAGCTTTTTATGAAGCAATTATTAGAAAAGGTACCCTATAAAAAAACGCAATAACGTAATTTTGTAATGCTTTTCGCTATTTGAGGTAATACGTTGGCTATAACTCGACGTTGATTTTTCAATGTATATACAAGCCTCATAGAAAACATATCGAACAGTGGTAGTCCGCTTAATCCTGGTAGCAATCCACTGGATTACTGACGAGAGCAACATCAATTAATTTTACTCTTTCGAACGTCCACACCCACGCTCTTCGGATTTCATTCTTAACTAGCAAAATAAGCTCAACTCATTAAATTCCGGAGGAATATCGAATGAAGTGTAGTTCGATACCAATATCATAGAAAAATCCAAACATTGATCCAAAATCCACGAATGCTTTCGATGATGTAGAAAACATCCCAGTCAATATTTGACACTCGAACTAACTCGATCCATAACCAAAGTGAAATATTTAGTCATATATTAAGTGCATCAAAATCTTTCACACGGTCTGGTCAGATGTTATTATTTTAATTGAGTGGGGTGAGTAATACGAGGGTTGTCATTTATATTTCGGGATTAGAGAACAAAAACAAATATTGATCATCGAAAATCACTTTATTGTTTTTCAAAATATTCCCCATGAAGATCTATACACTTTTGCATGCGTTTGAACCAATTGTCGAAGCACTTTTGCCACTCTGAATGAGGTATCTCCGACACATGCATTCTGAATGCAGCAACCGCTTCTTCAGGTGTCGAAAAACGTTGACCTCTCAGTTTGTTTTTTACGTACGGGAATAAAAAGAAGTCATTCGGTGCCAAGTCAGGACTATACGGCGGATGACCCATCAAATCGATGTTTTGGGTGCTCAAAAATGCAGTTGTCGCAGCCGATGTGTGAGAGCTCGCATTGTCGTGGTGAAGAGTGATCCGTCTTCGGCGGTTGGTTTTCCTGATTTCTTGGAAGACAACTGGCAAACAAATGGTTGTGTACCACTCAGAATTGACTGTTCTGCGTTGTTCTAGTGGTACGGTTGCGACATGTCCAGTTTTTCCGAAAAAAACAGGCGACCATTTGCTTGGAAGTGCTTCGTGCGCGAACAACTTTTGTTGGATTTGGCTCATCTTGAAACACCCAGACAGTCGACTGCTGTTTACTTTCGGGCTCATACGCGTAAATCCACGATTCGTCACCTGTCACGATGTCATAGACGTGTTTCGAAGCACCGCGACCGTAGTTTTTGAGCATTTCTTTCGACCAATTGACACGAGCCTTTTTTTGGGCGATTGACAAATTGTGTGGGATCCTACGCGAACAATTTTTTTTGACAGACAACTGTTTATGCAATATTGAATGTATGCTGGTCCCACTAACGCCTAAGGTTGTCTCAATCTCACGATAGGTCACATGACGATCTTCCAATATCAGTTCGCGCACAGCATTAATGGTTTTCGGAACAACAACTGATTTTGGACGACCTTCACGAAATTCATCGTGGAGTGAACTACGACCACGATTGAATTCACCATACCATCGATAAACACTGGTCCTTGATGGAGCTTCATCGCCAAAAATTGAATTAAGTTCATCCATGCACTATTGCTGAGTTAATCCACGCCGAAAGTTGTAAAAAATAATCGCACGAAAATGTTGACGATTTAATTCCATTTTTGGGCCGAGATGAATCTTTTAAGTTACTGTAAACAACACAAATAGCGCTCGTATGTCAAAACGTTCTGAGTGCGTATAACCTCAAAAATGTCCAACTTTACGACAAAGCTGTCAATTGCCGGATTGCAGCACTAGGGTTGCCAAATCCCGAAACATAAGGGGCAACCCTCGTACAATATAACCAAACAAATCCCGGTAGATAACAAGACAACAAGAACGCTGTGTGAGCCGAATTATATGCTTAGGAGCTTGTGTGTAGAATGCACTCGTAAACTTCGTTACTAAAGCATTGTTAGAAATTGAACGCATGTATTTCGATTATTGTTATACTTTATAACAGTTGTTGAACTTCGCATAAGCAAATGGTTCCGGCCTGTTTCTCGGAGGCTTAATTTCCCTTCCACTTAATTTCATTATTGAAGTAAAGTTTGACACAACTTTCATTTTCACGTGTATTTTAACTTCATAGCAGCAAAATGTAAAAACAACGAAATCGATGCAAAATAACAAGAATAAAATGGAGACGCCATAGATAAGAAACAGGAAAATTGTAACATCACCTGTCGAAAAAACGACATGGCAAATTGCAGCAATTTCACAAGACTAACTATTCACATTATTCCCAACAACCTATCAGTGGCACAGATGTCAGTTGAACGTACGCATCACTGTCACCACAGCGGAGAATTTGCAAAATAAATTGTGTGTTTATTCTTGTAAAATTGTGACAAGTTGAGGAAACGTTGCAAAGGTGAAGCTCTGCAGGTGGTAATGTCAACATTTCTTGTTTATTTTTATTTTCTACGGGCGCATAGTAATATGTAAATTCTTAGGGTATTTTAAAGATTTCCAGGGTTTAGTTTTCTACGTATATTTCCACAGACGACATGTAACTTAACTCTCCCATTATTATGACAGAAGTTATTGTTGGAAAAGTAAATGATGACGTAGTTACCATTGCTGAGTGGATGATTGTGTCATATTCATTAAATCATTCAAAATCTCTTTACTCTGAAATAAATCACATGTACGTACAACTTGGGGGTAATGCTTAACAGCAGACTAAACTGGTGTAAATGACACTGTTACGAAGACACGTCATTCTCTAAAAGAAAGAAGTATGAGAAGATGTTCGAAATCTACCCCCTGGACCAGGTTGTAGCCCTACATAGCTGTACATGCGAAAGTTAATTATTGCTCCACTTTTTGAATTGTACAATCTTTTATTGCTAAAGAAAAAAAAACAACGCTTTCGCCTAATACCATCTGACAATAAATTAAAGAAAAATTCGTCAGCTTTGCAAAATTGTCAAACACAAATTGCATGGCAATTACTTGGAAATTTGGCAGTACGTGTCTATCAACGGACGGTAGACAGCCACTTAGCGAAAATAATCTTAAAAATGCATTATAAAGGAACAGGCAGAAATCTGGTTTTCGCCGAACGATGATCACAGCAACAAAAACAAATGAAGGAATTAAAAATATTCTCTTTTTATAGAGCTCAAGCTGCAGAGAAGCTAGTCGAAACCTGATATAGCAAGAAATTCAATGGATAGACCTTGACCTGTTGTACAGGTGTCATCCAAGACACCATACACTCTGCTTGGGCTTCGTAGTTAACAGAGGAACCAAACCTCCATTATCGGTCTTAAATCAATGAATAATGGACTGCACAACTTGAGCGTGCGAGAGGGCTTTAAAAATATCAGCATCATAAATGTTAGACGACCTGCAGAAAAGTCCACGCATGACGATAAAGAAGTATTGTTCGTTTTAATCGAAGGTGTATTCAATGCCAGCCAGAATGAATAAAAAAAACACTAATGATGTAATAATAGCCAATGGGTAATAGAGATGGCGACAAGTAAGAACCTGGTTCTTGCCAGTGAAAGAGTTGCCATTACGTTACGTGTTGTGTTACATGATGGAGTCACTCGCAACAAAAAATGTACCTTGTACTGATTGACTTATGCCACATGTTGAAGTTGATGAATTTAAGAGTATAGAAGAGCTTCTAACACCATCTTGGGTCACGTCTTCTCACGCCCATCTAATTTATAACTTAAGTTAAATAAATTGTTTCCTTCCTTACTAGGTTCTACAGCCGAAACCCACCACATCTTCTATCAAAAGATCTCTCGGGGTTTCGCCAATATATTGAGAAAAAAATGACCTATCCCAATAATAGCAAGCCTTTTTGACCATAATCAGACCCCCCCCCCTCTGAAAACTCTCAATACTCTCCCCCAAACCGATCACATCTTCTGTCAAAAGATCTCTCGGGGTTTCGTCAATATATTGAGAAAAAAAATGAGCTATCCCAATAATGGCAATCCTTTTTGACCCTAATCAGATCCCACCCTCACCTGAAAACACTCTCCCCCAACGTCTGCTATCAGAATGTTAGAGGTCTCCGCTCCAAAACACATTCCACTTTGGAAAAGGCACATTTCCTCCCCTTCGATATATACGCTCTGACTGACACCAACCTTACTCCTAGTATTAATAATCTAGAACTATTCCCTTCCTCCTTTAACGTTTTTCACGATAGCAATGTTCATCGACAAGGTCCCAATTCACCATGCCGTGGAGTGCGGCTTGCCACTCAAAACAGATTCGCCACATCTCTAATTGCTATCTCTTCTTCTCCCAATCTCGACTATGTCGTAATAAAAATCGACCAGCCCCCTAAGTCTATCTACGTTATTTGGTTCTATATACCTCCTTAACGACCTATTGTGTCATACGAACTCCCAATAGAAGCGGTAGATCGCCTAACCGAGTTAGGCACCTCCCTAGACGACATCGTCGTTCTTGGCAATTTTAAGTTCCCCCTTCTCCAATGGACATTGACAGACAATCAATCCTTTTATTTCTCAAACCCCAAAAGTTCCAAGGAACGAATTCTTATAAACGGCCTCACCGACTCAAGCCTCCGTCAAATAAGCAATGTCCCAAATCATATGCGGAGACAAATGGACCTGGTGTTTACAACGGACCCCTATAATTCTTCAGTTCCCCCTAGTCCACACGCCCTCTCTACGATTGACAGTTACCCCCCCCCCCCCCCCCCCCCCCCCCCAATTCTCTTATCCCTATATCGAGATCAGTCCTCTCTACCTCATGACTGTTTTTCCTACAACTACCACAAAGCTAACTTTCGCCTAATAAATGAGCATCTTAGCAGAATCGCATTTCGCCACTCTCTATAAGATCTACTATGCCATCGCCCTATATGTTACCTATTTTCGACACAGGCCATCGGTTTCATCGCCCCCCATAGTACAAGCGCAAACTCCGCCCTCTTCGGAACAAGAGAAATAACCTGTGGAATATTTTCCTAAAAACGCGTTCCTCCCAAGACTAGTCCAACGATCTCGGTTCCTTTTATAAATTTACCGAGCTCTGCATCTCGCTCTACTCCAAGCACCTCTCAAAAACACAATCCAACTTGATCAGCGACCCCAAACAAACGGAAATCCGACGCCTATCCTAACTCCCTTTCCTATGACACGATTACTTCAAGCGACCCCTAATCTACTCGATTCTTTCTTCGAAAAATCCTTCACAGACATCTCTTTCGAGCCTAACCTGTCTTACTTCAAAGACCTACCTGAATTCTCCCTTGGCCCCTTTATCTCTCAAATTATTCAGCATCACCTAGTTGAGGAAAAATTAAACTTACTTAAAGACGAGTTCAGCCCTGGACCTGATGGACTTCCGGTTATCCTTTTTAAAAAATGTTCCTCCTGTCTTCCTCTCCCTTTATCTTAGATTTTCTATCTATCCCTTACACAAGGCGTCATCCCTACTATTTTGAAATCCTCCTATGTGACCCCCATACATAAAAAGGGACCTAAAAACGATATAAGCAACTACCGTCCCATCGCCAAACTGTCTGACATCTCTAAACATCAGAGCCGTATATTATAGCGTTAACATAACAAAATCCACATCAATCGAATGTACTTGAGTTTAGAAATCAAATTCGTACACACGGCGGTGGCCTGATGGGATGCGCTTTGGTTCAATTTTTGGTGATTCTAACTGTCATAGCGTCAGTTCGAATGACACGTTCTTCGCTATCCATCCCAAACGCTATAAGCTGTCCTCCCTTGGTTTGGAACCCCTATTGATTAAGTGGTTATCTTCCTATCTGAAAGCTCGAACCTACCGTGTCAGATTCAGATCTTCCCTTTCCAATCCTTTTCTTCCCACATAGGGGGTTCCCGAAGTTCATTTGGGACCCCTCCTATTGACCCTTACCATTAACGAAATAGACTATTAAATATTCATCCATCTCTCTCTACGCGGACGACACTAACGTCTACAAAACGATCCGCTATCCTCTCGACTCCTCACTTCTCCAATTGGATCTCGACAGCTTCTCAACTTGGTGCCTTAACAACTGCCTCGAACTCAACCTTGCCAAATGTCACTCTATAACCTTCTCCCGTAAACTCACCCCCCCCCCCCTCGTTCCTATTTACTACTAAACCAGCAGATAGCATCTGTACCTTCGATACGTGACCTTGGGATCTTATGTGACAGGGAGCTTAACTTCAACCCACATATTGATGACATTATCCTTAAGCCCAACTCTGCCCTTGGATTTGTGAAACGCCCGTCGAAACAATGCTCTAATCCCTACGTTTCCCGTTCACTCTACATAACCTTCATCCGCCCCTTCTAGAATACGCCAGTCAGGTCTGGTCTGCTCACTACTCGTCCCATATTCGCAGGATCAAACGCGTGCAACGTTGTTTTCTGCGTTTTGCCCTCCGTGGACTGAACTGGGAAAATCCTCGGACTCTCCCCCCATACACAAGCCGTCTCCATCTGATAAACCTCAACACACTTAAAGAGCGCAGAATTCATGCAGACATCCTTTTCATCCGCCGTCTCCTCTCAGGCTCAATCAACTGCCCAAGCATGCTCTCCTCCATCACACTCCACACTAACCCCCGTAACCTACGAAACACTCGTCTCTTCTATCTGCCCGTCCACTACATTTCTTACGGCTCTAATGAACGCATTTCGCGAATGCTGCGGTGGGCAAAGTCTTACCCAACCTCCTCGATTTCAATTTCACCTCTACTGCTCTCAAACTTCGTTTTCTCTCTTGCCCCTCCTGACCACTCTCCACCCATCGGCTACACTCTTACAACCCAATACCCAATCCAATACCCTACCCTTCTATCCTACCACCCACCTTATCCAAATACACCCACTACCCGGGGTCTCTCTCTCCCTCTTTATTTACTTAGATAATGAGCTAGGTCGTAACTCAAGGAATTTCGCGCGAACTAAGCTGAATAAATAAGTAAATAATAAGTAACTAAACACAGTAACCAACTCGCCAAGCCAATTCACCTCTACTGCTCTCAAACTTCGTTTTCTCTCTTGCCCCTCCTGACCACTCTCCACCCATCGGCTACACTCTTACAACCCAATACCCAATCCAATACCCTACCCTTCTATCCTACCACCCACCTTATCCAAATACACCCACTACCCGGGGTCTCTCTCTCCCTCTTTATTTACTTAGATAATGAGCTAGGTCGTAACTCAAGGAATTTCGCGCGAACTAAGCTGAATAAATAAGTAAATAATAAGTAACTAAACACAGTAACCAACTCGCCAAACACCCCCCCCCCCCCCGGACCCACCCTTTTTTTCTTGTTTTTTATTCATACTTTTTATACTTCAGTTTTAAGTTAGTTGTTAAGCTATCGCTTGTATTAAGCCAAATATATGAGGGTTCTGCCCTCACTAAACTACAAAACTATAAACCATATACTTTTGGCGTGGTCGTCCAATTTAGTATTACAGTATTCCAGCACGCTCCACCAATATCCAATTCCTACCGCTAAGTGGTTTCCGGACAGGTTTCTCTTCGCTTATATGAGTTAAGTGTTCTACTTACCACAGACTTTCAAACTTTCTTTTCGCGTGGTGACGCTCGAAAGTCTCAGTGTTGTAGCACATTTGGAATGTTTCATTTTGACATTTAGGACTAATAGCTCTCCGAATAATTATACTTTCCCTTTTGTTCCGCCCACATTGGGATCTAACATTAACGAAATCTCTTTTGTAGACATTTTATAAAACAAAAACAATTAGAGATAGAATTTTGACGCTTATAAGTATTGTAGCGAGCTTAGGGTTCGCTGGATTAATTATTTTTAATAAATAAGAGCTGTTAAATCGATTTTGAATTAATGTAACACTTTTACCGTACACTTAACGATTTCTTGGCTTATCGCTTCCGTACTTATCGCGTCCTTGACTGCTTACTTCTTACTTTTAGTTCTCTTCCCGATTTGCGTGCGACGTATTTATACCGTTTTTTCTCATTCTGATTTGGTGTTTCGTTTCCGTCCCTTCCATAGCCTGGAATTTGCTATTGCTCATATTCTCTACAGTTTTCCAGTACTTTCTAGAATATTCTAGTACTTTGTTTCGGACTTTCTACAATATTCTAGTACCGATTGTCATATGCGTCACACTATCCTCCGCCTAGATTAGTTCGTCCCGAAGTAAGTTCACTGGTCTCCTGGGTTAACAAAAGTCGCCAGTCGGTCACGATGTACCACTTTATTCTTGGCGTTCGGTCTTCGCTGAATCCTATAGACAACGTCGTTAATTCTTGTGAGAATCTTATACGGCCCTTCCCAATGTTGCTGCAACTTCGGAGACCTTCCTTTTTGCCGATGAGGGTTATAAAGCCACACGTTATCGCCTGCATTAAATCCGGATGCGTTGGCTCGAACGTTGTACCTTGTTTTCATCCTGTCACTTGATAGCTTGATTTGCTTTCGAACCAAATGATGAATCTCATCGAGGCGATTTCTCCATTCGGCTACGTAGTCTTCGGTCTTATCTGTGGCGTCTGGAGGTATTCCGAATCGCAGATCGGCTGGTAATCGTATCTCTCGCCCAAATATAATTCTTGCTGGAGAATGGCCTGTCGTATCGTGATTAGCCGATCTATAGCTCATGAGAAGGGTTTGTATATATTTGTCCCAATCTCGTTGGTGATCACTAACGACCTTCGATAAATGCTCTTTCATTGTTCGGTTGAATCTGTGGTGTGGTCCTGGTGTTCCTTACGGCCAGTGCCGCACAGATGCCTTGAAATATCTGTGATTCGAACTTTCGGCCTTGATCGGAATGAAGCTCACAGGGAACTCCATATCTGCTGGTGCAATTATAGATAAGCTGCTCAATGACGGTTGTTGCTTCTTGGTTGGGAATTGCAAGGACTTCCACCTACTTGCTGAAGTAATCCATGATGACCAACATGTATTTGTTGTTGTCGTTTGTTTTTGGGAATGGTCCTGAGAGGCCAATCGCAATTCGCTCGAAAGGGGCACCCACGCTGTACTGCTTCATAGCACTCCTTGGTTTTGCTGTTGGTCGTTTGGTCGCAGTGCAAGTTGTGCACTTCCTACACCAAGACTCGACGTCATCTCTCATGTGAAGCCAGTAGAAGCGAGATCGTCATTTTGAAAGTGTCTTATTAACTCCCAGATGTCCGCCGGAGGCCCCGTCGTGTATTTCTGTTAGTACATCCTTCACTTTTGATGGTGGGACTAGAATCTGCATTCGATGGGATTTTCCGTCCGCGGCTTCCCATTTACGCTTTAGAATTCCATCTTCCACCAGCAAGGAATTCCACTGTGCCCAATATGCCTTAAATGTTCCACTCTTGTCGGAAATATTGTTCCAAGTTAGCCGCTCATTCTTTTCTTTGTGTTCCAGGATTAGCGACATATCTTCATCCTGAAGTTGAGCTGCGCGTATAGCATCACTCGTCCACCCATCTAGTACTTCTACACGTACATTTCGGAGGTCGTACGCCTCTTGTGTTAAACGATCAATTTCTACTTCCGAATCCTGAAGACGACGCTTTAGGGTCAAAATTTCAGCTTGCCTCTCTGCTAGATTAGTTGATAAACGATTGTTCTCCTCAATGACCTTTTCTCGGCTGGTCTTAAGAGCAATTATCTGTTGATGCAAGGATTTACATTCGGTCGTGGTGCTGTCTGAATCACGCTGAAGACTTCTCTTGTGATTAGCGCATGAACAACAATTCTCAATTGATGTTTCATTCATTCGTCGACGTTTCCCATAGTCAACAGAGATGTGGCCGACTTCGCCGCATGTCCAACACTTCATATCAGGTCTCGTGGTTCTCCGTTGTACATGCCCTATTCTTTGGCAGGAACATTCGTGGACGGACGTTTCTCGGACTCTATATGTACTCCTGGTAGCCAGTTTAGCAGATTCGTATGCCAATGCGAACTCCAGGATTTCATTAGTCGTCTTCTTTCCTACCAGACGAACGGCCTGTTGCAAGTTCCGAACTTGGAGTGCGTTTATAAATCCATCCATTACTACCTCGTTCAGAAATTCCTTAGTCATATTTGAATAAGACAAGTTTGCCAATCGCTCAATGTCTGCCTGCAACTGTTGAAGATTTTCTCCAGATTTCTGCGTTCTGCTCCGCAGATGCATGCGGTAGACTTGCTGCATGTGGTTGTCTCCATACTTAGCTTCAAGGCCGTCTCTTACCGCTTGGAAATCTGTTTGCTTCTCTGTTGGTATGGTTTGTAGCAATTCTGCAGCCTCCCCGCGGAGTGACAAGATTAGTGATGTTGACTTTTGCTCATACGACCACTTATTATAATTGGCAGCGGCGTCAAACTGAGTTATAAATACGGAAAAGGGTCCCGTTCCATCGAAGGTTGGCGATTGTATCCTTGTATCTTTGTAGTCATGTTGATTGCTGGGCGATGTCTTATTTCTCTCAACACACTCAAGTCTCTTTTCGATTCGCGTTATTTCATCGGTGACTTTCTTAAATTCAGCTTCGTATTTTCGATCCAGATTTTCTATTTCGTTTCGAATTTTTGACTGAATTTCTTCCTCAAAGTGTTGAAAATTACGGTTCATCCACTGCGTTTGGGCATCCAGTTTCGCATTTAGATCTGCAGATTGTGCGTCGAATTTTGAATTTTGGGCATCCAACTTTGCATTCAAATCTGCTGCTTGTGCGTCGGATTTTGAATTTTGGCGTCGAATTTTGAATTAATATCTGCAGCTTGCGCATCCAATTTTGTCATCATCATCCTGAGCATCTCCGAAATGTCCAACTGTGGCGAACTGTTCTCCGTTACATTGGCACCATCTTGACTCGCTGTTTCTTCTCCTTCCGGACAGTCTGGCCCAATCGTAAAAACATATGTGTCGACATCAACACCCTCTTCCTCCATTGCTGCTTGCAGACGCTGTCGAAGAATTTGCTTCTGTCCTCTGCTATCCAGATTCCGCTCCTCAAGTTCCTTCTTCAACTCAGGAACGCTTTACCCTCCAAATGTCGATCTGACATCGTCACAATACACTTTCACAGACTTATATATTTCACCAATAATTAATCCTACTTCTGACATCAATTGTAGCGAGCTTAGAATTCGCTGGATTAATTATTTTTAATAAATAAGAGCCGTTAAATCGATTTTGAATTAATATAACACTTTATTAGTCCGTTAATAACAACCGTTACTTTTACCGTACACTTAACGATTTCTTGACTTATCGCTTCCGTACTAATCGCGTCCTTGACTACTTACTTCTTACTTTTACTTCTCTTCCCGATTTGCGTGCGAAATTTATACCGTTTTTCCTCATTCTGATTTGACGTTTCGTATCCGTCCGTTCCATAGCCTGGAATTTCCTACTGCTCATAGTCTCCAGTTTTCCAGTACTTTTTAGAATATTCTAGTACTTTGTTTCGGACTTTCTAGAATATTCTAGTACTGATTGTCATATGAGTCACAGTATCATATCATCCATTTCATGTGCGCATATTATACGAGGGTTGCCTCTTATGTTTCGGGATTTGGCAACCCTAGTGTTGCAATCCGGCAATTGACAGCTCTGTCGTAAAGTTGGACATTTTTGAGGTTATACGCACTCAGAACGTTTTGACATACGAGCGCTATTTGTGTTGTTTACAGTAACTTAAAAGATTCATCTCGGCCCAAAAATGGAATTTAATCGTCAACATTTTCGTGCGATTATTTTTTACAACTTTCGGCGTGGATTAACTCAGCAACAGTGCATGGATGAACTTAATTCAATTTTTAGCGATAAAGCTCCATCAAGGACCAGTGTTTATCGATGGTATGGTGAATTCAATCGTGGTCGTAGTTCACTCCAAGATGAATTTCCAAAATCAGTTGTTGTTCCGAAAACCATTGATGCTGTGCGCGAACTGATATTGGAAGATCGTCATGTGACCTATCGTGAGATTGAGACAACCTTAGGCGTTAGTGGGACCAGCATACATTCAATATTGCATAAACATTTGACTGTCAAAAAAATTTGTTCGCGTTGGATCCCACACAATTTGTCAATCGCCCAAAAAAAAGGCTCGTGTCAATTGGTCGGAAGAAATGCTCAAAAAATACGGTCGCGGTGCTTCGAAACACGTCTATGACATCGTGACAGGTGATGAATCGTGGATTTACGCGTATGAGCCCGAAAGTAAACAGCAGTCGACTGTCTGGGTGTTTCAAGATGAGCCAAATCCAACAAAAGTTGTTCGCGCACGAAGCACTTCCAAGCAAATGGTCGCCTGTTTTTTCGGAAAAACTGGACATGTCGCAACCGTACCACTAGAACAACGCAGAACAGTCAATTCTGAGTGGTACACAACCATTTGTTTGGCCAGTTGTCTTCCAAGAAATCAGGAAAACCAACCGCCGAAGACGGATCACTCTTCACCACGACAATGCGAGCTCTCACACATCGGCTGCGACAACTGCATTTTTGAGCACCCAAAGCATCGATTTGATGGGTCATCCGCCGTATAGTCCTGACTTGGCACCGAATGACTTCTTTTTATTCCCGTACGTAAAAAACAAACTGAGAGGTCAACGTTTTTCGACACCTGAAGAAGCGGTTGCTGCATTCGGAATGCATGTGTTGGAGATACCTCAATCAGAGTGGCAAAAGTGCTTCGACAATTGGTTCAAACGCATGCAAAAGTGTATAGATCTTCATGGGGAATATTTTGAAAAACAATAAAGTTATTTTCGATGTTCAATATTTGTTTTTGTTCTCTAATCCCGAAATATAAAAGGCAACCCTCGTAATATAAAACAACAAGAAAGTAAACGATAGCGATATAACGATACAACAAGAAATAGACTGCTATTGCAGTCTAGATTTGATTAAAGGGGATACCACAGTATTACTTATACTGCAAAGAATTATTGACCACCCACGCTGAACCAGTTATCACGACGTTTCAAACGTATCCTAGAATGGAAAAGTAGTAAACCAACGAATTATGCAGTTCCCAACCATTCACTGAATTCACAGCCAACTAAACCACTCAGTTCAAAAGTCTTAGTAAACGTCAGCAAATAAAAAGCAAATCGCCTTTATACTAAAAATTGTAATTGGAAAGTTCTCTCCTCGAATCCACTCCGTGTCCTTTCTGTGAGATTATAAATTAATATCAACTATTATCTATTGAGCTAACTAAAAAGTAATAAATATAAAACCTAGAACTTAATAAAATAGTGAAAAATGTATGACTTACTCTCCGATAGTTGTGTTAAGTCTGTGTAAGCGGTTTTGGTCCAATTTTAAAATAGTTAAGCGGCTTAGTTTAGCAATTCCATCTGGCAATGACTCTAGTAAATTTTGTGTTAAGTGTAAATCAGTAAGATTCTCCAGACCACCAATTTCATCGGGCAATTCTTCAAGTCTGAAATTAGTACAGAGAACGTGTTTATGTTAGCATAATATGTTGTGGGTCTATTGCAAAGTTCTGAATACCGTAAGTCATTTACACTTTTAATAAAATGTATCCCCACGTGGCACCAAAACCCCCATAAATTAATTTCAAGTTACATATCTTGCAACAATTATAAAATAATAAATAGTATCTTTATTACCCAAGCATTGCATTATCACAGTTGAACCTACAACAGTACGCAATTCGCAACCCCGCTACCGACTCGGCCACTGGTGGTAACAACATTTATTGTAGGATACCATCATCATCATCAACATCGGCACTACAACCGGGATCCGGTCTTGGCCTTATTTAGCAAGTCTCTCCACCGGTATCCAATCCTTATCCGAGACTTGTTAAATTGTCCGTAATAATTTGTTTTTCCGGGCAAGGTTATTAGCCTTGCGTCAACTTTTCTCAGGATATGGCTGCATGCATTGGCTCACTACTTGGCGGGTGCCAAAGTAGCTATCCACGGGTGTCACGTGGAGACTACATGTCAACTTGGATTGAACAGGTACACGGATCGTCCTAGCCTTCACCGGGTTGAAAGCAGAGAGTTTGCCCTGTATGTTCGTTCCCACCCCCCATTGTAGGATACCAGCGTGACTAAAATCTGTAAAATACGTATTATGTTAAAAAAAGTCTAGCATTGCGTGGCTGACAGCTGCTATATTTCTGAAGTTTTTCCTCATCAAAAAATTGTACGTGGAGGAAAGCAAGAGATAATTAAAGAATGTTCTGTGTAGGTCGTATGGCCGATGCTACAAAGTTTCCCAGGTTAACTTTGTCATCTGCTAAAGTACAATACGTTTCTCATTCAACACCATCAGTGCCTTTTGTTTGGATGGATTGGTTCGATAATTCATTTGTCAGGTTGAGATATTCATTGTTTCAAAAGTTCGTAAAGCACTGGTACTTGGTTGTCCCGTCATAAACAGAACATTCGGTTATTCAGACGCAAGCTGAATTTCGAGATAGAAGGAGCAAGTTGCTCGAGCTCACAGTACGCCGTTTTTGTTTCAGGATTTTCATAGAAATTCACATTTCGGCGCCAGCTATCATTCGACCCAAGAAGGTCGAACGGAATAAGTCAAAACGAAACCGAGTTACGAAGGTGCTTGACTGATACTTAACCCTTATGTCAATGACCAACTTTACCGACAATAATCATTTCGTCGCAATTTCACGATTGCTCGGCCTAGTAGACGAATTTCGGTCCCATGTCTTAGATCATCTCCATTCAAACGTTTCTGAATGATAATTACGAAATTTCAATGAAAAAAAAATTTTTTTTTACTTTCAAATTGACATTTTAAAAAATCGAAATGGGTACCCGGTCATTGACATAAGGGTTAAGTATATAAATCGAGTTCTGTATTTTTTTATTTTATAAATGTATTTTTTTTTTTATTATATAATACTTCTTTCAGGACAGGCGAACCTATAGCTCCGAGTCGGCGCTCCGAGATGCCACCAGATAACTGTTGCAGATTTCGCGCGTTCAAAAGGTTAAAATCAAGTTTATTGCAGAACCGCCGCATAGGTACAAGGTTTCCAGTTGAACCTCCGTACACACGCATACCGCAACTTCTTTACCGGCTTGGTCGGAAATAAATATGTGCTTACGTACTGGCGTTGCAAATGACTTGTAGCAAACAGAACTTTGGTCGTAGACCTAATGCATAAATGATAAAACACGCGATTACCTACCTGTTCTCAGACACATCCAGACAAATCAGGCTTTTTAACAACCCAATTTCAGGCGGCAGCTTCTGTAATTGATTGTGGTCTAACCAAAGCTCTTGTAGAGCTGGTAAATATCCAAGATGTGGTGGCAAGTCCTCGATTTCATTGTCACCCAAATCGAGTCGTTCCAACCGTGTCAATTGACTTATTGATTCTGGGAGCAGCTTGATAAGATTCTCCCGCAATTCCAGCGATTCTAGTTGTGTCAAACTGAAAATAAAAGTAGATATAAGTTAACCATTGTTTAAATATAACCGTAAAAGCTAAATAAAAACTAGGTGACAGCTGTCAAATTCATCAGCTCAATTTAATTTAAATACCAGTATCATCTGAGTCAACGCCAATCAACCCTTGCGGTGGAGCATAGCGAAATCGGTCACCTACGTATTTTGCTTTCACATAATAATAATGATAAACCTTGGTTTGATAAAAAATGCGAGCAGATTACAGCGGCAAAAAATAGAGATTTTAAACAATGGCACTCCAATCCCACCGAGGTCAACAGAACGAATGTTGTTAGAATGAGAAACGCAGACAACCAGGCGATTGATACTGCGAAGAAGGCTTACACCGAATCCTTGAATCCCTAACTGCTTCGCGTTCCTTCTGGTCAATGGCAAGGGCTATCAGCAGTAACTTCGCTTCCTCCTTTTTTCCTCCATTAGTGTCGGGCAGCGGGACACTAATCACAAATTCAAAAGATAAAGCTAGTGTTTGCGAATTCAAACCTCGATACCGGCATTATGGAACTGTAGCGTTCTACGAACGCACAAGTCTACTCAGGTAAGGTTCCTATCTTCAAAGAACGTACTTACCTGAGAGCGTTGCACGCGCCCACAGACGCGTGCCCCAAAGCCCGCGATAGGGCCTGCAACTCGCAGCCAACGTTGAGACCGACACCAAAAAAGCAAGGAACTGAACGTTCCCAAAGCTTTTTAGGTCAAGCTCAACAATTATAACTCTTCATGCCTGAAACAAAGGCATAAACATCCATGCGTTCTAATCCTAAAAAAAAACCAATTCCCAAAATGCCATACATGCTGCCTGCGCCCAGGAACATCTCATCGAACCGGCAATTCCGAAATTCGATACAAAAGAATTGCTACCATCAAAGAATGAGCCGATCAACGGATGCACGTGCGGGTAATCTAACGCGAGGACCACCCAAATCCGTTGAACAACAGAAGGCAGCCACGACCTATCGCAATCGAATATATCTCAACGAGATATCCGATGATTTATGAGGAGTTAAGCCAACAAAGGCAATACTCCGGTCCCACGGCCACGCTAGAATTTCGCACCATTATAAAGATCTAATGGATTTCGATTCCGGGTACCAAGTTCAAATAAGACCCACCGACTGCACGTCAAAACAATCGCCGAATATCTCTGGTCTGGGCGCCAGATGTTCTGTGCAAACAGAAGGCTGTGGAAATGAAACTCTCTCAGCGATAATGATGATGTATGCAAGATGACCTTCCCCTTTCAGGAAACAAAAAATATCCCGTGGGAGGTGATAACATGCTGCTAACAGAAATTCGGAAGTTCTGTTAGCAGAGCAAATAGGGAATATTTTTTTTTGGATAGATACAGATACCAGTTTTGAATCTGGGTATCGTGTGAGCAGGATATGGTTGAGGGCGGGAGAGTGATTTCGATCGTCAAGGAGACGAAAGCTAGTTTTGTTACCGAACATCCATATCGCGAGGTCGAATTTTGATCGAGCATCCGAGGAGGCCTAGAACTATAGAAAACTCCATCGAGGAATCCCAACAGGGAGATATTCGCGTGACGAGTGTGCATCGTTAGTGCTGCGTGTCTTCGCATGACAGTCACCCGCGAACTCTCTTACAGAGAACACCAGTTTAACAGTGCGCCAGTTAAAAAGTGAAGTGACTACATATTTAAAAAGTAAAAGTATGTCAAAAGCAATTTTTGACAACAAATACAATTCCTAAGAATTCACAAACAAAAGACAACAAGGACACACCAGTAAACTAAATATTAATGTAACAAGCGCGACAAACAATAAATATACTCGAGTTCACGCCAAAAGTTTTAATTCAATAGACATGTGGTGACCAAAATTAAAACAGTGAAGATAGTCAAAACAATGAAATTCAGAAACCAAACAAAACAAATAATAAACGTAAAAACTTAATTGTAAATACTAAGTGAATTAAAAACACATAAATTAAAATAAAACCTAAAAGCAAATGTGCATATTGCAGTGAAGTGCGAAAAATAAAATAATAATCAACGATAAGAAACATAATATATCACCTCGGTCGCAAGCGCAAAAAACAAAAATTAAAATAGATTGCTCGTTAAGCAATCGGTATTTACCAGGTGTACCGGTATAAATGCATTAAATAAAATCAAAATAAGTGCATATAAAAACAGTTGAGTGAGGTGCAAAAAGTGTTCGCGACAATAAAAACAAAAACAATAAAAAGATAACACTGCGGTCGCAAACGCGAAAATTAAAACAAACAATATATTGCTTGTTAAGAAAGCAATTTTTAAATCATCGTTTGGCGCGAGTGCAAGCTTACTGACTCTTAGCAGGCGGTAGGCGAGTTCTACTCAGCTTGCAGGAGAAATCAAGTCGCCGTGGTTCAAAAGGTCGCCTTTGTTTTTTTTTTAATGAAAACAAACTGGAAAGAACCAGAATGAATACGGAGGACGATAAGAACACGACAACGCACAAACGAAAAGGCGCCCCGAAAAACTCCATTTTGACGCGAAGCAAAACCGCGAAATTGACGATGGATAAAGGAGATCAACAATTGGCGGACGACAGTGAGCTCCCCTTCCCCTCCAATTTTAACATATATGGGGCAAATAATTCATTCGCTTCTCTTGCATCCTCAGAGACTGAGGATGAAGAGGAAGAGATAAGTGAATTGGAGGCGAAACTGGCGATGGCAAGAGCCCGATTACAAGAGAGACGCCGAAAGAAAAAAATAGCGGCGCTCGAACAAGAACAAAACCAGCAACAACTACAAAAGCTAAAGCCAAAAGTCGGCCAACAGCAACAATCTCACCATCAACAGCAACATCAACTTCAACATCAGCACCATCAACAGCAACAGCAACAGCAACAATTAACACAAAAGCGTTCAACGAACCAGCAAGCAACACAGCAGCAGCAAAGCAACAATAGCAGCGGAAAAATAAAGATGCCACCAATCAACACCATAGATGTTGACTGTAAGGAATTGGTAAGTCTTTGTAAGCTAGCCATAGGTAACAATTTTGCAATTAAAAGACTGACGGGTAACAGGCACGCCATTCAAACATATACGGTGGCAGACCACGACAAAATTAAAGAGGTCTTAAAAAGAGCCACCGCGGAATTTTACTCGTTCACGCCGAAACAAACGAAGAGCGTAACGGTTCTATTAAAGGGTGTCGACCCTGAAATGGAACCGGAGGCTCTGCGCGAAATGCTTCAAAACCTGAAGCACGAAGATCTCGAGTTTACCGCGGTAAAACCATTCACCACACCCAAGGCAAGAAGGGAAAACCGCAAGCTACCCTTCTTTTTGGTGCAATTAACACCCAACAGTAGGATTGGTGGTCTAAGAAAAATTTCAGTCTTGGATCATCAAATGGTCACATGGGACAAATTAAAAAAAGGCAGAGACATCCTGCAATGTCTACGTTGCCAAAGGTTTGGTCACTCGGCGGCTAACTGTGAAATGCAGCGCCGTTGCGTAAAGTGCGGAAAGGACCATAAGGCAGAAGAATGCCCTCTGGGAAAAGAACGGGTAGAAGACAAAGCCCTTCTAAAGTGCGCAGTGTGTCGGAATGAGGGACACCCCGCTAACTATCGAGGATGTCCTAAATTCCGAGAAATAATGGCAAGAAGTGTGACCCGGCAAAAAAACACAGAGCCAGCTCGTACTTCAACAATGCCCGTAACATCGCAGCGGTCGTACGCACAAGTTGCTTCGGGTGGGAGAACACCAAATCAGGCTACATCACAGGTAGCCACAAATACTCCCACACAGACTGAAACAACACCGCAAGCGGACGTGTTCGCAATCCTGCTCAATCTGCAGAGACAGATGACACAGCTACAAAGCCAAATAAACGAGATCTACTCGCATTTGCCCAGTCTAAATAACAAGTCGATATAAACCCTCTAACCACAACATCAATAAAAGCTCTTGTCGTGAATGTAAATTCACTAATAAGAACTGAGAGAAGAGCCAATCTTTTTAACCTGTTGCAAGAGGAACAACCTGATGTACTTCTGGCGGGGGAAACAAAGTTAAACCAGAGACATAAGATAGGACATAAAAACTACGATATTATACGAAGAGATCGACCTAACTCCTCTCAAGGGGGAGGTGTCGCAATCTTTATTAGAAAAGGGATCAATCATAAAGTAATATATAGTGGAGAAGTGCGCAGGTTCCGGGTGCTGGAAGCCTGTATCGTCCGCATACCCCTTCAGCAAGGAAGGGGTTTGTATGCGATTGCGGTCTACGCACCTGAGGAGCACCAACAAAACCTATTTATAGCGGAGCTCGAGACACTCTTTCGATGCTTACAATTGCACCTGGACAAAAATTACTTTATCCTAGGGGGAGATATGAACGCCAAGCATAGAAATTGGGGAAATTATATATCTAATGCCAGAGGAAATCAGTTGGCTGGTTGGTTAGATCAGTATCATATTGAATATAGAACTGACCTGCTAGCTACGAAATATCCATCGTTCCCCAGAGGTAGATCGTTCTTAGATATCTTGCTAATCGACTCACGACTGAGATTACTTAACACCAACAGACGAAACACAAACTGTTTACGGACAATTGAATACGACAGTGACCACTGTGCATTCACGGCAGTAATAGAGCTTCCGAACGAGCTCGCAGATCTGGAGGAATTCGTGACCCCGCAACCCTATAACTACGGGGCAATGCGATGGCCGCGGTTCACCAGATCATTAACAAGAGAACTTCGTTCGAATGACTTTAATCTGCCAGTAAACAGAAACCTGACTAATGACGAAATCGACAAATACATTCAACAAATGGACGAAGCCGTAAAACAAACAATGGACAAAACAATTCCCAAAACAACAGTTACAGATCACATTAACATGTACAGAAACGCAACAATAAACGCACTCCACAAGAAAAAGAGCAGACTGCTATCGAAATTAAAACAATTACACAGACAGTTTACAGACAGACAAGACCAGGAGATAATATCACTGAAATCTCAATTAAAAAACCTCCAACAATTACTTAAAGCTAATTATAGATTAGCAACAAATTTGTATTGGAACAACAGAATTCGAGCTATAAAAACTAATAACCCGAATATGTTCCCACAAATAAATAAAATATTCAGGAGAAATAATCAAAACGAGATTCAGTGTCTCCAAATTCCACGTACCGAGGTAAACAAGCAGCTGCTAACCAACATTGGCATAGATACAGAGAACGCTATCCTCAATAGTGAGCTCTTCGTGATCGAAGATCCTTTGGAGAGGGCGAACGCTGTGGGAGCTGTCTTTCAGGAAATGTACAAGGTGAATGAAAGCATTCGCCGAAACAATGACCTGGAGGACAGAATTCGACTGAATCACCTGCACCTCCGGAATGAAATTTCACATTGGCAATCGGAGAATCCTGGTTTTACGGAATTCAGTGACGATAATCTGTCAATCGACATTAATGCCAATGGTGGGGCTAATAGCCTTTTAATCACAAGGGAAGGAATCCAGAGTATCTTCGACTCATTAAGAAGCAAAAAGTCAGTGGGAATAGATGGAGTACCTAACATCGTACTCAAGAACCTGCCCCCAAAGGCAATAGATATATACACGGTCCTGTTTAACAACGCGTTGAATAATGCATATTATCCCGCGCGTTGGAAAACGGCTATCATTCAGCCCATCCCAAAAAAGGGCAAAGACTGTACAAACCCAATGAACATGCGTTCGATAAGTTTACTCCCAAGCATCAGTAAAGTATTTGAAAAAATCATTAACAAAGCTCTGCTAAAATGGGTAGACGACAATAGCATTATTCCAAACAACCAGTTTGGCTTTAGGGCGGGTCATGAAACCACACATGCCGCAGCTAAACTGGTCTCCGATATACAATGGAATAAATGTAGGAACCAATGCACAGGCGCCTGTCTGATCGACCTGGAAAAAGCCTTTGATACCGTCTGGATCGAAGGGTTGTATTACAAACTGGTCAGATATGGCATACATAAGCCTTTACTATATGTACTTTACGATATGTCAAAGGACAGGAGGTTCGTGGTCAAAAGTGGTAATGTGACCTCTAATAAAACGTATAATATCAAGAATGGCTTGCAACAGGGCGCGGTACTCTCTCCGATTCTTTTTAACATTTACATTAGCGACTTATTAGATGCACTTCCGCAGGCTATTGCGTACGCAGACGATCTCATAATTTACAGAACAGCTCCGAAAGTTGCGATCATAAATAGGTTAATACAGCGAGACTTCAACAAAGTGCAGCGCTATTGCGATGACTGGAAACTTAAGATCAACTTCCAGAAATGTGAAGCCATCCTATTTAGAACTCCATTATATAAAGCCACGTACGACACAAGGAAAAACTGGCGAAAGCTAGTTATCGTGGGACCGCATGGAGATAAACTGGAAACCAAGAGTTTAGTTAAATACCTGGGCATCTGGCTAGACCAATATCTATATTTCAACAGACATGTAGAGGCTGCTTTGCTCAAAGCGAGGAAAACTTTTGCTATGACAAGGAGGCTATTTCATAGTAGCCAACTTGACAGCAGGGTAAAAGTCATATGCTACATGACGCTAATCAGGCCAATGCTCATATATGGTTGCCCAGTATGGTTCAACATAGGTCCAAATTTGATAGAAAAGATTCGGGTGTTCGAAAGAAAGTGTCTCAGAAGTTGTCTCAGATTATATCGGACACCGGAATCGGACTATAAAAAGTATTACTCAAATGAGACTTTATATAATGAAGCGTACATAAATAGGGTGGATAATTTTATGATTAAATTAATCAGAGGACATATTGCGAGAGCAATAAGCTCGTCCAATGACCTAATTTTCGGGGCTTATTATCCAAACACCTTATACTATGAGAGCGTGCGTCGCAACGGCTTTGTTCCACCAGAGGCGTTCCTTGACTTGGATATGAAAGGGCTTATACAGGATAGATCCGGAATTCCGCTGATCTATCATGTAAGTAGATCATCTGTAGACGGGCGATTGTGCTATGACCGGGAAGTAGCGCGCACCGAAGAAGAGCTCCTGCGCTTCAGTAGGGCTATCTCCCGCAGAGACCGGGACTATAGTATTAGACAGCGTCAACAGTTCTGGTGGTTGAATGGCATATAAAGACCTGGATACCAAAGTCGGTATAGAATCACACTATCATCAGCTAGCTTACATAGACTTAGCTTTTCTAGAATTAGGGTAGTATAAGATTTAAGTTAAGTTAGGCTAAATGATTTTACATAAAAAAAAAAAAAAAAAAAAAAAAAAAAAAAAAAAAAAAAAAAAAAAAAAAAAAAAAAAAAAGTTGATAAGTTTAGGTAAGTTAAGTAAGTTAAATTTTAAGAAAAAAAACAAAAAAAAAAAAAATTTACAAAGTTTTTCAAATTTTTCTTTGTCTTTCAAATAATTATAAGTTATGCCACAAAGTTCTGTCGCCGAAAGGCAAATTATACAAATATTAAGTAATGTTTAGCTTAGAGCGTCTGCGAAGGACCAGTAAGTTATTATATAAGATATTTAAGCTAGAATTTAAGCATTTTTTGTCTAGCCTTTAATTTAGAAAATAAGAATATAAAAAGAAAATAAAAAAATGTTTAAAAAATGAAAAAATGAAAAAAATGTGTCTTCGCATGATAACTCTTGTAGATACATATGACATTTTAAAATTTATATATACTCAACTACGTGCGAAATCAACAACGGATCTCGTGTCGCGACTGTAAGGCAACAAAAGGGAAAAATTGTCCATAAAAATAAAATTGCAAGAAACTATTCCTTTGTGTTTTGTGTTTTTGTGCATTCGCCCGTTGTTCCAGGTTGTTTATTTGTGTGTGTTACAGTGTTCAGGCGGAACACCAGCGTCAACGTAAATCATAGACAAATACCGCCAAAGTGGTGACTTCCCGACGTGGGAAATAAGAACACGCGAAAAGCAAAATTTTTTGTAAAACAGTGAACACGCGAAAATAAAAAAATAAAACAGTTCGGGAAACTCAACACAAATACAGACAGTTCCAGTGCCAGTGCCGCGAAACTAAAGAACTTGCTACTGATCACAATACAAACAGTGATAGTAACAATTACAACACAAAAAACAGTTGCAGTGACACCCAGTGCATGTGACAGTGGAAAGTGACCCGACCACCCACAGTGCCCACCTGACTGCCGCCCAATTTCGGACAGGATACCAGGACTCATCACGACGCCCTGAATGCAGAAACAACAACGATAGCAGAAAGCCGCAAGTTTTTAAAAGCAATTTTCTTTCTTTTATATTCCTTTTTTTTCCTTTTTTTTGCTTCATTGCTGAAATAAAATTTAAAACATGTATTTAGTTCTTTGTGCGAGCTCTTTCTGAGCCGATAAGTGAAAAACAATTTTTTTAAATTGACAAAGCTCCTTCTGAGAAAAACTTAAAACATTAATAGTCATAAATTTACAAAAAACAAATACAACCTTTAAACAGACCCTTTCATTTTATATAACCAAATGAAAACAAAACAAAACGTTTTTACTTTCTATTTCAAGTTTCTAGTTTTGTGATAAGTAGGAATAAAGCAGAAATCCAAATTGTTGTCTGGTACAAAATTTAAGAAACTTAAAGCAGTCCGTTTAAATTTGTATTTGAAACAAAGGAAATCAATTTACGATACTACTAAATCATATAAGAATATACGCAAGTCTAATTCGAGCAGAGGTAAACAAAACACTAAATTATTGAAACAGAAGGGTTTGAAACAACAACGAAATTAATCTACATTATATAATATCGCAATAATGTACGTGCTCATCTCTTAAGATGTATAGAGATTATTTTCAAATTATTTCACCTCCGAGACAGCACGGATGTCATCTAGTACTAAAATTCTTTCCTAAATTATAATTGCATTTGTGCTCGATAAGTAGTTATTAAATAAACTGCAAAGCTAACCCGTAAGAAAAATTAAAAAAAAAAAAAAAAAAGTAAACCTAGAAGCAAAACCCAGAGAAATTACATAGTGATTAAAGATTTTTGTAAGCTCCTTCAGAGCCCGAAGCACACGCGAACCGACGACACACTCAAAAAAAAAAAAAAAAAAATTTTTCTCGTTTTCTCCTTTCGTGACGACCGCGAAATTCAAGGGAAATTAATCCCCCGAAATAAAATCAACGCAGACATAGCTGCGCATCCGCGAAAAACCTTGATAGTTCTTACCTCCTCGTACTGCTTGTCCTCCTCCGAACGGAAAAGTTTCTCTCTGTCCGCTACCAGCACAGTCGAACAACACGTAGGATCCTCTGGTGTAGGCCCACCCTTTTTACTATCTTTGGAAAATAGATAGAATCCTTTTGTGCTAGGCCTTTTCCCTGTAAATCTTTGGAATCAGCAGGTCGTTTTACCGCGTTCCACTCGAAAGACTTTTCGAAAAAAGTAAACGCGAACCTCTCTTTAACAGGCGATCCGCGCACCGAGCGACGGTAGTAGATGCCAACCACAAGATCGCAAGCTTCGATACAGAAAGCGAAAACGTTGAGAGGAAATATAATCGCTCTCCCACAGAGAAAATTAACGCGAAACCTCCCCAAGTCGACAGTAACCGCTAGATCGAAACCAGCTGCCGAAAAATTGAAAATGGCAAACGACGCCGGACCTTCGCCAACGACATCACAGGCTCCTGCCCTCCGTCAAGAAGCCGACATCCCATTCCAGGCGGACCACCGCCCACAACTGCGTAACGCAATATTACCGGACTTCACGTCCGACGACCCAGATTACTGGTTCGGTTACGCCGAAAGGGTTTTCAGAGTGGAAGGAATCACCGACGAGGAAGTGAAATTCCTCGTGGTAACACGGGTACAAGACCCAAAATTAATTCCATATGCGAAGTGTCTGATAAAAACCCCATCTCCGCAACCGTACACGGCGTTTAAAGAGATGGTGACTAACGCCTATAGCGAAACGCCGCAAAATCGCTTGCGACGTTTATTACGGTCGACCGACACCTCTGGGATGCGACCATCCCAGCGCGCCGCCTATTTCCGTGCGCTGGCCGGAACGGACATGTCCGAGACAGCCTTAACGGCTATATTTCGAGAATCTTTACCAGAATACGTTCAGGCAATCGTCGCGCCTCTAGCCGAATCTGGTCTTGATGAGCTAGCGCGACACGCCGAGGCAGTAATGGCCACGGATAGATCCCGAACGGATCTCCAATTTCTTCCGGCAACGAACCCCGCGCAAAATCCACCTCTGCCCCAACCACGAACCTCCACGGTAACGTGCACTCATGCAACACAAACGAGCAATGAGATAGAACGCTTAGGCAGGCAGGTCCAGCAGTTGCAAGCGCAACTGAATAACCTCAGCGTGGGGAACAATTCATGGCCTGGCCGTGACAGATCACGGCGACGAAGCAGGTCGCGTGAAAACTTTAGACGCGGGCGCGGTAGATCGCGCACCCCAACCAACGAAAACACCTTGGGCAGGTGTTACTTCCACCATCGTTTCGGGGCACAAGCCAGGAAGTGCAGGCAACCCTGCAACTGGTCACATGTGCCAGCAATACAGGCTAGTTCTTTAAACTAGAACTGCCGACCGTAGAAAAAGCGCAAACGGCCGGCAACCCCCAATTAAGTCGCTTGTCAATATACGATTCGAAGTTAAATATGGACTTCATTATTGACACAGGTGCGGATATTTCCGTTCTTCCGCGCTCATACGCACCTGCAAATCGGTTGCCGGGTAAATTGAGATTGTTCGCCGCGAACAATAGTCCAATTAAAACCTACGGACGGAAATTAATAACACTAAAAATAGGCCTACGTCGACCAATTCGATGGTACTTCGTAGTGGCCGATGTGACCGAACCCCTAATAGGTTCGGACCTGCTGCGACACTACAAACTAGTAGTGGACGTAGCCAGCAACAGACTGATGGACCCGTTAACGTCTCTCTCTCAGCCAGTAAACGCAAAGGCGGGAGAGGCATTGACGTTAACGTGCACTGTCGCAAACGGACCATTCAGCGATCTGTTGCGAGAATTTGCGGATATAACAGTTCCGCTTAGCAATCCCCGACGTGCAAAGGCCGGCGTTTTTCATCACATTGAAACGCGCGGCCCCCCAGTGAGCCAACGCCCGCGCCGATTGGCTCCCGAAAAATTGCGCGAGGCTCGTGCAGAATTCGAGTATATGCTCGACTTAGGAATCTGCCAGCCGTCCGACAGCCCATGGGCGAGCCCACTTCATCTCGTCAAAAAGAGTAACGGCGAGTGGCGCCCATGTGGTGATTATCGAATGCTGAACGCAGTAACGACACCCGACCGATATCCGATAGCAAACCTGCACGACTTTTCTTATAAGCTGCAGGGGTGCGAAGTTTTCTCGACCCTCGACCTCACGAGGGCGTACCACCAAATCCCGGTGGCACCCGAAGATATACCGAAAACCGCGGTAACCACACCTTTTGGACTATTCGAGTTCAAGGTGATGACATTCGGTCTCCGAAATGCAGCGCAAACGTTCCAGCGCTACATAGACTCAGCTCTCCGCGGACTTGACTTCTGCTACGCGTATATCGATGATATACTCATAGCATCGAAAAACATGAGCGAACATCGCTCCCATTTGAAGCAAGTGTTCGAACGCCTCCGAGAATTCGGCCTGGTAATCAATCCAGACAAGTGCCACCTCGGAGAATCGGAAGTCAAGTACCTTGGCTATTGTATAAATGGCCAAGGCGTCCGCCCATTACAAGACAGGGTGGAAGCACTAATGCAGTTTCCTCGCCCCAAGAATGTGCGAGAACTTAGGCGTTACTTGGGAATGTTAAACTTTTATCGCCCAACGCTTCGAAACGCCGCACAGGTCCAGGCTCCGCTGAACGAATACCTAGTAGGAGCCAAACGAAACGACAAACGACCGATTCAGTGGACCGAGTCAGCTGATCAAGCTTTTCGCTTATCGAAAGAGCAGCTGGCGAACGCAACTTTACTTCGACATCCCATCGAAGGAGCCCCATTGTCCATACAGTGTGACGCTTCCGACACTGCAATTGGGGCCGTACTCGAACAAGAGTGCGATGGTAAATGGGAACCGCTGGGCTTCTTCTCAAAAAAATTGAACCCGACCCAGCGACGATACAGTGCCTACGACAGGGAGTTACTAGCGATTTACTCCGCAGTAAAGTACTTCCGGCACATGGTCGAAGGACGCCAGTTGACGATCAAAACTGATCACAAACCACTGGTGTACGCTTTCCGAAAGAAAGCGGAAAGTTCAACTCCACGACAGGAACGGCACCTGGATTTCATCGGGCAATTTAGCACCCGAATTGAATATGTTCCAGGTGCAGACAACGTAATTGCAGACGCATTTTCGCGTATCGATGCGATTAAACTCCGAGCGCAAATCGATGATGCCGACTTGGCACAAGCGCAAGGAGAGGACCATCAACTCGAGTCCCTATTGAAAGCGGAGACAGCACTAGTTATGCGTAAACTTCCTTTCAACGACTCAAACGATGAAGTCTGGTGTGATGTATCGACGGGGACAGCTCGCCCCTACATCCCAGAAAAGTTTCGAAGGAAGGTGTACGAAACATTCCATAACCCAGCCCACCCAAGCGGACGCGCAACCGCTGCGGCCGTCCGACGTAAATTCGTCTGGCCACATATGGCCAAAGACATCACAAATTGGGCACGTAATTGTTTGCAATGTCAACGTTGCAAAGTCGATCGACACAACGTGCTACAACCAGCACAGTTTAAGCTCCCCGAGGCACGATTCGCCCATGTACACATCGACATTGTGGGACCGCTTACGCCGTCGAGAGGTTACATGTACCTCCTGACGATGATCGATCGCTTCACTCGGTGGCCAGAAGCAGTGCCACTACGAACAGTGACCGCGGAGAATGTAGCCAAAGCATTCTATTCGACTTGGGTCACACGTTTCGGCGTCCCAGCCACTCTCACAGCTGATCGAGGACCACAGTTCGAGGCAGCGATTTTCAGGCAGCTGACCGATCTACTCGGCTGCCAACAAAGCCACACGACAGCTTATCACCCCCAGTCCAATGGGATGATTGAACGATGGCATCGCTCACTGAAAGCCTCACTGATGTGTCACGACGATAATCAATGGCTGGACGTACTACCGACAGTTCTTTTAGGCTTGCGCACAAGCATAAAAGAAGACCTGGGAGCCTCAGCAGCAGATCTGACTTACGGAACCAATCTGCGCCTCCCAGGAGAGTTCTTCGCCGATGGAGAACCACCGCTCGAACAGTTGCCAAATTTGGAAAACCTACGCAAACTCATGCGAAAGGTCAGGGCAACACCTGTCGCCAAACACGGTTCCAAGAGGATATTTGTTCACCCAGAGATGGACAGCTGCACGCACGTCTTCATCAGGGTGGACAAAGTTAGGAAACCTCTAGAACCGCCCTACGAAGGGCCATACAGGGTGCTGGATCGGATAAACAACCGTGTTTTCTCTGTAGACATCGACGGCAAGCCGTACACCGTCAGTGTCGAAAGATTGAAACCGTGCCACCTGGAACTACCACCAGATACCGTACTGGGAGAAGTGCATCAACAACCAGCGGCGGTAGCCGAAACCTGCCCCGTACGCCACCCAGCAGACTCCCACGAAACGCCAGGCACGTCAAATGTTGAGAATCAACCGAACCCCCGCGAAATGGTCGCGCGCGGGGCGTCGGACATCCTACACGGACCGATAACGCGGCAGCGCGCCCGAGATCTGCGCGCACAAGAAGACGCTGCGAAGATTCTCAATGTACGGCAACCTGAAACCCCAACTTCTGACAAGCGAAAAAGAACGACGAACGCGCTAACTTTCGCTCCTCTACCACCCAAACACCGCCCAATACGGAAGGGAGCACGCTCGTAAAACTCAACTACACCCCCCAAGCAACTAACTACCTCATATCGTGACTACGTCACTAGGGGGGGAGTGATGTAGCGTTCTACGAACGCACAAGTCTACTCAGGTAAGGTTCCTATCTTCAAAGAACGTACTTACCTGAGAGCGTTGCACGCGCCCACAGACGCGTGCCCCAAAGCCCGCGATAGGGCCTGCAACTCGCAGCCAACGTTGAGACCGACACCAAAAAAGCAAGGAACTGAACGTTCCCAAAGCTTTTTAGGTCAAGCTCAACAATTATAACTCTTCATGCCTGAAACAAAGGCATAAACATCCATGCGTTCTAATCCTAAAAAAAAACCAATTCCCAAAATGCCATACATGCTGCCTGCGCCCAGGAACATCTCATCGAACCGACAATTCCGAAATTCGATACAAAAGAATTGCTACCATCAAAGAATGAGCCGATCAACGGATGCACGTGCGGGTAATCTAACGCGAGGACCACCCAAATCCGTTGAACAACAGAAGGCAGCCACGACCTATCGCAATCGAATATATCTCAACGAGATATCCGATGATTTATGAGGAGTTAAGCCAACAAAGGCAATACTCCGGTCCCACGGCCACGCTAGAATTTCGCACCATTATAAAGATCTAATGGATTTCGATTCCGGGTACCAAGTTCAAATAAGACCCACCGACTGCACGTCAAAACAATCGCCGAATATCTCTGGTCTGGGCGCCAGATGTTCTGTGCAAACAGAAGGCTGTGGAAATGAAACTCTCTCAGCGATAATGATGATGTATGCAAGATGACCTTCCCCTTTCAGGAAACAAAAAATATCCCGTGGGAGGTGATAACATGCTGCTAACAGAAATTCGGAAGTTCTGTTAGCAGAGCAAATAGGGAATATTTTTTTTTGGATAGATACAGATACCAGTTTTGAATCTGGGTATCGTGTGAGCAGGATATGGTTGAGGGCGGGAGAGTGATTTCGATCGTCAAGGAGACGAAAGCTAGTTTTGTTACCGAACATCCATATCGCGAGGTCGAATTTTGATCGAGCATCCGAGGAGGCCTAGAACTATAGAAAACTCCATCGAGGAATCCCAACAGGGAGATATTCGCGTGACGAGTGTGCATCGTTAGTGCTGCGTGTCTTCGCATGATAACTCTTGTAGATACATATGACATTTTAAAATTTATATATACTCAACTACGTGCGAAATCAACAACGGATCTCGTGTCGCGACTGTAAGGCAACAAAAGGGAAAAATTGTCCATAAAAATAAAATTGCAAGAAACTATTCCTTTGTGTTTTGTGTTTTTGTGCATTCGCCCGTTGTTCCAGGTTGTTTATTTGTGTGTGTTACAGTGTTCAGGCGGAACACCAGCGTCAACGTAAATCATAGACAAATACCGCCAAAGAACCACCTGTGATCGCGCCGGTACGGTGTTCAATGCGGGATGTAAGGTTCCACCCGCGTATTATTCAACGTATTCTACGTGACTGGACTGTAAGAAGGCGTCCAGCCTGGACGGAATACCAGCAATAGTCCTTTAAAACTCAAGAACTGTCGCCGGTTTTTGGCAGACTCTTCCGCTTATCTTATGCACGGAGGACATTTGCTTCAATCCCGAAGAAGGAGAAAAAGTGTTTCCCACAAAATTACCGGCCAATAGCATTAGTGTCTATTTTATCTAAGGTGATGGAAAAGGTCATCAATACTGAATTAATTAAGTATTTGGAGTGCAACGAATTTCTGAACGAACGTCAATACGGATTCCGTGGCAGGCGGTCCACGAGAGACCTCTTAACCCTTATATTCGATATATGGACATCCGTGATTGAAGGGCAGGGTGAGTCAAGAGCCCTCGCATTGGATATCTCCAAGGCTTTAACCGCGTCTGGCACGGGGCATTGCTAAGCAAAATTCGTTCATACGGACTTACCCAGCAGCTTTGCGACTAGACGAAGAGCTTCCTCAAAAATCAATCGATCCGGGTTGTTGTAGACGGCGAGTCTTCGGACCTGTATCCTCTTCATTTCGGGGTGCCTCAAGGTTCTATTTTGGCTCCAACCTTGTTTTGGTTGACATAAATGATTTGTTGGAGTCAACGGGTATCAAATTGTTCAGTTTCGCGGATGATAGTACACATGTTTTCTCTTTTCCGATTGATGCATCAATCTCTCTCCAGCTGAAATGTAGCCAGGTCGACTCTCTGAATCACGTACTGGATAAGGTCCCGCAGTGGGGAAAAGCCAATCTCATCGATTTCAATGCAACGAAGACACAATATACATTCACAAAGAAAAGTGGATCATCGGTTCCACAGCTGGGGAAAGCATAAAACTGCTCGGTCCCACGGTCTGTGGGAATGTATCGTGGCATAATCACGTATCGAACATCGCCTCTGGAAAACTGAGATATCTTTTTAGAATCAAGAAATATTTTACTCCGGCTCAACTTCTTCTTCGGTATACATCCCAAATTAGAACCGCGCTCGAATATTGCTCTCGTGTTTCGGACTCTGGTTCTAACCATACCCTCGACCTGTCTGAGAGCATACGGAGATGACCGATCCTCCTGATCGAGTACACGGCGCTGACGTCGGTACTACAGTCGCTATCACATCGAAGGCGCGCAACTGACCTGTTTTACAGATAATATCACGGGTACTGTTCCTCGGAGATTCGTGGTGTTTCTCAGCGCAATTCGATTTATATGCGCTCCCTAAGGCAATCCTGTGGGGGTAGAAGTTGGTGTGCCAGACAGGGGCACGCGGTTCATTTAACTCCGCCAACAATTGTTCCACCAAAAGACATGTTTACCAGTTAGGAAGATTAAATAATTAAAAGCACTGAATGTTGTTTGATGTTAATCCGTTTACGTAAATTGTTCACCAACGATGATCCGCAGAAAAAGATAATAAAAAGGCACTGGTGTTCCGTGTTTAACTTAGTTTTTTTTATTGGTATTTGTTTTTTTCTTTTTCACTTAACTTAGAGCTTATCGTTAATAGTTTTAGATTGTTTTTTTTATAATTATATACAAAAATGAACACGTCTTTCCCGACACCGTGACCGCAGTCATGAACATTTAAACGACTTACTAAGCGGCGGCGTGACTAACCGCGATGATTATTGAATAGCGACTCGAAGCGGCGGCGTAACTCTCCGCTGTGATGGTTAAGATGTGACTGATCTCAATTAGGGATGAAATTTCAATTTTGAATTCGCACAGCTATTAGCCAATCATCATTGCGCTCTTTTCATGAATCTTCTCATTTGCATGTCTCAGTGAGGTGAATAATACTCGCGCATCATTCGACAGTCGCTGGACATGCAAAGAACAAAAGAGACAGTGCAATAACTTCGGGATTGGCTTAGCTTGTGCGCTTGTATCAAATGCAGTCTCTGAGGATGACCTACTTCCCTAGTGCTATGGCTGTGGTGATCTCAGAGTGCATTGAACTGTAGAGAGACAGAATTATGGAGGAGAGGAAAGTGTAGCTGGTGCTATTTACCTGTGAAATGAGATCGTTGATCTCAAGCGAATAGAGTGGCCGGGAAAAGCCAAAATGACGCTAAATTGGCTAGGGCAATTTATCGTGGGAACCAACTATCAGTTCACATAATAAAAAAGTGGGGATTCTAACTAAAAAATGAGATGACCTGCTTATGTATGCAACCGATTTTTCTCCGACCACATGTAATAATATGTTGGGTTGTACCACATGAGACGTCCGATTTTCGCTAGCCGAAAATAAGAAGTTCTCGAGTGAACATCTGTGTCAGAACGTTAAATTTTCTTTTTTTATAAAGTAAAATAGTACTGTGGGGGTTCTCTACCACACGTGAAAAACCAACCCACTAAACCAACCACAATACCGTCTGCATCCATGCATAATCACCCCCTAGCTGTTGGCATATACCTCCCCAAAGGTAACCGTTCCCAATAAGCATAACCCAGGTAAAGGATGCATTGTCTGAAAACATCACCGCTTGCAGAAAATGCACCTTATAACTTAGTTTTCATGTCATCGGCATAGTAACAAAAAAACCTAAAAACCTGGCTCTCGCATTTACTGCATTGCTATGGGGCAAAAGCCAAAAATTTGCCCAAACGAAGAATCGTTCTCATCGTGTGTTGCATAACTTCAATTCCATGAAAGGGATTAACTAACATGCAACACACACCAGGGAAACCAATCGGCGCCTAATGCCAACATATTTACACTGCCATGACACGTGCGCAGTGTATTATCCAAGTCACCCCAAGTTATGTCTAAACGACAAAAACTCGCACCAGCATCGCGCGCCAGGCTGTCGAAAATACACTCCTTCAGCATTATAACATGCAATGAGGAATTCAGCATCGGCCACCAGCATCGATGCGACGAACAATCGACGTAGTGTGGATATATTAACATCCAATATCCCATGTCGCACTACCGACGGACAAAACCCGGTTCGGATGCAGCTGCTCCCAATTACGTTTTCTTTTGTCGATTTGCGTCGACACGGTTTGGCAAGAAGAAACATCACGTACCCGTGACGTGATCAAATCGGAGATCTCTTCTCTGATCGGTCATCGCACCAACGACTTCACGATCGAGAACCATCCCTTAGTGGACAGTGCACTTCCACGAGAGAGTTTCAAAAACGAGTCTAATTCCACCACGAGTGCGCACACATCGCCCGGAGAGTCACTTACCAACGGCAGTCGCGCCCGCCGTTAACCAATCGTTGAGTGGATCGGAGTCTAAATGCAGCCCCCAGTGGCAGCACACATTCGAGACGAGAGTCGTGTTACCGGGCCTATGCATATCATCCGCGGGTTATGTTCTTTGCCGTCCGTCCGTTAAGTGTTCTTTGTTTTCCTTTTTTTATCATGTACAAATTATAACAGTAATGGTGTACAATCATGGAGTCAGATTAGGATGATCTATTCAGTCCTTGCAATTGGACCAAGTAATCAGTTTTGTGTCTATCAATTCAACTATAATATATAATTAATTTTGATCATTATGAATTCTAATACACGTATTCAGTTTTTGTGACTATTAAACCAACTTTAATATATAATTAATTTTGATCCTTATGAATTCTAATATCACATATAAGTAGTTAGAGCCATTAATTTTAAGTGAACCCATGTTTAGTTTGTGGACATTCTCTGTACTAATTAAAAGAACTAGCAAAAAAACCCGGACCAAAGCATTTTTATTTTCGGATCACCATTCCAACGCCAAGAATATAACGGCGGACGCAGATAGACAAAAACAACAGAGACGAGTAGTGGGGGATTTGGAGGTGAACCAGTGCCCCTGCTTGGCACAAGCCACAAACGTCGCACAACACCCACAAATACACATCGACGACCACGGAACACCCCCACAGTACGTGTGCTTGACGTGTGAGAATTTTAGTGTTCGTTACGAGTACAGTTTTTTTTTTCTAGGAATTGTTTACCATGCTGTCGGCAGTTTAAATTCGAACCCTCCTTTATGAATTTAAAATGGAACATAGTGCGTCATTGGTAATGAGAAACATTAATGACGCATTTGAGGATGTAGCGGTAAACGAATGCACTATACGGCGTTGGTTTGGAAAGTTCCGTTCGGGAGATTTCAGCCTCGAAAATGAACCGCATGGGACACCGGAAACGTTAGTTGACGGCGGTGTTTTAAGAGCAGCGGTGGATGCGAGCCCAACGAAATCGGTGTGGGAGATTACACAAAGCATGGGAATATCCGCAATGACAATAAGTCGACATCTTTCCCCATGACCTGAACGAGTTCCAAAAACTGCGGCGCCTGGAAATCTGCACATCGCTTAGATTTACAAACCAAACTGAACCGTTTTTGCACAGGATAGTCACCTGTGACGAATAGTGGATTCTGTATGATAACCGTAAAAAACCTGGACAGTGGTTGGATGCAGGTGAAAAACCAAAACACACCCCCAAGCCCGATCTTCACCCAAAAAAGGTTATGGTGACAATTTGGCGGACATCGAAAGAATCAATCCACTTTTCATTTCTTCAACCAGGAGAAACGATAAACACTATCAAATATTGTGAGGAAATCGACATATTGCATGCCAAATTGGATGAAAAGCAACCTTAATTGGTCAATAGATACGGCCCGATCCTTTTGCATGACAATGCTAGACCCCATACCTCACAAGTAAACGTGCAAGAATTGTTGCAATTGGCATTTGAAATTCTTCGGCATCCACCGTACTCTCCTCACGTTTCCCCAACGGACTACCATCTTTTGGGCAATCTGGATTCATTTTACCGGCAGAAGGTCTTCCGGAACCGAGAAGAGGTCATAAAAGCCTTTGAAGATTTCATTGCCTCAAAAAGTCAGCACTTCTACGAAAAATCAATATTTGACCTTGTAACACTTTGGAACAATGTCATAAATGCCAACGGATCCTATTTTGATTGAATAAAACTGTACGGAATAATAACACATTTCATGTGGTACAACCCAATATATTGCGCCAAAAAGGTTTCGTTGTCTTTATGCTCGAATGCGACCCAAATACCAGTTTTCGGGGAAGTTATAATAAATCGAACTTGCGGTGTCGGAGAGGCGTAACGCCTAGAGCAGTAACCCTCGCATTTTCATAGCACACCCCGACGTAGATCCTATTTCGAGGCAGTATTGATTTTATGTACCGAATCGTTCCAATCCCACTGTTGCGGATTCAACTGAATGCAGTCAGTGGATTCGCAACTGAATGCCGTCAACGACAACTAATCAACAAAAGTCAGCAAACAGTTGTCATAACAACAGAAACAAAAATCACAAACGAACTGTCATTCAAGAAAATCAAATTCTCATTCTTCGTTAGCTTTTCATGGAAACAACTGCAATTTATAATCAGTAGAAATCAAAGTAATCAGAGTTAATAAGGCAAATTGTTAACACCAGTAAACCATCTATATAGTTGTTATTGGAATCTGCAGTGTTATTCTTGTGCAAAGAGGTAATCATTTCACAATTAAAAGGTATTTCAATCCATTGCTTATAGACAACGGCACACATCGCTGCACGCCAGGAGAAAATCGGTCCTGACGTCATTCTTCCGGCCCACCAACAAGTTACAGTTGTTGGTGGAAGTTGCGTTCGACGCTTGCTGAACGCAAATACCCACCGTTCACAGTCTTATTCTAGATGTCGTTGGACTAAGGAGCTTATCTACATATGTGGAAATATTCCTACATCATTCGTCAAATGGCAATAAGAATGAAATTAGTAATTACCGCTCCTCCACCAAACTAACTGACATACCCAAGTTATTTGAAAATGTCTTGTACAACACCATGTTTTTCCATTGCAAGTCTACACACTCATTTGCACAGAAGGGTTTGCAAGGAGGGAGGCCGGCAATATGTAACTTTGTGCCAAAACAATACAATCAACTCAATTAACTCTCAGTGGCTTCGTCACTCCGGACACTCAACACCTGAAGGTCAATATGTCCAGCTCTTTGGTGGTTCAAATAGTTTAACTCAACTCGTCAATGAGCCCATCACACTGGACCTGTTTCTCACCTCCCACCCAAACAAATACACAATTGAAGTTTCTTCGCCCTTGGGCAATTCAGACCACTGTGTCGTGTCAGCTAAATTTCCTCTAACCAACAGTAACGTTAATGAGAAAGCTCCAAAAGAACAGTATGGTTCTACGAGAAAGCCAACTGGGAAGGTCTAAACGACCTTTTTGGGAGGTTAAATTGGACGTTATTTTTGCTCAATAACGATGTTGACTCTATAGCGGACACATTGACAAACACGATTCTACTTGACATGCGAACCTTTATTCCACACAGAGTAAAGAGTATCAAACCCAAGAGAAATATGTGGTTCTATGGGTAGAAATGGGTAGAAATTCTGGCGCAAGAATAATGACCTTGCCCAGAAAAAATAAATCATTATGAAAAATTTAACAAGCCTCAGGACTTGCTAAATAAGGCCAAGACCGGTTCCTGGTTGTAGTGCCTATGGTGATGATGATGATGATGGGTAGAAATGTATATGTGCCGTCGTTGGCACCGGTTCTACTCCTATCCAAGAAGTTACCCCATGGGTTGTCATCAATGTGGGGTAAAAGTTCCGCTTTCGGCTTTGGTCTATTTAGTTTGCTGTAGTCCAACGTTGGGTGTCTGCAACACTGGCTGCGTCAGGTGTCATCGTTGGGATGTTGTAAATTGTAATTCGTTGGGGATAGGACCTTTTGTTGTCTTCAGTCTCCTTGAAATACAGCTGTTAAGACTCCTTGTCAGTTCCGCTTTCGGCTTTGTTATCACCGGAGCTGACGATCACCTTGTGGAATGCACTTGCCGTGGATGCCATTCTAAAGTTCGAAACATTTTACTTCTGTAAACGATCGCTGCCTCGAGACACACTGATTTTATTAGGCATCTTGTCGATGGTCCTTTCTATATCACTATAATCGCGACTATCGTAAGGCAATGAAACGACACATCATTAATAAGGGCGGATCAATTAGCAAAGAAGCAGCAAAAGGATAAACGTCAAGGAATTTCAACGGCGAGCAATGCACTTCCCGATTGGGTCAATTCTAAAACCAGTCGAATGAGTTTTTATCTAATTTATTTATTTCATTCGATACTATTACTAAAACACAAATCGGATAACTCAAGTCTGGGGTCAGGTTTGGTTGATTTAAACTGTTGATGATGCACATTATCTATCGTCCTTAATTTCCACTCTCGCGCACAATCGCCTTCAATAGTACTTTGTTCGGATCGTCCTTTCGTTTATTGTATACAAAATTTTGGAACTGTGTTGGGAAGTTCTTAAACACAACCCTTTCGTTTGAGCGAGACAAATGAACAAAAGAAAAGAACACACTGCGTAGACATCATCGGACGCGCAACAACACTAGCGTCTTCACTCCACCCTTGACTCACGTTTTTAGTTTTACGAGGAGGCCCGATTTGCCTCCACGGAATCTCTTGGACGATTAAAGATATCGTAAGATAATTTCATCTTTCGTTTGTCGACACAAAAGGATGATTCTCCTTATATCGGTCCCAGCACAAGGGCGCGAGACACACACACGATGATCGCTTCTGCTGCTCATCGTGTGTGTCCACAAGTATGCGGGCCGTGGATCGATCAAATCTATAAGGTTGCAGCTGGTGCAAATATTTCGATATAGGGTTTGAAGTGTTTGCACGATCAGCGACTGCGTAAAGCCTTTATGCTGATCGTGCACATGTTGGTGGCATCTCCACGTAGTCGAATTCTCGATGGTAATTTTCCATGTTGAGAACTCGACTTGCTTGGGCGATCAGCCATATACCCTCATGTGTTTGTCGGTCGTATGACCGATCGATGTAGGCATGTATGCCAAAGGAAAAGCTAAAACATTTCCTGGATGTGTGCGGCTGGTGCGTAGCGGTATATCTCATTGATATAGTTCGGGCAATGTTGGTTGCTAGGTGATGCAAACAAATTGCCTTTATGTCTGGAAGACACCTGTTACATGATGGAAATCGAACCGAGACATGTTCAATGGATTGGTTCGGTTCATGTTGGTTGCGTGGTGATGCAACCAAATTGTCCATAAAGGAACATGCCTGTTTGGTGCTGATGGATTTAGTATCAGCAAATATTGTGATTTCATGCGTTTAAAGGCTTTATGGCTCAACTATAAAGAGGTGAGTACTTGCTTTCTGGGTTTGTATGCCCTAGGTGGGGGTAATGGGAAGATGATTGGTGGCGTTCAAGGGAACCGCCACAGTTCGATTCCGGGTGCAGAGAAGTCATTAAGGCTAAAGAGTTGAGCTTCCGGTTGTATCAATCAAACAATACTGAGGAAAACCGAAAAAGATTTAAGATAGCTAGAAATGACTGCAATGCTTATATTCAACGCGCCAAGTTCTGGCATGACCAGAGAGTGATACAAAAAATACTACACTCTCCCACAGGTAGTAGAAACCTCTGGGAATTCGTGAAAAATATTCAAAACTCGGTCTCTTCATCCATTCCATCGCTTATAGTCGATGACAAAGCAGTTACCACTGCAATAGAGAAGGCTAATCTACTTGCTGCACATTTTGCAGCCAACTCAACGCTGTCTGCCCCAGGGAAGTTGTGGCGTTTCCAACAGATACACATACAATACACAAGCAAATAGTGAAGAATGTCGAAAGGAAATTTGAGTAAGCAAAGCATCAGAGCCGTATACCATAGCGATAACATAACAATTCCACATCAGTTGAGTGTACTTGAGTTTAGAAATCGAATTCGTACACGCGGCAGTGGCCTGGTGGGTTGAGTATTGGTTAAATTTTTAGTGATTGTAACCGTCATAGCGTCAGTTCGAATCACACGTTCTTCACTACTGTCGCAAATGCTATAAAGTCATCTAGGCTACCTATTCTTAATTTGATTCCCGAACGACATCGCCCAGATTGTAAGCAAGTCTGACCTATCCATCTTCGCAGACATGAAGATATCTAAAAGGAAAGTCATCAACCGTTGATGTTAACCAGTTGAAAACGAACTTAGAAAACTGATTCGGTGCCAAAAAAGTTTTCTTGAGTTCAGCACTTATAAATATTATCCTAATACCTGATTTCGCAAACGCTCTTCGGTCAAAAGGTTCTCTATAATTTCCAATAGTCACAACTCTCTCAGTTCCTGTGTTTAAAGTGAAAACAGATACGAATTCCAACGCTCCCGTGACAACCGTCAGTGTCAACTCCATTTGAAAGTAAACTCCCAATGAACAAATAAAGACAAAGAATCGTTCTCTAGCCCGACTCCGTGTATGTAAAACTACCGAACAAGATGTTTCCTCGTCTATGTAATATCCAAACATTCAAAACAAAAATGAATCGAAACCTTTTTTTACCCCGACCTTCTCTTCTTTTGCTTGAAATGTACTTTGACATTCAAGAGTACCTTAAAATCCCCTTTTGTTGCGTTTTATATAAGAAAAGAGCCGATTACATCTGCATGTTATCCCTCTTGAGGATTCAATAGAAATAGCTTCATATGAATGTGGGGCCTTGATGATTGAGTCGCAAACTCTGATGAAGAGTCGTGATCGTGTCAACGTACGCCTTACACGTAAATTGGTCACCGCGACTGCTCAGAACTTCTTCAAGGTGCCTCTTTTAATCGTACCCTCAGAACGTGTCCCTTGTTTCACATCCATAATCCTGCTATGCCACCATTCTCTTCCAATCCTCCCCTCTACGAATTATTGTAAGTTAGATGCCAGAGTAGAAATAACATTATTGGAATACGTTAGGACATGTAATGAGCTTAACAATACATACTATAAGACAATATTATTTCGAACATTCCCAGTCACGCTCTTCCGTCACAAGCAGCAATGAGCAATAAACTCGTTGTTTTCTGATCTCCATAACATGTGTCAGTAGGGATTATCTCACCAATTACCAGGGAATTACCCTGTGTCACTCAATAGACTCTAAGTCACCCCTTGTCTATGAAGTGTGCTTGCATCATCGAACCCAAAACACTCTCAATTCTTGGCACTCGAACTAATTCAACTTCTACCTGGAACAATCAAATATTCAAATCTGCGAAAATTGCAGCCAGATGTTTAGGCTTTCTTAAGTAGTGCAAGAAGTACTTCTCTGGTCAAAATTTGTACATCCTATCACTCCAAATCCGTATGTTTGTCTAAAAGTGGAATTTAATTCCCATGTTCGGTTACAATACAAGCAATGAATCTGAGGTGATAGACGACACAGATTGAGATAAAAATGGAAAGTATTCTGCTTATCCCAATTCTGCATATATTACTACAAACACGACTCAATTAAACTCGCAGATTAGATTCCTCCTCCTCAAGTGCTTACTCACCAAAGCTACCAAATTTCATGTAAAGCCATCTTAAGACGGACAGAGAAGGCCACAGAATCGTTCTTCAGTCGAATTGCGCGAGCGGGGAACGCAGTGCAAGACAACTTCAATCGTAATTCATTCATATCCAACCTATATATATCGGATCTGCCTGTCTCTATCCCAAGAAGACACCAGACAATTCTTTCGTGTCCTTTATACAAAGCATTGGAGTTTTAAAGTTTGGGGATGTCAGACTGTGAGAAAAAAAAATGGTGTTGGATAAAAGGCTCGAACTCAGCATTCGACATGATCAACTTCTAATTAATAGAAAGATTATTGTATAAGGTTGGCCATTGCACTATTAACGGTGCAGAGGCTAGTGTCACCTTCGCAATAAGGTGTGTGTTTTGCGTATGTTATGCCCATCATGAATCTCTAGAATTGATTGAATCCCAAAACGTGAAATTCGATGGTACTTGATTAGTTACATTGAGTTAAAAAACGTACCAACGCTACTAGATGTAATCAAGATGCATTACAAGAGGATATTCCCCGAAAAAGAAACAATGGTCCCTAGTGTGTATGATAAACTGTGAGGTGTACGGAAAAAGCCCACTTTCTTGCTTTCTGGAGAGCACTACAGAGTTCATGTTGAAACAACTAACAACAAAGTCATGAAATCTTTCGAAATATACAGAGCGATACTACGTCATCTACAGACAACTACCAAACACGATATCTCACGCATCATAATAATCAATTCAAACCGAAAAAAAATCATCACCAGGGAAAACTCACGAACGTCTGTGTATGGTAAGTCGATACCAACAATGATTGCTCCATAGTGACATCACTGAATTCAATTGCCCAGAAAGTGATTTCTCAATTCTATCCCTCCGTCACTATGCAGTTCCTTTGCTAATTAACATCATCCCTTAATTAGTTTCTCCTCGGCACCCGGAATCTTTATTTCATTAGTCCCATGATAAATCACGACTGCAAGTTTCAGCCCCCGCTGGGCCGCAATTCCCCCACCCAGTTCAAATACGATACGAGATGAAAGGAAAACCCCATAAAAATTGAACCGACCGTTTATTCCCTGATTGCAAAATTTAATGACCGATGCAGAACCGAATTAACGCACATAGTTCTTTTATGGAGTGTCTTCAATTAAAGCCACCCGAGGGACGTTGTACTCTGTTCAGTGCTTCATGCTGTGGTTAGGGATGGTCGTGACCCCATATCCTTGCAACTGTTTCTTCAATGCAATCCGGCCTTTGACCGGGTGGTTAGTTCGTTGCGCGACCGGGACAAAGTAAAACCAGGCCAAGGTTTTGTTGCCTGTCAGACACATGGAGCGAATGCTCTTCATTTACCCTCTGCAGACTTATTTGAATAATTACTTGCAAATTGAATCACCGATAAGATAAAACGGACTTCCTTTTCCATAGAGTTTCCTTTATTTTGTCAGCAAATGCCTGTGCGGCAAATTCTCCTAACGACTTTCAAATATATAGTACTTGTGGTTTTATGCCAGGACACATTGGATGAGAATTCGTAAAGTTTGGCAGGCAACCTGCCGCGCGCACCATTAGCCTTGCACCCGTGGTAACAGCCATCAACTCAGACCAAATTAACGCAGTTTACGAGCAAAAGAAATAACCTTGAAGATTGTTTGGTGAAAGTTGGTGAATGTGGCCATAAGACCTGGACAGAGACAACTGTGCTGCATGAGATTACAATCAAATTTGAAACTACTAGACTGCGAAAAGTAGAGGCAACAGTAAACAGTTGGAGACATGTTCCCAAAGGACTTGTAAGGGCTAGGATTATCGGAAGTCCTGTGGTATCAAAACAGCACGGAGATGAAAGTGGGGGTACATAGGTGTGCAGACATCAACCGCCCAGCGAAAAGAAAAGCAAACAATTCAGCAACAAGCATAAAATTAAGAAAATATATATTAAGTGGCAAAGAAAACAGGAAAGCGGAATGTTGTGTAAACAATGAATAAAAATGAACAAAAAGACCCAAAAAGTAGCTAAATATTGTTCAAAAAAGCCGTTAAATTCATGGCACCCCTGGCCGGAAGCGATAAGCACTGTTACCACCCGACTTCAAATTTGACTTAACTTATCAGGTCCCACTGGGCATATTCACCTTCGTCTCATTCCTGGATATAAATTGCTCTGCAATATAGGATATCCTAAACGAAACCAATAGTGCGACATATGGTCGGCACCATTGGTACACTGATAAACCAAAAAGTCCAAAATTACCCCATAAGATGAAGGATATTCAATGAGACCGGCATGTTTATAACATCCTGTCTCTATACAATTTCATCTCACGCAGAAGACTTGTATCTTCGCGATACAAATTCATATCATATTCAGAGAGGGCAGCGTTATAGATAAAAAAATGTGATCAGAGCTTTACTTCTCCTATCCTCTCCGTTTTCAGACAGCGTTGCTTTTTGGCATATAAGGGTATTAAAAAAAAGCACGAGCTAAAGAAAAAGAAGCAGTAAACGAACAGAAACTTACTGAAGGGCTACCTAACCGGCTTCCATAGGGATTTGGGAACAACTCACCAAACAAGCTATTTCCACAACCAACCACAACCCCAACAAGCGGAAGAGACCGTCAGTATGGGAGCCAAAAACTGTTTTCTGTGTCATGACATTGAGAATCACTGGAGAAGTTGTCTGGACAGAAAGAATAGTAAGAACTATGTTCACTGAGAGTGTGAATGCGAGAAAATGTCAACTGTTACTGAGTGGGATAATTTTCAAAAATTTACAGAAGAAGCAGCAAGTGGAGTAGGGAATTGGTTCGCATTGAAAATGGTCTCACAAAAGGAATTTGCAAATAAAAAGGAGTTTGCAAATGTCAGGGGGAACATCATTTAGCCCTGTGAGTAGGGCGTTAGAATATACTCACAGCTAGGCCAGCTTGTCGTAAGAGGCGACCAAAGGCCGAGTGGTAGTGGGGGTCCCAACGCACTGTGCGCCCGGTGAAATACCACCCCATCAAGCTTTAGGCTCCGTGAAATGGTCGGGAGAAATCCCTGGCCATCTTTCGGAGCTTGGCTGATGGACCGGTTCGAGAAAAGGTTGGTTAGGTGGTAGTCGGTCCCAAGGTGAGATACCACCCCGTCACGCTGTACATTCCACGATATCGCCGAGAGAAATCTTCGACGGTGTTTCGAATGTGTGGCTGATGGCCCGGACCGACACGGGGATAAGTCATGATGGTGTCTTCTGATATAAAGAATTCCGGAGGTAAACTAGTCTCCCATTCGGATCTCCGGAGGGGACTATGTCAGGGCGAACATCATGCAGATATCATGATAAATAATGGAACTTTGAGAGGTTCGTCATCGCATAACCGGGCTAGCTCTCGAGGGTCGGCCCACGCTCGACTGGTGACGGCATTTTGTAACATCAGGGGCATCGGTTTCACCAATACTTATGTAAACGCCGTCCACCAATATTTGCAAACAACGAAACCTGATATCCTTGCCCTAACTGAGACCCAGGTCGATTCGTCAACTGATTCGACATATCTTCGTTGCTCAGGATACATTCGAGATTCCGTTTTAAGGGCGGAGTCTGCGTCTTCGCGCGGTCCGATCTTTAAACCTTTAAATTTCTTTGTTGTCTTTACCACTCCCCGAATGACGATCGACCGGTGAGATTTTTCGAACATCTTTCACATACCGTCGACTGGATACGGATCAACCACCCAGCTTCTGAAATTGTTGTCCTTGGTGATTTTAATGTGCACAATTCCGGCTGGTTGTTACATTCTAACAGAACCGACGAGGCTGGGAGGCTAGCGGAGATGTTGTTGTAAGCCACAACTTGACTCAACTCGTGGAGGAACCGACGCGAGTGCCGGATGCCCGAGGCGATTGTGCGAACACCCTGGATCTGTTTTTGACATCCGAGTATTTATACCGTAGAGAATTTTGATAGAATCAGAAACGCGTGCAACCAGGCGATTGATACCGCGAAGAAAGCTCACAACGACAGGGTGATCAATAAGCTCCTTCGGTGCCCAACTGGTTCGCGCTCCTTCTGTTCAATGGCAAGAGCTGTCAGCAGCAACTTCGCATCCTCTTCCTTCCCTCCGTTAGTGACAGACAGCGGAACGTTAGTCACGAATTCAAAGGATTAAGCTGATGTGTTCGCGAGTTTATTTTCCACCAATTCAAACCTCGATCCCGGCCTTTTGGAGCCACCTGTCATCGCGTCGGTACGGTCTTCCATGCGAGATGTGAGATTTCGTCCTCGCACTATTCAACGCATTCTACGTGAACTGGATTGTAGGAAGGCAACCGGCCCGGACGGAATACCAGCAATAGTCCTTAAGAACTGTGCTCCAGAACTATCACCGGTTCTTGGCAGACTTGTGGGGGTACGAGGTCGGGACGCCGCACGGACGAGAGTTCTACCTCGTCCCCACAAAATTGTCACTAAACGAAAGGATTGCGCTGAAGGAAAACACCAACAAAAGAACGAAACGTCACCACTTCATCACCAGGAGGAAAGTAAAAGGCACCGTTTAAATGTTCGAATGGCTTCCATTGTATTGTTCAAATTTTGTCTGTTGTTACAACTACACCAATACGCTGTGAAGTTTTTCCACACAAACACAAATGTCATGATATTCGGATTAAAAAAACTTGGAAACTTAACTTAATGCATCAACAACACTTAACATCAATAGTTTTAATTTAATTCGGATCACTGTTCGGAAATTAACTTCGACTAAAGGATGATACACACGACTCTGGTTGTACGCCTCCCCGTGCGGGAAACGGGGAGCGGAAGAAGAAGCGACCGTCGCGAACGGTGGTTGGAATAAGACTCCGCGATAATCATCTCGTGCAGCGATGATTCGCTTCTTGGGGTGAGTTTATGGTGTCGTGGTAGATATCCTCTCCAATAAGGATATCGTTTTTACCTACCACCAGAGAAACCTAAAGTCTCTCTTGGTGGTATGTGTGCGATCGTTCAGATCTGTGTGGTTTACACGTGCTCGAGGGCAATGGGTAAACGAAGCAGACAAAAGGGAGAAATGACCAAATGCGCCGTTGGTAATGCGGGTCATTGTTTACGCGATGCGTCGTCGCTATTATCGACGTTGGGAAAAAAAAGGTGCTAATGGGTTGGTGGACGAACCAAATCCCTTGCTAGCATTTGTATATGCAGAAAATCCGTTTGTGGGAAACGGATTTTATATTTGCATTGTTTATGCTTTGAATTCAATTGTAGCCAAGGGACGCGGAATGCGTATTTGCTTTGGTTTGCAAATTGTGCGAGTCAGAGAATTTTATTACTGGGAGAAAAAGGTCGCCGGCCAATGTGTACATAAAGAAATTTATCCCTGGTGAAGGCCACATGATATGTGAACCGTAGTTTTCTTTTCATGGAATTTATGACAAGGAAAGTAAGAGCTCTTACAGAGGATTTGTAAGCGAAGGAATGCTTGAAAAGGTAAGAAATCTTTTGCAGGTACTTTTAGGTTGTAGATTTGATATATATAATGCGTGAAGCATTTAAGATGCTAATGCGAATTGCATTAACGAAAGCTTATGCAGACTGGGTTGTGGTTATGGAGGTTTTTCAGGTAAGTAGGCAGTGGGGTTTGGCGGAACCGCCAGACTCTTCCGCTTATTTTATGCACGGAGGACCATTCCTGCCTGCTGAAAAATCGCTCGAGTTCAGCCAATCCCAAAGACGGGAAAAAAGTGTCTCCAACAAACTTACCGTCCGATAGCATTACTGTCTATTTTATCTAAGGTGATGGAAAAAGTCATCAATACAGAGTTAGTTAAGTATTTGGAGTGCAACGGACTTCTGAATGATCGTCAATACGGATTCCGTGGCATGCGGTCCACGGGAGACCTTTTGTCACTTATAACCGATATATGGACATCTGCGATTGAACAGCATGGTGAGTCAAGGGCGGTCGCATTGGATATCTCCAAGGCTTTTGACCGCGTCTGGCACGGAGCCTTGCTTAGCAAACTCCGTTCATAAGGACTTTCCCAACAGCTTTGCGACTGGACGAAAAGCTTCCTTGAAAATCGATCGATCCGGGTTGTTGTGGACGGCGAGTGTTCGGATCTGTATCCTGTTAATGCGGGGGTGCCCCAAGGTTCTATTTTGGCTCTAACCTTGTTTTTGCTTCACATAAATGATTTGTTGGAGACAACGGATAACAAAGTGTTCAGTTTTGCGGATGATAGTACGCTTGTTTCCTCCTTTTCGAGTGTTCGGCCGATTGGTGCATCAACGTCGCACCGGCTGAGATGTGGACAGATTGACTCTCTGAATCGGGATCTGGATAGGGTCCTGCAGTGGGGAAAAGCCAATCTTGTCGACTTCAATGCAACGAAGACCCAGTATACAACATTCACAAAGAAAACTGGATCATCGGTTCCACAGCTGATGATGAATGGCCGGGCCCTCGAGACTGGCGAAAATTTGAAATTGCTCGGCGTCACGGTCTGTGGGAATGTATCATGGCATAAACACGTGTCGAACATCGCCAGGTCAGCCTCAGGAAAACTGAGTTATCTTTTTAGAGCCAAGAAATATTTTACTCCGGCCCAACTTCTTCTCCTATATAAATCGCAAATTAGACCCGCGCTCGAATATTGCTCTCATGTTTGGAGCTCGGCACCTAAACATACCCTCGACCTACTTGAGAGCATACAGAGACGAGCGATCCGCCTGATCGGGGACTCGGTGCTGACATCGGGACTACAGTCACTATCACATCGAAGGCGCGTAGCCGACCTCTGTCTGTTTTACAGATTTATCACGGGTACTGTTCTTCGGAGATTCGTGGTATTGTTCCATGCAATTCGGCTTATATGCGCTACACAAGACAATCCGACGGATCGCACCCGTTTGTGGTTCATCTCCCGACGGCGCGAACATCCCTGTATCAGAACTCGTACCGTTACAGAGCGGGGAAGCTGTGGAACTTCCTCCCCACGCGAGTGTTCCCGGAGCGTTACAACCTGCAACTGTTCAAAAAGAACTGCAACAGTTCATGCATCTCGGGGCGCCCACTCGGCGCTATAGGTTCGCCTCTCCCGAGAGAAGTCTAATAAAAAAAAATGGTTTACACAGAATAATCATAAACCATCAGAGGACCGAAACAAAAACGACTACACAAGTCTGAAATGATGAAGGTATGTAATGCAACCAATCGTTTATAAGGGCTACGTCGATGGCGCGTTAATTATAATACGCACTACAAATGAAGATCCAGACTCCCTAACCAAAAAGATGATACTGCTGGGCCCTGCAAGTCTACAAAAGCCAAGGCAATGTTACTAACTATCCAATTATATTAGACAGCGATGTTGAAATTCGAAACCAATTATCCCAGCTTGTTCACACGTACAACATAAATAAATAACTCTGGCAAGAAATATAGGGAAACGTTTGAGAATATACATTTCACCGACAAAACTACAAGGCTATAGCAAACGTTTACCTCTCCTGCATGGATCATCATGCGTCAGAGAAAATTTCCGGAAACTCCCATACGCGGGCTACAAACAAACCCGAACAGCAGTTTCCAATATTTAAAGCAAACTTCAGTACCAAATAAAGCAAACAAGTCAGCTGTGCTAGGAAGATGGAATTTCGAACATTCACCTCACAGAAATGAAAGACTATTATGCATTGCATATGACTAGATATTGCACCATAGTTCAGTTACCTGAGATACCTGAGAAATTGTATAAAAAACTATCTTAGATGCCCCAGATCAATACTGGGGATCCTATCGGTCTGGCAACTACTACCACGTTAAAGCAAGAATTTATTGAGAATGGTTAATGTTGTCTTTGGGAAAGGGGTGCTATACCAATGTGATACTGGTGATACTTAAGACAAATTCGGCTACACGACGGCAGGACATTTGGTCTGCAAGAAATTCAAGATCTTCTTTGGAGATGAACACACCAGATAAATGTTCGAAAACGTACCAACTTAAGGAGCTCTAATATCTCGCTGATCTGGTATATAGCCCTGCATGAACGTGATGGATGAGAAAATGAATAAACTTGTTATTCGCAAAAAACCCAGGGCTGACTGAATTCGTATTCAAATAAAAGGGAGGCTGCTGTATAAGCACCGCGGCACGTTCCTTAAACGATTCTGTGACTGCCAAAATAAAACAAGACTTGTGTCCGGGAATGAAGTTGCACATAGGGCACATGAGACGCTGCTTTAATTTAGGAGAGGTATAGGCCTTTTGAAATTCGGCCGGTTTAAATAAAGTGAAATATTTTCTGCATCGTTTAAGAAACCCCACACATTTGACTTGTACCTCGAAATAGATTGCGCTACACCATCTTTGAGTAACGATTAAAAACAAAAACAAAAAATAATAGAAAGTAAGAATTACGCTAGATAGCCCGTAATTTTCAAGTTATTGTATTATTGAACCGCAGATAATCAGTAACACTGATGAACGCTAAATAAGATGATCTCGGTTAAGAGAATCAATTATAACAAATTGACAAATACATTTTCTTCGGTCTACGAACGCGATATCATCTCCGAGGACACGGTTCAAATTCCCTTTGTTGCCTTAATAACGTAATAAAATGGCCTGTGTCAAAAATACAATCCGTGAAAGAAGAGTCCGGGAATATTTAATTTGTTTTAGAGCCTTGCGAATTTTCGAATTCCGCTGGGAGGCAAGGGGTAATCAGTCCCTTTTTTCACAAACGTGCCCATAAAAGCGGATTTTATGGTACCTTTAAATGACAAAGCACTGTGTACGTGGAAGAAGAGAATGAGAATCAGGAGAGAGGTTGTCGATGAGCATTGGTCTTGAATGCTTAGATATAACAATAATAAGAAAACGTTATCAGGCAGAGTATTCCCCTTTCTTATGATTCGGGCGAAGGCATACATGTATATGAAGGAATGGGAAGTTCTAAATAGTTGAGTTCATGTCATTGCAGTCTTCAGTGTGATATTGAATTCCAGTTCGAGTTTTATAATATACACACTTGTTACTAATAAATTGAATGTGATAGAGGTTGAGAAAGTGTTTACAGTGTTTTCGAACAGGATACAATGCAGTGGTTCGCATTTTTATCTTTTATATTTTATTTTCTTATTTATTTGATTATTTACTTATTATTTTATTCTTTATTTAATTGTTCTAATCTCTTGTTATAGTTATGTTAATTTCCCAAATTTGTGTTCCTAATTTAGTTTGTTTAAGATCAAAGTTTTTCTTCTTTTTTTTTTTCTTGTTCTTGTTCTTGTCTTCCTCGTGTTTCTTGTTTCCTCTTTATCCTCTTGACGTGCTGTATCGCTTATCTTCTTGTTTACCTATTCTCTATAAATGTACACCCACTCTTCTTATGGCGTGACCCATCTGCTCGATCGCGGTATGATGGCTCTCATAATGAAACTAAAAGAGGACCTCGAGGCCCTCAAGGCTGAGAACGCTGTCCTCAAAAATAAATTATCGCGATTATTTCGTTCCCTCTCACCAGCATCACCGTCCAGTACCACTTCAGAAACTTCTGATTCGGAATCAGAGTTCGAGCCCGAACTAGGAAATGTCACTGACAGTTCTGACGCCTCAATGAACGACGGTGACTCGCGTACCCCCACCCCAAACTCATTTAGGGCCCCAGAGCGCAAAACGCCACTGCTAACAGTAAGATGCGAGGGAGGCTCCTCCAGTAAGCGTGTGGGAAAGCAATATGCACCAAACACAGGCACACGGTTCACTTCTTCCACCAACAAATGTTCTACTGCGCGAAATGATCACCAGGTAATCCAAGAGAAGAGATGAAATAATTCACGCACTGGGGTTGTTTGTGGTTATTGCTTTTTAATTTGTTCTTTTTGCTTATTCACTTAACTTGGTGCGTATGATTATTAATCTTTCATGTAATTCCTGTACAAGATGTGACACTGGCTTAATTCTACTGTACGACCGCAATAATTAAAACAGACTTTACTTGACTCCGCGTTTGAAATTCGACGCTGCATGTGTGCATGCAGCCGTGAGTGAAAAATGACTCGATTAAAAATAAATGAAATTAATGTTAGGCCCGAACGGCGGCGTGACTGATCACTGTGTCGGTTGAGATGCGACTTCGTCAACAGACGCGAAATAAAATTTTCCCTAGCGGCGGCGTGACCTAACCGCGGTGATAAACGACAAGCGACTGACTCGAATTAGGGATGGAAATTGAGATTTCTGCTTTTGCACAACGATCAGCCAATGGTAATCGTGCTCTCTTGTGCATCCCTTAAGTCCCCACGCTCATCGAGGTGGATAAGTACTCGTGTACTCGTTCGACGTCGATGGGCGTAGAAAGGATGAAGAAATCAAAAGGAAAGCACTATAACCCAGGGTTGATCTGGCTTAGTGTGTGTGTGTATTAATGCAGCGTCTGAGAATGATCCACTGACCTAGTGCGGTGATTGTGGTGATCTCAGAGTGCATAGTACTATGGAAAGACAGACTTGTGGAGGAGAGGAAAATGTATCTGGTGCTATTCACCTGTGAAATGAGATCGTTGATCCCAAGCGAATGGACGGTCTGGGAAAAGTCAATAGGACGCCGCTGATGTTTGGGAAATAATCAGCGTGAGAACCAGACTCTAAGACGCTGAAATAACCCCAGCAGTTTCGCTATGATGCACGGCGTCGTTTGGTTAGATTTGTTGTTGCTAACCGACATGATGTGATTTTCGATGGAAATCTCATGGGCTAGCAAAAATGGAGTTGCCGTATGGCAAAAAGGTAGCTGAATTCAATTATGAAAACATGATATTTCAGGTGAATAGCATGGGATAATGTGACGCGCTGTAGGCGGTCGAAATTAAGTTGGAATTGTGGGTTGGTTCTCCATGTAGTATAGAGAACCCCCACAAGCGTATCGCCACTGGCTGCACGCCAACACCACCCCCATCATCATCATCACCATCATGTGCCCTTAAAATAATGTCGACTCTCCCGATAACTCCAAATACGGAAAAAATTGTACTTCCGCAGAAGTCGTGCCCTTCGAGGGCAACTCCGGTAATTGACCCAACACTAAAGGCCGCTTGTGTTCCCAACACTGCGACGCCAGCGGTCGAGGTCCGCGCACCTGTCTCTAAAAAGTAACAGCAGCGCAGGGTCTTTTGTTATAAAATTCTTTGTGTATTTATATATGCACTGCACACAGAGAGATAGAAAACGCACACACACAGAGAAATAAAACACACGTGACTGTTCTTAATCTACCGACACTTTATTTATAAAATAAAAACTTGGTTTTAAACCCTTTAAGTTGGGTACATAATTCAACACACAAAATTCAGTTTGTCTAAAACAATCTTTTTAATGTTTGGAATCTGAGAGACACACAACACTGAATGATCATCACAGCGAACACAGTCAAACTATTGAGTCAAATGCAATTTTTGGGTTTTGTTTTGAATCCAATTCACAAAATTAAGTTTTTCTAAAACAATCTTCTATATGTTTGGATTCTGAGTGAAAACACAACACTGACACTGAATTGAATTTACAAAACGTATCCAAAAGATTCGAATTACTGCACGATGTTTTTAAATGGAATATTTTCCGGGGAGATAAATATTATCCGCGAAAGGAACTCGACGAAGTCGTACGGTAACCACCGTCAAAGAGTTACCCGCGACTTTTTCTTCCGTCTCCGATGACGGGTATTAATCGTTTTACTTTTTTAAAAGGAATTTACGCGCGATCGGCTTTCGCTTTTACGTCCGTTTTGGACGATGGTTTTAATCAGACTCTTTTTAAAATGAATTTAAAGCGCGATCGGCTTTTTTCGTGTCCGCCTACGATCACGGTTGTCTACAGACTCTCTGATGGAATCCCCAAAACCGGACGACGTTCATATACACACACACTTATCTCTCTTTCGGTCTTGCAGACCGAAAGATACTTCCATTGTTTACACACAATAGATCTTTTTTGATACACATGAGGTATGCTTCGCAGTACATTTCCTGATAATCATAAACATTGTTTTACAGGTACTCATTGGATTGGATATGTTTATTTGGATTAATCAACATATGGGGCTTCACATGATGGTGAATCCTGTTAATGGTGGGGGGTGGTCCCCAAAAAGGGTGAGTATTAGGGGATGGTGGGCGTTGCGTGTAACAATTGGAAGAAATATTTTTTCGTACTTACAGAGGGAGATTTGTTTCGCAATCCTTTTCTTGCTTTCATGTATTCCAGAACGCTTCCCCCATTGGTGGTAAGGGGCGTTCGACCGGATTTCTTATTTTACGGGTATCCTTTCGACCAGCTGGCGCTGGGAGAAATACAGTCCACTACGCAATTAAGATTTTGCTGACCCGCTGAAAGCCAGCCCTCCGTATTCCACCAGAACATCATAAATAACATTCAAAAGTATGATAAAAAACAACTGCTTTGAAAGCACTAACTCAGACGTAAATTAAATCAAAACTCACCTCAATCGTTCTAATAAGATCCACTGACCAATCTCTCGTATTGTGGCGGTTGGGCAATAAGCTTACTGTAGACTTGAGAAACAATCGAACCAAACATTCTCACGGATGTGGATTTTTCTGGTTCCCGCAACATAGTTAGAAGTCAGGCACACGATGAAAGACATGCTTGTCCTTGTCTCGTTCAAGTCGACCTTCCCCCAACCCTTTTTTATTACTTTACAATTGTAGCAAGATTTATATAGCATTTGATACTAGGTAGGCTATAATGCCAATGGAAAAAAATTAATTGATATGTCAAAAACCGATTTGTGGGCAATAAATATAAACAATATTATAAGATCCATTGTCTAAATTCTTTACGACAAAGAACCACTGAATCGTAAATTGTGCTAAACTATCCCACCGTTCGTCGTATATTAAGGTCGTTGGCTGAGAATAAATGCAGCACTTCGCGTAACTGAGAGTTTCAGTAGGAAACTTAACCGTGTAGAATCGGGGAAAGTTTCAAACTTCGTAACTCGCAAGATTATTAATTTTTTAAAACTAGTGATTTATGTATATATCGCAAATATTTTTTCAGAGACTTTGTTAACTTACCATCCAAAATCTGCCGGCAATGATGTGAGGGACATGTCATTTAAACCTAGAACTGTGAGATTTTTCAACTGAGAGAATCCAGCTGGCAACCTCGGGATAGGGTTTGAACTAAAATCAGCCACTTGGAGGCTTTGTAGATGCTTAATGTCATCGGGAATGTCTGGAATATCTGAAAGGAAACAAAATTAAAATCGAATTATAGTGCTGTTAACAATCATTCATAGAGCAAATCGTTTCTAAAATTCCTTAGAAATATTAACACAAAGAACAAGTATTTGGCATTCGGGTTCCGGAATTTTTTTCTGAGTACAGTGACAGCGATCAAAATGTGCAATGTCAATGAAGTGTGAATACATACGCTTTGAGCGCAAAATGGGCATCTGGACATCCCTCACTATCCGTACTGACCGACAAAATGATTGACATGGGAAACGACCTCACTCTTATGCGGGTCCTGATCAGCGACCAAACTGACGAGATTAAATCCATGTCAGTCCGTACAGTTGAAGTTCAGGAACAGGTCTTCGCCGCGTCAAACAACGTCCCAATACAAGCCGAGATCCAATCTGCTCGTTGTTTTACTACCGATACACCGATCCTCAATTTTCATCTCTCGGATGGTGGCGATTCCATCTTGGTTGAAACTAAACCTGCGAACACTGACCACCCCCGCCCGCTCTATTCACCGCCTTGAATCAACTTGGTCCCTTGAAGAGTGGAATGAGAGGATCACTAAATTAAGCAAAAACAACTCCTCTGCTTTTACTATCACTGGCATCCCCACAAACGCCGGTGCTTCCTGGATATCCAACGTCTTCCTATAGAATTACGAAATCAGCATCATTAACGTCAACAAGATCCCAAACCACCCACAACTCATTGTCTTTTCATATCCCCTCTCCCTATGAATGGCTATTCCATCACCCAACAGGTGACGCGCTTCAACTGGGTAAATTTTCCGTTTTCATAAACGATAGTAACATGAACACTTCACTTATTCATAAAAATAACCCCACTCGTAAACGTCCCCAACTCCCTCGCGGTAATTCAACAACATTCCCACCCAACACTTCTTACCAAGATAGATTTTTACTACGACACAGCCAATCCCCCAAACACGCTATAACTCCCCACCCCCCCCCCCCCCCCCCCCCCCCCCAAAATCTATCGCCCGGCCAATGCATACCCTCAGTCTCGACCGGCACTCTTCGTACTACCCGCCCCAAATCCACACTAACCCTTCCTGACCTAATTAAGACAACTCTGATTCCCCCAATAAACGGAAAACCGATAACCACAACCTCTCTCGTAAAAAGACGTTTTCCGTTAAGCTTCCCCCTAATAGAGTCTCTTTTAACCCTAATCCCACTCTTTCCAGGGCCTCACTCTCCCTGCTCATCCCATACCACCCGCAGCCACAATAACATCAAACAAATATTATAATATAATAATATAATATTAACCCATCACACCAGTCATTTTCGAAGTCCTTTTACTCTCCCAGCTCTACCCAACTATCTACCGCCCCATATAATTCTAGGCACTCATCGCGTTCCGCCCCCTTAGAGCCCCCCCCCCCCCCCCCCGCCAGCAGTATAACTCCCCTTACCCTCTATTATCAGAACGTAAGACGTCGTCGCTCGCAGACTCAATCCATTCTGAAAAACGTCCATACCCCACCTGTCAAAGTTTTCGCTTTAAGTGAAATGAACTTAATCCCCAGCATTCATAACCTGGAACTGATTCCCCCCACGTTCACCATCTTCCGCGATGACCTCCTCAATCATACTACTGGCTTTTCCCCAAGCCGAGGAGTGCTCATCGCTGTCCACAACAGCCCCGAGTCGTCACTTGTCCCTTTCCCTACCTTATTCAAGCTGGACTTTTTGGCTGTCAAAATCACGCTTCCTCGGAAATCAATCTTTGTCATTTGCTTCTTCTATATCTTGCCACCCCAGCCTATTGAAGTTTACGAGCTAGCTCTTAATGGTATCGACTACATAATCGAACTGAGTAATTGCAAGGACGATATCATCATCTTCGGAGATTTTAATCTTCCACAACTCAATTGGGCTTTATCTGACGATTATTCACACTTCACCTCCCACCCCACATCGGCCAAAGAATGTCTTTTCATTTATCGACTGGATGGTATCCCTGCAATCCTCCTCAATTAATGCTCATCCATTCTCGCTGCTCCTCTCTTACTGATCTTCAATGTCTCACTCTCTCAGGGCGCATTCCCCCAAATTTTGAAAACTTCCTTCATCGCCCCCATCCAGAAGAAGGGTCCCAAAAACGATGTTGCGAACTACCGCCCCATCGCCAAACTGCCCCACTCGGTTTCGAACCTAGATTGCTGAAATGGATTCCTTCCTATCTAATGGATAGACTTTATTCCGTTCGTTCAGGTCCACGATATCCAACCCCTTCCTTGCCGTCTCCGGGGTGCCTCAAAGTAGCCACCTGGGTACTCTCCTATTTATACTTTCCACTAATGACATCGATAGGGTCATTAAGAATTCTACCTTGTCCATATACGCTGATGACACCAAGTTATACAAGATCATCGAGTCACCTCTTGATTCTGCACTGCTGCAATCAGACCTTGACAACTTCTCGAGTTGGAGTAACAGAAATTGCTTTCTACTTAGCATCGCCAAATGCCAATCGATAACCTTTTCCCGGAAGCGTATTCACTCATACTCACATTCCTATACTCTTCATAACCAAACCCTGACCATTATCCAATGTATTCGAGATCTTGGGATCCTTTGCGACAGGAAGCTTAACTTACGCTCTCACATTGATGAGACGGAAAGCCAATTCTGCCCTCGGATTCGTGAAACGATGATCTGAGGAATTCTCCGACCCTTACGTTACTCGATCCCTTTACCTTACTCCCGCCCGTCCTCTGCTTGAACGTGCTATCCACGTATGGTCTCCTTATCACACGCTGTAGAATCGAAAGTATTCAACGTCGCTTCCTTCGGTTCGTTCTTTGAGGGCTAGGATGGCAAAACTCCTTAATCCTTCCCCCGTACATTAACCTTCTCAAATTAATCAACCTCAGAACTCTTGAGGAGCGCAGGGTCGTGGCTGACATAATTTTCATTCATCGGGTCCTTTCCGGCTTGGTCGACTGCGCCTACCTCCTTAACTTAATTACTCTGAACACAAACCCTCAAAATACGCGTAATCCCCGCCTTCTCTACATTCCCCCTCACCGTACCTCTTATGGTCCCAACGAATCCCTTTCGCGGATGCTGAGAAATGTCAACTCCAATTTCACCTTGTTTGCCTTGGACCTCTCTACCCATACTCTCATGCAGCGCCTCCTAAACCATTCTTGCCCCAATCTTAAGCGGCGCTTCTACACTACACTATAACCTGCCCCCACCTCTCGCCCCACTCCTGCCTTCTTAATTTGTCCTGGTTACCTCAGGTTAAGCCTAGTTAAGACAGTTCTTAAGCTCTCTAGTATGTAACTTATAAATACTTTAGTTGTAGGTAATTATGTTGCTTGAATTAAACCAATAAATGGCGTGGTAGCCCCCCTCAACTGGAAAGCAAATATAATCAAAAACGTGCATGACAAGTGTATAGGACAAAATGTAATTTGAAATTCTCGCCGTTCTATATATTTGGCGTTTAAATAGTTTGACGCATGTATACGGTGATCTACCTCCCGTATTCAAGGCGACAGTTCGGCTTTTCAGCCACTCTGTCCCGGTGTCCCTAAGAGTATTTTCAGGACGTAAAAGTGTCCCCTTTTCGCAAAACTGTAAATAACAACAGTAGATTGTCACCAAAAATTTCCTTCAAATTTTCTGATTAGGCCTGCCTTTTCTCAGGAAATTTAACACGCCAATATCTAAGGATGTGGGCGCAGCCGCTGTGGGAGGAGTATGGGCATATCACACAATACAGGAAAAACCAAGACTTTGATCAAACGATTATATAGGGTGGACCATACATTTGAAACATGAATAGAAATAAAACTACAAATGTTATTTTGTTGATCATTTATTTAACGTAATAAACGTTTATTGAAATTTTTTTTTTAAATGACATCGTCGAGATGTGCCCCGTCTCGTCGTTGGCACTCCTGCAATCGACTACGCAATCTTTGGAAAACTCGCTGACACATGCTGCGAGGTACGGAAATTCAACCTCCCGAATGTTCTCATCGCTTCTTCTTGAACGTGATCGCCCTGTTTCTTTAATATTCGTTGTCGATCCCGTTTGCTCAAACTTCTTGACCGACCTTTGATTAAATTAACACTTGGACACTCACTTACACGGCGTAATCCGTATTCAATTCTAAATGGGCGTCGTACAGTAACGTAGGAATCGTTGTTTTTGTAAAATTGTTTTATACAAAAAGCACGCTGTTGTCCCGTGAAACGCTCCACCGTAACTTAAATTGCATGAAGCGACGCACAATTCCCCGCCACTCGCGCGCCCCTCCCTCTAACGGTTTTTAAGAAATCAAGTGTTGCGAAAATGTATGGCCCACCCGATACTTCAAAATTTACACAGCCTTGTGTAGAATCGAAATTCAGTTCGATGGGTACGAAAATTGAGTAGTGAATGTATTAGTTGCGCATGGCGACTGGCGATTTAAAAATTTGCCTAAAGAAAACGAACTCTTTTCTAATTGCCTAGGTAATATAGGCGGAGTGTGAAACATAGAAGATTGTTGGCAATAACCTGCATCAATGGCGGCTGATATTTCAATATCTCACGTGGCCTTCCTATGTTGTTGTTGAAAGAAAAGTAAAAGTGATCGTAGCAAGCACCCATTTCATAAGTATGAGCTACATGTATTATATTGTATCATACTATATGCAAAAACGCTCGTGGGCTGGTAAAGGATCCAAAAATATTTATGCAAAAACAACAGTGTTGAAATTATGTAAACAGCAAAAAACACTAAAGATGAAAATCAGAAGTCAGTCGTATTGAAAATAAAAAAGGAAGTCGTCAAGAAATTTCGAAATTTTTACATCGTGAAAAAATAACTCCTAATATGGATTTGTCAACAAGAAAACTAGATCAAGAGAAGGTTTAACGGAGTTTTTCGGTGGCGACTGATTATTACAAAGAATAAATCAAAATCGAATTACACTAAAATCAAATTAAATCAACATTATTTGAGAAATTAATAAGGAAAAAAATGAATTAAAACAAAAATTGAAGAAGGTAACATGAACTAGAGAAACCCCTTAGCAAAGGATACAACAAGTTTAAGACAAATAAATACAACGTTAAGGAGGAAATAAAAAACTAAAATAGAAAAATGAATAAGAGTAAATGCATTAATTGAACAAAAAGTCAAATTACATTTAAGAAATTTAAAATATTAAAATTACAATGTAAAAGTGCGATCATTATTATCTAGCAAGAACTGTTTCCTACTTCTTTAGGTTGGCGTAAAGTTTATGAGGTCAACGACCCAGAATGTGATTTGGATACCCAACGGATACTAGACGACGACACAATGCAGCTTAACAATGAAATCTTAACTTTACAAAAGGCTGCAAAAACAGTAAAAAGGAAATGGTGTATTGCGGAAACAACTTGCAGGCAAGGAAAAAAGATAAGTATCATACATTGTTTTACTTTCTGCACTAATTTAAGGAAGCTCAGAAAGGTCAATTATGAGACTGACCCAGTTCAGTAAAATACTATAAATTCTATAACACGTAAACTCGCACTTGTGTCGCTAGATTTTTTTATTGCGAATCCTAACGCTATTGCTAGCATACGTCTTTCGCCCTGTTACGACTTACCGTGTCGTCCTCGTTGCGACGCTGACCGCCGTACCACGCAACGAAAACCAGCCCTAAATATTGTTTACCGCTAAATGGTTGACATGAAGAGTAGCTGCGCTATTTATTATCCAAGGCAAGTTAATTGCTTAATTGTGGCATCAGCACGCAACGAAAGCAACACCATCTCTCTTCATACGACTCAAGACCACAAACTGGTTGCTTTGTTTTAACATCTCCCCTGTGATATAGCACTTACCCTTACGCCATTCTTCCGTGGTCGGATATAAACAGTTCTTATCAAGTGCACATTTGAGGCGGATAGAAATCATCAAATAAGGATTCTATTTACTCCGCCGCTTCACGGAAACAAGTTTACTTTGAATATCTGGTGATACTCGAAGATAAAACTATTCTTATAATGTATTTTATCAGCGAGTAGTGCGAACCAATAATCACCGTCTGAAAATGGAGCGCACATAAATTAGAAGCGTAATCGGGGTGTTTGGTCCCTCTACCCTAATGTTTCCTTCTTTTATTTGGAGTTTTACCTTCTCCATGCCTTTGGCGTTGTTTGTGGTTTAATTTCACGACAAAGAGACTCATCCGCAACATTGTTATTATTATTATTATTATTTATTGGTCTATTGGAACCCGGAAGTTCATGACCTCACTGACTCGGCTACGCCATAATTCCCTGTCCTGTCCACTCTACTTCCAGGAATGACCATCTAATCCGATCTCCTCAAGATCAAACCTGACACCACCGGAAATCTCTATGTCATATTGGTTAGTAACAACCAAGTTTGACCAAACGACGCGGTTGCATCATCGTGCAACCGCTGGGGAAATTATCAATTATTTAATTTGGTTCCCACGGTCATAATTCCCCAGCCGATGTAGTGTCCCTTTTGACTTCCCCCAGACACTCTATCCGCTTGAGATCAACGATCTCTTTGGTCAGGTGAATAGCACAAACCATTTTCCTCTCCATCCCATTTTCATCTTCTCATAGTTCATTGCACTCTGAGATCACCACAGCCACCGAACTAGGTCACTCGCCCAGCCTCAGATTTTGCGGTGGCGCATTCATACAAAAGCCAAACCAACCCTAGGTCATTGTGCTCTCCCTTTTTATTTCTCCATTCTTCCTATGCCCAGCGATGGTCGAATGAATGCGCAAGTGTTTATTCACCTCGATGAGCTGGTAAGTGAAAGAATGTAAAGGAGAGCATGATTATGATTGGTTGATCGTTGTGCAAATCCCAAATGAGAATTGCTTTACATCCACCACCGGTGTCGGTCACGCCACACCAAGTCGTTATTCATGCCTCGATTTTTACATTTTTAAAATAATAGAGTCGAATTTTAACCCCTGAGAGGTGCACATTATAAAATCTAACCACGTCTCTACGCGAGTACGAAAGATTCTCTTTCCTTGTTAAAGCTTAAAGTCCACGTTAATTCTCTATTAAACGTGCATTAAATAGAACCGTTTAAGAAAGCAATAAATTGTGTCACGAATTTACCAAAACTAAAGAACAAATTCGTGTAACCGAAGTAAATATTTATTAAATCTGAGTATGAACGTCTAGTTAAAGAACCAATTCGTTAACCGAAAAATATTTATTAAATCTTTGTGTGAATGTCTAGATAAAGAACAAATTCGTATAACCACAAAAAAGAATAAAAACTAACTTCGATCCAACCAGGGTGTTTTATATACCTTCTTTTCCTTGGTGCTGTATTTTTTGCGAACAGTTTTCGGCGACGCAGTTGGTGGGTGATAGGTGAACCTAGTGCCCGTGATTGGCATCAAAACTTCAAACCCCCACAGGCCCATCTTAATCTTTGCGACCTGATTACTCTCACTATTGTAGGTTTGCTGTAAAGCTCTTCCAATTCGTGGTTATGGAATTTCCTCCATTGCCACCCCTCTTCATCATATTTACCGCCAGAGATACTCCTTGAAACTGTATAGTGGAATATGCGGAATTTGTTTTCTTCCCGTTTTCTGAGAGCCCATGTTTCGCATCCGTATAGAGCAATCGGCATGATTATGGTTTTTTAGACACGGAGCTTTCATTCAACATGTCGTATAGTATATACAGTGGTGGTTTATGAATGCCTAGTCTCATTAGCTTGTAGTATAACCCTTCAAACCAAACAGTGTCGAAGGCCCCCTGCAAGTCAATCAAACAGGCACATGTGCACTGTTTCAGACTTTTATTCCACTGAATGTCTGAAACCAATTTAGCTGCGGCATGTGTGGTTTCATGACCAGCTTTAAAACCAAACTGGTTATTTGGAATAATGTTATTGTCCTCAACCCATTTAAGTAGAGCCTTGTTTAGAACCTTCTCGAATACTTTACTGATACTCGTTAACAAACTGATCAATCGCAGATTTTTTGGGTTTGTTCTGTCTTTCCCTTTTTTTGGTAACGGTTGGATGTTGGCCGTTTTCCAACGTACTGGATAGTGTGCGTTGTTCAGAGCGTTGTTAAACAAGACTGCATATATGTCAATTGCGATTGGAGGAAGATGTTTGAGTACTATATTGGGTACTCCATCTATTCCAACTGAATTTTTGTTTCTTAATGCTGCAAAGACGCCATAGATGTCTTCACTATTCCGCGAGAATAATGTTGAATGAAAGGAAATTCGTCGTCAAAAGTGGCAATGCGACCTCCAACATTACTTACAAAATAAAAAACGGTCTGCGACAGGGAGCGGTGTTATCTCCGATCCTTTTTAATATTTACACTAGCGACTTGATAAGGTCGCTTTAGCAGGCTATTGCCTATGCAGACGATCTGATAATATATAGAACAGCACCAAAAATTGAAATCATTAACGGATTATTACAAGGGGATTTCAATGATGTTCAGCGATACTGCGACTACTGGAAACTCAAAATCAGTATCCAGAAGTGTGAAACCATCCTCTTTAGAACACCACTGGCTGAAGCTACCAGAGACACCAGGAAAAACTGACGAAAGCTAGCTATTATGGGACTGTGGGGGTTCTCTATACCACATGGAGAACCAACCCACAATGCCAATCAATCTTGACCGTTAACACCCTTTTGCATGTTTCGATTTCGAAACATGCAAAACACATCCCAATCTGCAAGCCCATCCATCCCGAACTTGCAAGAATCCATCTCCCAATCTGCAACGAAAGGCATTTCCCAAAACTCCCAACAGCATACAATTCAATAAAATACATTCTAAATCATCTCCCTCAATTACATCACCCACATATAATTTTTCCCGAAACCGCTTCGGCCAATTCTTTATTTAAGTCATATTCCTTCCTTGCGACCAAGCAATCTTAATTTCCCCGGAAATTCATATGCTGCAATAAAACGCATATTCAAACCTACAACGGAAAATTAATCATCACCACCAACTACACCGAGCCGCATACATTTCCCCGAAATTGCTTCGGTTAATTCTCTATCCAAATTATATCCCTCGCTTGCACCCAAGCAATTCCAATTTCCCCCGAAAACTCATGCCCATACTTGCTCGTGTTCTTAAAACCGATTTCTCGGTACACATAGCAATCGAGGAATCTAGCCCAGCCAGTACGACAGGAATTCCCGGAAGCAAACTCCCTATACAGGCATAGCAACTCATTTCGAAGTTCCTAGTAAATGGCAGCGAGTCGATTTTAGCTATGACTCAACCGCCACGACACGATGAATAGATTCTTTCCTTTATTGGTCAGTCGTCATCCAACTACCAACGCGCGCATATCAGATCGAGGTTCAGCCCCTCGTAACGTGCGCTCGGGGCGCGCGAAGTCCCGAGTGTGTAACCCAGCTCGCCGTGTCTTTGCCGGGGCCCTGATTTCTAATCGAAAATCATCTAGTCGTGTGTCGGGTTCGCTATCCCTAAGTTTGGAGTCGTTTGGTTATCATTAAATGTTAAGGTAGCGTACAACACGAACAATAAGCGGCGTCGCGGAACGCGGGCAACTAAACTCCTCGTAAATAAAACTAAGTGAACAATTAAAGCAACTCGTAAACCAACTACACCTGTGTGTTTTATTCCCGCGGTTTCTCTTCCTCGCCGTGCAGCAGCGTCCTGGGCGTTTGCCCCCCTCCATTCTCTTCGTTGTGGACAGGTACGGTGGCAGAGCGATGGGGACCGGAGCGAACCCTGTGCCGTACGCCGGCACCCATACTCCCGCCCCCACAGGACCACACCAACAAATACTGGAAACCAAAAATGTAGTCAAATACTTAGGCATCTGGCTGGATCAGTATCTATATTTTAACAAACATGTGGAGGCTGCGCTGGCCAGGGCAAAGAAAGCTTATGCTATGATAAGAAGACTGTTTCATAGTAGTCAACTTGACAGCAGAGTTAAAGTTATATGCTACATGGCTCTCATCAGACCGATGATCATATATGGATGCCCAGTGTGGTTTAATGTGGGACCTAGCTTAATGGAAAAGATTCGGATTTTTGAGAGAATGCCTCAGGACGTGTCTTGACTTACATCGGACTCCTGAATCCGATCACAAAAAATACTATCCCAATGAAGCGTTGTACAGTGGGGCCAATATAAACAGAGTGGATAACTTTATGGTCAAGCTGATCCGAGGGCATCTTGCGAGATCAATGAGCTCGCCGAACAATTTAATTTTTGGTGCATATTACCCAAACAATATGTATTATGAGGGGTACGTCGCAATGGCTTTATTCCTCCAAAAGCATTCCTTAGTCTTGACACGGACGGCCTCATACAAAATGAATCGGCTATACCGTTGATTTTTGGGGGGATGGGTGCGAACATACAGGGCAAAGTCTCTGATTGATTTCAACCCGGCGAAGGCCAGGACGATCCTTGTCCCTGTTCAATCCAAGTTGACATGCAGTCTCCACGTGACACCCCTGGATAGCTACTTTGACACCCGCCAAGTAGTGAACCAATGCATGCAGCGACATCCTGAGAAAGGTTGGCGAAAGGCTAATAACCAGGCCCGTAAAAATGAATTATTATGGCAAATTTAACAAGCCTCGGATATGGACCGGATACACGACGACGACCACAGAAACGAAAACGGCTAAACGATTTAAGGATTTTTTCATGGAACATACGCTCACTATACAGAGCTCGAGCTGCACAGCAACTAGCCGATGCCCTGTCCGAATATAAAGCTGACATAACAGCATTACAAGAAATAAGATGGACGGGGAGTGGTGTTTTTCAAAGAAAAGAGTATGACATTTATTACAGCTGTCACGCAAAACACCATGTGCTCGGGGTAGGCTTTCTAGTCAGCCAAAAACTGAAGCCTGCCATCATCGGCTTTAATGCAATAAATGAAAGGCTATGCACTCTTCGCGTGCGAGGCAAATTTAAAAACATAAGCCTCATAAACGTTCACGGACCTACAGAGGAGTTCCCTGACGACGAAAAAGAAGAATACTATGAGAACGTCGAACGGGCCCTCAATACCTGCCCAAGATACGATGTGAAAATCGTTCTTGGGGATTTGAATGCGAAAATAGGTCGGGAGCCGGTTTTCAGGCACTACGCAGGTTCCCATAGTTTGCATGAGAACACTAATGACAATGGACTACGAGTCATCGAACTGGCAGCATCGAAAAACTTGGTCGTTGCGAGTACCAGGTTTCCGCGTAAAGATATCCACAAAGCCACCTGGGTATCACCTGATGGAGCCACTCGCAACCAAATTGACCACGTGTTGATAGATCGCCGCCACTCTTCGAGCCTGATGACGGTACGAACGTACCGAGGTGCCAACGTCGACTCGGATCACTATCTTGTTGGTACAGTTTTCCGAGCGCGGATTGCCTTACGGAGACGTATTGCATACGTGGATCAAGTTCGAAGCAACACGGCTGCCTTACGCAATGAGAACACCAGCAACACCTTTGGTCATGCGTTAAGAGTCGCCATCGAAGAGCTCGACGGAGGGAGAGTAAGTCCTGGGGCCAGAATGCCGGGCGTAGAAGAGAAATGGACACGCCTTAAGAATACTGTCATTAGTACTGCCAACTCCATCTTAGGCAGTAGTCGTAGATATCGGAACGACTGGTTTGATGGTGAGTGCAAACTAGCAACTGTTCGTAAGAATGCTGCATACCGGGCAATGCAGCAGTCTCATAGGACGCGGGTGCGCGACGAGAAATACAAAGAGCTCAGAAGAACTGAAAAAAGACTTCACAGACAAAAGAAAAGTGCCTGGGAAAAAAATCTTGTCTGTGAAATAGAGAAAAGTAGAGAGCGAGGTCCGCACCAGGCGCGGAAGTTCTACCAAATAATCCGCAGTATGACGCGGTACACACCACGCTGCACTTACTGCAAGGATAAAGAGGGTAATCTGATCACCGATCCTGAAGGCATTCTGGAGCGATGGGAAGTGCACTTTAATGAATTGCTAAATGGTCAGCTCACAGAAGAATTGGAGGCTCCACCAATGCAAGATCAAGACCAAATGCTGCCGCCACCAAGCATTGAGGAAACACTAAAAGCCATTAGACAGCTAAAATCAAATAAAGCCCCTGGAGCTGATGGCATACCAGCTGAGCTGATCAAACAAGGAGGGACAGCGTTACATCACGCAATTCACGAGATCGTGGTGCACGTATGGGAGCAAGAGGAGATGCCGGAAGATTGGCGTCGTGGTATAATTTGCCCCATACATAAGAAGGGAGATATCACACTGTGCAGCAACTATAGGGGTATAACATTGCTGAGTACCGCCTATAAGATACTCTCCACTATCCTACAAGACCGGATATCCCCATACGCTAAAGCCATCATTGGTCAATATCAGTGTGGCTTCATCCCAGGCAAATCAGCAATTGATCAGATATTCACCCTTAGGCAGGCGATGGAAAAATGTCTGGAATTTAAGATTCCACTATATCATCTATTTATAGACTTTAAGGCCGCCTACGACAGCATAGCCAGGGTAGAACTATATAATGCCATGAGAGAATTCGGCATTCCAAATAAATTGATACGACTTTGTAGGTTGACCATGACCAACGTAACTAGTCAAGTAAAAGTAGCGGGATTGCTGTCCAAACCAATAAACATCTATAATGGACTCCGACAAGGGGGCGGTCTGGCCTGCCTCCTCTTCAACCTGGCGTTGGAGAAAGCAATCCGTGACTCTGGCGTTACAACAAGAGGGACTATTGTCACCAAGTCCAGCCAGATACTTGCCTACGCAGATGACATCGACATCATCGGTAGAACCGAATCGGCGGTACAGGAATCCTTCACCCAGATCGAGCAGGCGGCACAAAAACTGGGACTGCGCATTAATGAGGGAAAAACCAAGTACATGGTGGCAACTTCTGCGAAGAGAAGACCTAACGTTGGTCAAACTATCAGGGTAGTGGAGCACGAATTTGAAGTAGTGCAATCCTTTAACTACCTTGGGTCAATAGTATCAGCCGATAACAATATGGAAGAAGAAATACGCGAACGGCTGATTAAATCCAACAAAGCCTACTATGGTCTATCAAGGCTCTTTAAATCCCGAAATTTATCCAGAACATCCAAGCTACTACTGTACAAGACCATGGTCTTACCAGTACTCATGTATGGATCCGAGACCTGGGTGCTTAAAAAAAGGCACTCTGAACTCTTAGCCGCGTTCGAGAGAAAGGTCTTAAGGAGAATTGTTGGCCCCGTATGTGAGGGAGGACGATTCCGGAGACGCTACAACCATGAGTTGTACGCAATCTACCTTGAAGCTCATATTGTAAGAAAAATTAAGCTCGGTAGACTCCGGTGGGCGGGACACCTAGCTCGAATGAGCGAAGAGGACCCTGCCCGGAAAGTCCTTTGTGGCAGGATGTATGGAAGGAGACAGCGCGGCAGACCTTGTCTGCGATGGAGGGATGGCGTAGACCAGGACGCCCAGAGCCTGGGAGTGCTAAACTGGATGACATCGGCTCGAAATCGGGACTGGTGGAGAGATTTGTTAAATAAGGCCAAGACCGGATCCCGGTTGTAGTGCCGATGATGATGATGATACCGTTGATTTATCACGTACGTCGGTCGGGTATAGATAAACGAATATGTTATAATCGAGAGGTCGCGCACACCAATGAAGAGCGCCTGCAGTTCAGTAGGGCAGTAGCACAGAAAGACCGAGCAGACACGAATAAGCAACACCAGAGATTTTGGTGGCTGAGTGGCAATTGAAAACCTGTTCCCATATAAATCTGAAAAAAAACCCAACAAACAACGGATAGCTTACATAGATTTGGCATTTCGAAGATTTAGTTTTGATGTTAGGTTTAGGATAGAGTTAAGGTAAAAAAAAAAAGTTAGTTTAGTATTTAAGTTAGATATAAGGTAAACAAAAACAACGTTTTTTCTGTTCTTCATTTTCTTTGTATCTAATTAAGTTCTTTGAAATTCATGTAAACAAAATAATTATAATGTCGAAAGACAAATTTTCATGCTTTAAGGGTATGCATGTAACTTAGAGAGTCCGCAAGGCACCAGTAAGTTAGGAAATAAGATAACATAAGCTAGAGTTTAATCATTTTTGTCTAGCAAGTAAGTAAATTATAGTAATAGGAAGAAATAAAAAATGATATAAAAAATGAAAAATGAATCCTTATTCTCTTTATGCGCTCGCACAGTGTGAGGGTTATTTAAAATAGTTCGTGAGCACACGATTTATGTAAAAAAAGTTTTCGTTAACCCTATTTATTAATCAATTGAAATTGATCTGGCAATGTGCAAGCCCAAGCGCGAAGAAACCTCCACTGTATATTTACAGGGGAGATCGTGAAGAACAGATCCAATATGTTGACAGAATTACAATGTACGTTATGCTTTAATTTCTCGAGGAGTAAGTACATAAAACTCTAACATAGATTGTCGAAGAAATTCATTCTACAAGGGTGAATGGAAACCGCACTATTAGTCAAATTATTATCTGTCTGAATCAAACTACAAATAGACTGCACGACAATATTAGATCGTCATGCACGGTGATTGTATTCCCTAACCAGCATTTGCTGATTTCGTAGCAATTCACTGGCATCCAATTATTTTCGGCAAGGACCTTATTATATTCAACAAGAGTCAAACTTAAGTCAAATTCATTGCTATTGTTGTTGTTCTCAATAGGTGCTTCACTCAAATTACGTGTTTCCAGGCCCCGCTACCACGCCGATAGGGCTTGGCATACATAACATGTAAGGACGCTCTCCCTCACTCAATTTGCAAGACGGCACCTGTGATAATAATCGTGATTCCAAACGCATTCGAATAATTTAAAAATCATGAGGCCACTCCTTCAAGAGTTCATATCTTTTACAGATGGAGACATTTCGTGGTAAGAAATATAAAAATTCAAAAGGATTCGAATCATTACCCGACAAGTACGGGTATCACCATGTATCCACAATCTATACCAATAAAACAAAATCACCACCGACGTACAGTACACCCTGAGATACTTGTTGATGGATGTCAGCAATTCTTGCAAGTTTACAGCACACTTAACAACCCTTAGCATTTCGGCGACGAGACCGCATTTTCTCTTTTGTAATTCATTGGTGATGATGCTTGAGTCATTCTCGACGTACAGGCAGTTACAGATCCTTGTGCCACCCTCCTAAGCCCCATCCAATACATGGATCTCTTAAAAGAAAAGATTTGAGACGTTTTTGAAGTGGAAAAGATATAAAACAAACACCAAGGCGAGCATTAGAAGTGCAAATGTTGTCGCCGATAGCATCCACCGCTAAGTAGACGGTTGAACCAGAGAGACATTTGAATGAAATCTCTCATCAGTAGCTCAGTCTGTTTCTAGCCCTCACAATAGCTCCATATCGTCGGCTTTATTACCTCTTCTGTCGTACCCACATACAATCAACAGTTTGGCATCCAATTTCTGGCGAAGTGCCAATACTCTGTAGCTTGCCCGACGCAGAAAAGTCCTTTCTGAACCGGCAGCGACAAATCTGCAAAGCTCACCAATTTTTATTTATCTACGTTTAGCATATTTTCCTCTCGTTCGCATTCAAATTTATTTATTACCGTGGAGTCACTAGTCGACGGAGTTCGGATAGGTATCAAGTCGATCCTAAGTGCATCCATTTCGTCGTGGAATATTTAGAATGTCTATCTTTACCTGACATGTAAATATAACGTACGTAAATTACGTTCATTGTGCGACTACATGACGTGCAAAGAGAACGATAAAAACTCGACACTATTAATAAGAGGGAAAACTGCCTTTACCCTTGTCACAAACAAAAGTTTGCCTTCTTACCTCAGCAACTCACTGTATGGTGGTGGAAAGGTTTAATTTGAGGTTGAAGCACCATTAAAAAGTCGTAGCAACAATATAACTGAGTATGTGGAAGAGTAGAAGCGATGGAACATTGAACACAAACGGCAATGAAACCATTAGTCACGGTTGCTGTGAATCTTAGAAGAACCCCAAAGGGCGCTTACTTAGACTACAATACCATCTGACTGGGACATCCACGCGTAATGCACTAAACATCGACAACATATCTGTAGTTGTTGCCCACAAGGAATGTTGCATTTATACTTGCTGGGGTATAGTTTATTGAACCTGAGTCATATGCATTTTACCATTTATTACGTCAAGTTGTCGAGACTTTACAAATCGACTTAAGAAATCCAACGCCCAAAAGAGGGAGCATATCCAGGTATGATCAAGATCCTAAGTGATTCCTACATATAATTTTTCACAATAGTTTCATACCTCGCATCTACCAAATCTGTCTATTGTATCTTCTAGTTTAGGTTCCATTTCCCATTCCCTTAATCTTTCAAGGGGGCCAGCGATCACAAAAAGTATACAAAATGTTTAACAACACCAGGAGTACCGACGTTGGACAAATTAGGAAATGTTCTCGGTTCTAAGTATCCACCGGCTCCTACAAACTGAGGAAATCGCTTCCTTTGTCAATTACGTGCTAAGGAATCACCGAGATTGGAGCTGGATTATAAAAATTTATATACGCCTGTTACGTTTTGAACTTCATCAAATTCGTCATTGCGTTATTACTGAAGGTACGAATTGTCGATCATTCAAGACCCATGTATTTGCGACTCGCCATAAATTATCGATTATGACAAGTCGTACATTTCCTAGACCAAGAGCGAGGGTGTCAGATCGATTTTTTTTATTAAAATAAGCTTAGTATAAACATTTGTATATAATCATTGGCTCCTCGATAGTATAGTGGTTAGTATACCCGCCTGTCACGCGGGAAACGGTTCGAAAACGGGTTCGATTCCCCGTCGGAGAGCCTCTGGCGCAAGACTAATGACCTTGCCCGGAAAAAACAAATCATTATGGAAAATTTAACAAGCCTCAGGACTTGCTAAATAAGGCCAAGACCGGCTCCCGGTTGTAGTGCCGATGATGATGATGATGATGATATAATCATTTATGACATACAACCTCGCTATATAACATAATCATGTCAAGCTCATGGGTGAGCTATTTCTTGTGACTTTATTTTGTTTCAAATTTACTCGTATAACCAAGAAAATTGCGAATGCGCGCACGAAAGAAATTTTTAGGTTTTTTTTAAACGTGAACGCACAGTGTGAGGGGAAGAACACGCAGAATATACGAAAGAAGGTATGGTATACATTGGACTGGTATATTCGGAGATTATAATGGCGATAAAATACATAACCACAATATTCCTCACTCGGATAATTCGGCTTAAGAACGATACTCTACTATATGTTCATCCGTATATCTGAGATTCATTTTATAGTGAACTGAAAGATGCCGATAATAAGATAGCCCTATGTTGTAGGGTGTTCAGTATAGCCAGAGTTAAATGTTACACCAGATAAAATAAAATGCCACATCCGGCTCGATTAACCTATCAGCATAGCTGTTTTGTTTGTCCATTGTCAATTTAGTTTGATGTTTATGCATGTAAGTCCTCTTGTGGTTCAGTAGGTCTATTTCCCACAGAGATCGGGACGGTAATATTAAACAGCACCATCAGTTGTGGTGGTTGAATGGCAAATAAAGACCTGTGTACCAATGTCGGCAGAATAACTGCACATCAGTCAGCTTACACAGACTTAGCTTTTTTAGGATTAGGGTAGTATAAGATTTAAGTTAAAAAAAAAATTAAGTTTTAAGTAAAAACAAGAAAAAAATTGTCACAAAGTTTTTTCTAGTTTTTCTTTGTCATATAAATACAAATATTCATAAGTAAAGCCACAAACAAAGTTCTGTCGCCGAAAGACAAACTACAAAATAGTCATATATTGTTTAGCTTAGAACGTCTGCGTAGAACCAGTAGTTATACGAGGGTGAATCAAATATAAACGATAATTTTAATTTTTGCTTAGCAAGAAGTTGCGACTTAGATAATCTTGTGCGTGGCTGTTGTTTGGTTTATGAAAAGTAGAGGAACCGGCTTGGCTAGCGGTCGTGCTCGACTTTGTAGTCAGTACAGCTGTGGGGGTCATTTTTCGTTTTTAAACATTTTTTTATTTTCTTTCTATATTCTTAGTTTCTAAATTAAAGGCTAGACAAAAAATGCTTAAATTCTAGCTTAAATAGCTTATATAATAACTTACTGGTCCTTCGCAGACGCTCTAAGCTAAACATTACTTAATATTTGTATAATTTGCCTTTCGGCGACAGAACTTTGTGACAATACTTATAATTATTTGAAAGACAAAGAAAAATTTGAAAAACTTTGTCAATTTTTTTTGTTTTTTTTTTCTTAAAATTTAACTTACTTATTTACTTACCTATTTTTTTTTTTTTTTTTTTTTTTTAATTTTATGTAAAATCACTTAGCTTAACTTAACTTAAATCTTATACTACCCTAATTCTAGAAAAGCTAAGTCTATGTAAGCTAGCTGATGATAGTGTGATTCTATACCGACTTTGGTATTCAGGTCTTTATATGCCATTCAACCACCAGAACTGTTGACGCTGTCTAATACTATCGTCCCGGTCTCTGTGGCAGATAGCCCTACTGAAGCGCAGGAGCTCTTCTTCGGTGCGCGTTACTTCCCGGTCGTAGCACAATCGCCCGTCTACGGATGATCTACTTACATAATAGATCAGCGGAATTCCGGATCTATCCTGTATAAGCCCTTTCATGTCCAAATCAAGGAACGCCTCTGGTGGAACAAAACCGTTGCGACGCACGTTCTCATAGTACAGGGTATTTGGATAATAAGCTCCGAAAATTAGGTCAGCTGTGGGGGTTCTCTATACCACATGGAGAGCCAACCCACAATTTCATACCTTATTTCGACCGCTTTCAGCTCGTTATTTCTACCCTTATTCCCCTTATAAGCTATTCCGCCTGTAAATAATGTTAAACGGACGCATAACTGAACTCATTATCCTATGCAGATAATGCATAATTCAGTTTAGGTATATTTTCGCCATACGGCAACCCCATTTCGCTAACCCATGAGATTTCCACCGGAAATCATCATCATGTCGGTTAGCAACGGCATAGTCTGATCAAACGACGCGGTTGCATAATGATGTAACCACTGGGGAAATTATCAAAGCATTTAATTTAGTTCCCATGATCAGATTTCCCTAGCCAATTCAGCGTCCTATTCACTTTCTCCAGACACTCCATTCGCTGGGGATCAATTCTCTCTTTTCGCAGGTGAATAGCACCAGCTAAATTTTCCTCTTCTTAACAGTTCTGTCTTCCTACAGTTTAATGCACTCTGAGATCACCATATTCATCGAATTAGGTCAATGGGTTATCCTCAGAGCTGTATTTGTGGCGTTTCTAGCAGATACACACACGACTAGTAAAGAACAACACCACCAAAAGCACATCCATTAAAGACGTATACCATAGCAATAATATACCATTACCACATTAGTCGAATGTATTTGAGTTTAGAAATCAAATTCACATACGCGGCAGTGGCCTGATGGGTAAGAGCTTTGGTTCTATCTTTTAGTGATTCTAACCGTGATAGCGTCGGTTCGAATCACTCGCTCTTCACTATCGTCGCAAACGCTATAATTGGTGACCCCGACGTGATCTGTACACACAGCATACATTTTCCCATAGTAAACAGAACTTCACATACGATCACGACTTCCGCATAGAGCACAGCCTCCGACGTTCTCTCGTTCGTCCGTCGTTCGCATACGAATCTGATCGTAACGAAGTTACTGCGGAGGGAGTGGTGTGACGACTCTAACAGATACACACACACGCAAAATAGTGAAGAGCACCGAACGAAAAATCGAATAAGAAAAATACATCAGAGCCGTATACTTTAGCGATAACATAACAATTCACATCAGTGGAGTATAGTCGAGTTTAAAAATCAAATTCTAAAATCGGCCAGTAGCCTGATGGGTAAAGTTTAGGTAGAATTTTTGGTGATTCAAACTGTCATAGCGTCAGTTCGAATCACATGTTCTTCTTCACTATTATTTCAAACGCTATATATTGATTCGTGCACACACAACCAAACCCACCCCGAGATCATTGCACATTGTGTTTCTTTTCTCTCATTCTCCCATGTTCGTCGACCATCGAATTAACCGATGTATTCATCACATCGACAGGCGTGGCAATGAGAGAGCAGGAGTATGATCTCTATTGGTTGTCCTGTGTGCAAAAATTAAATTACCCATCTTCATCCCTTTTTCAGACAGTCGTTATTCAACTACCTCGGCATGTGCACGCTGGTGCACACACTCGAGCCACAAGTTTTGGAGAAAATCTGGTTAACAATTAAAACATTATTTACGAATGGAGACGTACCGTAAAATCAATCGTGAGTTAATACTTAATAATCAAGAACTTCGTAGTGCACTAGCTAAATCGAAACCCGATATGTGCTATTTAAATTCGTTGCCTATAGAGCAGCGATAAAAATATTCTCGGCTGAAGGATCGTATTGTTGCTGAACTACAAAAAAGTTACAAGTGTATAATTAGAGATGTATTTCAAGAAGAGTTTACAGGAGACAATTCTACACCCCAAACTGATCTGTCTGTTGCGCAAAGTTAAAACAAATAAAAGAAACTTTAATATAAAAACTACACAACCGTGAATTTCATTTGTTATCTTTCCTTTCGGTGCTTCCTTTTGGTGACAATATTTCGTCGGAACAACTCGATGGGGATACGAGTGAACCGCGTGCCATACGTTGGCACATCAACTCGTACCCCACACAGCCATGAGCCAGCAAGAGGTAAATACGTCTGTTGTGCAACGGATTATTATAAAATTTTTAACAAATGAAGGCGTTAAGCCTCGGAAATTTTTTCTCGATTGAAGGCACAGTTTAGGGATGATACACTGTCTCAGAATCGTGTGTATACGTGGACCAGAGAATTTAAAAGTCGGACGAAAGTCATGATTGACGCCCAAGGACAGGTCGTACAGATTATAGCGTTTGAGATAATAGTGAAGAAGAACGTGTGATTCGAACTGACGCTATGACAGTTTGAATCACCAAAAATTGAACCTAAGCGTTACCCATCAGGCTACTGGCCGATTTTAGAATTTCATTTTTAAACTCGACTATACTCCACTGATGTGAATTGTTATGTTATCGCTAAGGTATACGGCTCTGATGTATTTTCTTATTCGATTTTTCGTTCGGTGCTCTTCACTATTTTGCTTGTGAATTGGGTGTGTATCTGTTAGAGTCGCCACAAGATGACAACATCCGTGCCATTCAAGAGCTTATTGAAGGTGATGGATTGAACACTTCCATAGCTGATACCGATTTCTTATGAGATTTCTCCAACAGTTAAGCGGCGATCGGTTTCAATAAGCTCTCGAACGGCACGGATGTGGTCATCTTTACGACATGTCTTTGGACGTCGATCATTACTTTCGTTTTCGATACGTTCTCGCCCACTTTTAAATTCTCTCCCTCGTAATGTAATGATAATTAAGCTAGGATTTAACCTTTTTTTTCTAGCCTATAATTTAAAATATAATAAATAAAAAATGATGCAAAAATGAAAAATGAAATGAATAGTCCTCATTGATGTACATTTATATGGTTACAATTCAAGAAGTGAAGTGTTTTTGTTGTTTCTTTTTTATATGTACGCACTGTAACTAGTAATGCCGTGACAGTATAAAACAATGTCAGCAAAGTGAGATAAGAAGAAAGGTGTGAATACTTTGATCTGAAAAGCGGTTCTACTATATTCACGAGGAAATGGCGTGTTTTTCATTTCATCTTGTTCCTTTCACATTCTAGTTTATTCTGAGTATTCCTCTTGCCCTGTATATATCCTCCCACTTATGCTTTGATGTTTTTCCGCTCCTCTTGTTACCATTTTTAGTCTATCTCCACTTTTTATTGTTTCTCCTCTGATCCCTTTAATTTTTTTTGCCTCTATTGAATTGTGTTTTTCACCATTTCCGCCCTCCTCTTGTGCGTGCTCCTATTCATCTTAACATGTTTCCTTTGTTATTACTTTTATTATTCTCCTTATGTTCCCTCTTTTTATTCAACTTACTCCGTTTACCCTTCCTCTTATTTTCCTTCTTACTCAAACATATCTAAGCTTTTCTTGCTTTTCTTGCTTTTCCTCCCTTACCGTTTCTCCTAATTTCCCTTCTATACTCGCCCTCCTCTCCTTTGTGTTGTTTTCCTTCTATTGGATTTTCGAGTTTCCTTTTTTTGGTTTTCAGCACAAAACAAATCGGCACCACCCCAACGGCTCATCAGATCATGTTAATATGTCATTCTCTCAGTCTATAGACTATGAGTGAGCAATTAACGTCTACTCGCATTAATGAGCGGAACCGAACAGATTCACTATTAGTTGGTACGCACCAGGCCATATATTCGCGTTTAGAATATTTAATTAAATGTCGAGGTGGTTTTTGTAGCAAGTGCCGAAAACCGACAACGAAAAACAGACCACACTGGTCATTTCACCCAACTAACCCCCCACTATTAACAGACTATACAAATGGTGTAGCAGCACTCGTCCTAATTTCATTTGCACTTTTCTTGGAATCCGTACCCAAGCAAAGGTTTTGGGCCCAACAACAGGAATTTGCTTTTGGGGGGCGTTACTAATTAGGATAATTTACCAAGTTTATTAATATTCAATGAGGTGAATACGTAGGAGGGTGGAGCGTTTAATAGAGGTAGAACTAATTATTGGTTGGACTTTCCGATTGTCTTTAGAAATGCCCCTGACTTTGTATTCAATAATGAATGTAATTTGAGTTGCACAGTCATTTTCATTCGTCGATAGCTTCAACAGTCACAATCAAATGCTCATCTTTTCGTGATTGGCTTAAAAAAACTTTAATAAGGAAACAGTTGTATTTTTTGTGTAATGTACCATCAAATACTTGTAATTGTAAGAGTGCAGCAATTGAGAGGCAAATATATTTTGATGTTCTTTTTGTCCCGTCGGAAATGGAAACACACTTAGGAACCGATCCAAGGACCTCTTGCAGAGATACATGTTAAAATATCATTCCTTTCAGTTGAAAACCAATGTGTAGCGCTATCAACAGATACACATGAACACGCAAACCGTAGTGAAGAACACTGCACAAAAAAGAATCGGAAAAAAAATTGCCACCGTATTTTAGAGCAATTTACGAAACAATACTCAGCTTATGTAACGATAAAATACATCCACATATACACGCGGCCGTGGTCTGATGCGGTAATGATTTGCTTCTAACCTATTCTAGTCTTCGCAGCGTGGTTTGAAGTTACATTCATTACTGCCATTACTAAACGCTATAAATGCTCCAAACTTGACTCGTACAAACAGGTCCAGGAGAAATAGTTGGAATGTAGCGCAATCATTATATCCGACGAACACAGGATAATTTCATACCACTAAATCTATTGGGTTTTCCAATAGGGACTTGACAACTTTGAATTTTACTTGTGACCGCACCCTTTCACTAATCATCAAACTGTTGCTGTCAATTTATTAAGTAAACTCAAAATTTTCATCATGGTTAAGTACACGAACAAACAACGTCTGCAAATTATAAAAATTTACTACCGAAATTTGGAGTCGGTGACTGCAACTTTAAGAGCGTTAACGCCAATTTTCGGTCGTAATTCACGCCCTAGTAGACAGCCAATAACAAGTTTAGTACAAAAATTTGAGTCTACATATTCGTTGTGTGATGTTGCCGTGCCAGTGAGACAACCGGTTGGTCGAAGTGTCGAAAATATCGGTGCCATTCAGGCGTCCGTAGCAAACGATCCAAATCAGTCAATTCCACGGCGTTCTCAAGAATTGGGCATCGCCCAGACCACTTTATGGCGAATTTTGCTTAAGTATCTTGGTTTACACCCATACAAGATCAAGCTGACTCAAGAATTGAAGCCGATGGACCATTTGAAGCGACGTACGTTCTCCGATTGAGCTCTGGAAAAGATGTGCCAAGATGATGAATTTCATCGGAAAATCATCTTCAGTGATGAAGCTCATTTTCGGCTCAATGGGTTCGTCAATAGGCAAAACATGCGTTATTGGTCGGATGAAAATCCACATGTGCTTCATGAATCACCACTTCATCCACAAAAAATAACTGTTTGGTGCGGTTTGCATGCCGGCGGCGTCATTAGGCCATATTTTTTCGTCGACGATAACAATCGTCGCGTTACTGTGAATGGCCATCATTATCGCGCTATGATTACCGATTATTTTTGGCCCGAATTGGAAGATATGGACTTGGGCGACATGTGGTTTCAACAGGACAGTGCCACAAGCCACACAGCACACGATACAATTGATTTATTGAAGAGTAAGTTTGATGAGCGTGTTATCTCAAGAAATTAGCCAGTCGGTTGGCCGCCTCGTTCGTGGGATTTAACGCCTCTAGACTATTTTCTTTGGGGCTACGTCAAGTCATTTGGTCTATGCCAACAAGCCGACGACGTTGGAAGAGCTCAGAGCCAACATTGAACGCGAAATAGCGGCCGTTTCGGCCGAAATATGTGGCCGAGTCATCGAAAATTGGGTCCAACGAATCGACCGCTGCAAGCGTGCTCGCGGTGGCCATATGAATGAAGTCGAATTCCATTCATAAATATTTTGATTGTACTTCAAGCCGATAATAAAGTTTTGGAAATATCTCAATGGTTTGCGTTTTATTTAAAAAAAAAGTTGTCAAGTCCGTATTGGAAAACCCGATATAACTATCTAGATAATTTTGGAAAACAACCATAATATCATTCTTGTTTTGTCAAATGCGTTTCAGTCTTGTGAAATGAAAATTAATCCGTGGAAGAAAGCAAACACATGACGTGAGTGCGCTACATTTGGCTGGAAACCAGAAGTTTTTGGCGGCACTGCAAAACGCTATGGTCGTGGTCGAAAAAACTGCCTCAACGGCAAAAATTGTTAGCAAAGTGAAGAAGCCAATTGAAAGAATTCCGTACCGGAGCGGGAGACAAATGGCCTGTTAGCTACCCATATCGAAAACCACAAAGCAACGAATACTGAAAAATGAACTCAAAGTAAAGCCTAAAGAATACCCAAAAAACAAGATCTCACCGATGCGCAAAAAAAGTAGGCTGGATAAACAAGGAGTTGCTGTGCTTGATCGACAGTGGGCAATTGACTAACATCTTCTCCGATGAGAAAAAATTCCCAATTGAACATGTCGTTAGCCAAATGATCGTTTCAATATAGAGAGTTCAAACAAGAACTTAGACATTCGAATGGGCACCAGAAGTCAGGCTTGGATCGACGTGACAGTCAAAAGCCGGTCTCCGTTGGAGTTTTTGAATTGAGGCGTCGGGAGGAATGGAAATATGTGCCGCGAAATATTCTTGACAGGTGCTCTGGAGCCATGGGCAACTAGACATTGCGAAAGAAAGTGGGGGTTTCACTAAGATTCTACACCGTCCCACAAATCACACGTCAATCAAGAATAAATGCAAAACAATATTCCACACTTCGTTTCAATTGCATGATGGTTTTCACAGTCGCCAGAAATAAATCCGCTAGACTTACCGGTAAGTGGCATTTTTCAGGCCAAAGTCAGTACTAAAAAATACCACAGTGAAAAACCCTTCTTCGTGAATGGAGCAAGATATTACAGGCTCACATTCGGCCACCGTACGACGCGTTCTTTGACAGACTCGGGCCCATAGTCCGCACCAAAGGAGACTATATCGGAAATTTGACATAAATTCTTAAACTTTGTGCATTTCTTGAAATTGTTGGATTTACTTCAATAAAATATATTAAGACCTTCTTTTTTTATTACACCTTTCTCGGGAGAGGCGGAACTATAGCGCCGAGTGGGCGCCCCGAGATGCCACCAAATAACTGTTGCAGTTCCTCTTGAACAGCTGCAGGATGTAACGCTCCGGGAACACTCGCATGGGAAGGGAGTTCCACAGCTTCTCCGCTTTGTAACAGAACGAGTTCTGATGCAGTGAAGTTCGCGCCGTCGGGAGACGAACCGCAAACTGGTGCTTCTTCTTCTGGTCTTCTGGAGCGCATATAAACCAAATTGCGCGGAACTATACCACGAATCTCCGAAGAACAGTACCCGTGATAATATCTGTAAAGCAGACAGAGGTCGGCAGGGCGCTTTCGATGTAATACGAGGGTTGCCTCTTATGTTTCGGGATTTGGCAACCCTAGCGTTGCAATCCGGCAATTGACAGCTCTGTCGTAAAGTTGGACATTTTTGAGGTTATACGCACTCAGAACGTTTTGACATACGAGCGCTATTTGTGTTGTTTACAGTAACTTAAAAGATTCATCTCGGCCCAAAAATGGAATTAAATCGTCAACATTTTAGTGCGATTATCTTTTACAACTTTCGGCGTGGATTAACTCAGCAACAGTGCATGGATGAACTTAATTCAATTTTTGGCGATGAAGCTCCATCAAGGACCAGTGTTTATCGATGGTATGGTGAATTCAATCGTGGTCGTAGTTCACTCCATGATGAATTTCGTGAAGGTCGTCCAAAATCAGTTGTTGTTCCGAAAACCATTGATGCTGTGCGCGAACTGATATTGGAAGATCGTCATGTGACCTATCGTGAGATTGAGACAACCTTAGGCGTTAGTGGGACCAGCATACATTCAATATTGCATAAACATTTGACTGTCAAAAAAATTTGTTCGCGTTGGATCCCACACAATTTGTCAATCGCCCAAAAAAAAGGCTCGTGTCAATTGGTCGGAAGAAAAGCTCAAAAAATACGGTCGCGGTGCTTCGAAACACGTCTATGACATCGTGACAGGTGATGAATCGTGGATTTACGCGTATGAGCCCGAAAGTAAACAGCAGTCGACTGTCTGGGTGTTTCAAGATGAGCCAAATCCAACAAAAGTTGTTCGCGCACGAAGCACTTCCAAGCAAATGGTCGCCTGTTTTTTCGGAAAAACTGGACATGTCGCAACCATACCACTAGAACAACGCAGAACAGTCAATTCTGAGTGGTACACAACCATTTGTTTGCCAGTTGTCTTCCAAGAAATCAGGAAAACCAACCGCCGAAGACGGATCACTATTCACCACGACCATGTCATCGGCTGCAACAACTGCATTTTTGAGCACCCAAAACATCGATTTGATGGGTCATCCGCCGTATAGTCCTGACTTGGCACCGAATGACTTCTTTTTATTCCCGTACGTAAAAAACAAACTGAGAGGTAAACGTTTTTCGACACCTGAAGAAGCGGTTGCTGCATTCAGAATGCATGTGTTGGAGATACCTCAAACAGAGTGGCAAAAGTGCGTCGACAATTGGTTCAAACGCATGCAAAAGTGTATAGATCTTCATGGGGAATATTTTGAAAAACAATAAAGTGATTTTCGATGATCAATATTTGGTTTTGTTCTCTAATCCCGAAATATAAAAGGCAACCCTCGTAGCGACTGTAATCCCGACGTCAGGTCGATAAGGTGTATCGCTCGTCTCTGTACGTTCTCAAGTAGGTCGAGGGTATGCTTAAAAGCCGAGCTCCAAACATGAGAGCAAGATTCGAGCACGGGTCTAATTTGGGATTTATAGAGGAGAAGAAGTTGGGCCGGAGTAAAATATTTCTTGGCTCTAAAAAGATAACTCAGTTTTCCAGAAGCTGGAAAATGTTATGCCACTGTACATTCCCACAGGCCGTGACGCCGAGCAATTTCAAGCTTTCCCCAGATTCGAGGGCCTGACCATTCATCATCAGCTCTGGAGTCGACGATCCACTTTTCTTTGTGAATGTTGTATATTGTATCTTCGCTGCATCGAAGTCGACGACATTGGCCTTCCCCACAGCAGGACCTTATACAGAACCTGATTTAGAGAGTCAACCTGTCTACATCTCAGCTGGTGCGACGTTGATTACCAATCGGCTGATCGCTCGAAAAGGAGGAAACAAGCGTACCATCATCCGCAAAACTGAACTCTTTGTCATGTGTTGTTATTATATTATCCAACAAATCATTTATGTGAAGCCAATATATATATTCTTAAGGCACCCCCGAATTAACAGGATACAGATCCGAGCACGCTAAAATAACCTTGCCCGTAAAAATAAATTATAATGGAAAATTTAACAAGCCTCGAGACTTGCTAAATAAGGTCAAGACCGGATCCCAGTTGTAGTGCCGATGATGATGATGATGATGATCCGAACACTCACCGCCCACAACAGCCCGGATCGGTCGATTCTCGAGAAAGCTCCTCGTCCAGTCGCAAAGCTATTGGGAAAGTCCATATCAACGAAGTTTTCTCAGCAATGTCCCGTCCCAGACGCGGTCAAAAGCCTTGGAGATATCCAATGCGACCGCCCTTGACTCACCATGCCGCTAAATCGCAGATGTCCATATTTCGTTATAAATGTCAAAATGTCTCCCGTACACCGCCTGCCACGGAATCCGTATTGACGATCATTCAGAAGTCCGTTGCACTCCAAATACAAATTAACTCAGTATTGATGACCCGTGCCAGACGCGACCGCCCTTGACTCACCATGCCACTCAATCGCAGATGTCTATGTCTAGGTTATAAGTGTCAAAAGGTCTCCCGTGGACCGCCTGCCACGGAACTCGTATTGACGATCATTCAGAAGTCCGTTGCACTCCAAATACGTAATTAACTCGGCTTTTTCCATCACCTTAGATAACATAGACAATAATGCTATCGGTCGGTAATTTTGTGGGTGATACTTTTCCCCCGTCTTTGGGATTGGCTGAACTCGAGCGATTTTGTAGCAGGTAGGAAATGTCCTCCGTGCACAAGATAAGCGAAAGAGTCTGTCGAGAACCGGCGATAGTTCTAGAGCACAGTTATTAAAGACTAATGCTGGTATTCCGTCCGGGCCGGTTCACGTAGAATGCGTTGAATAGTACGCGGGCGAAACCTCACATTCCGCATCGAATATCGTGCCGGCGCGTTTACAGGAGGCTCCAAAAGACCGGGATCGAGGTTAGAATTCGCGGAAAATAAATTCGCGAACACATTAGCTTTATCTTTTAAATTTGTGACTAGTGTCCCGCTGTCCGGCACCAACGGAGAGAAAGAGAAAAAGCGAAGTTACTGCTGACAGCCCTTGTTTGTATCAATCGCCCGGTTGCACGCGTTTCTGATTCTAACAAAATTCGTTCTGTGAACATCGGTGGGATTGGAGCGCCGTTGTTTAAAAGCTCTGTTTTTTGACGCGGTAATCAGCTCGCATTTTTTATCAAACCAAGGTTTATCAGACGAACTTCGTTTGATGGAATGTGGAATATACATCTCCATCCCCAGAAGAATAATTTCGGTGACCGACTCCGCGCAAGCGTTAACGTCGGCGCCTCTGAAGCACACCTCGGGCCATGGAAAGCATGCGAAGAAATCTCGCAAATCGTCCCAGTTAGCAGCCCCATACCTCCATACATGGCGAAGCCGCCTAGGACGGTTATTCGCTTGAAATGCAAATGGTTGCGCGACCGATACCAAGCAGTGATCTGAGTTTTCCAGTGGCGCAGAAACCTCTACGGTATAAATATTCGGTTGGGATGTCAAATAGAGATCGAGGTTGTTCGAATAATCACCTCTAGTATCCGACACTCGCGTAGGTTCCCCCACGAGTTGAGTCAAGTTGTGGCTAACAGCAAATAACTCCGTTAGCCTCCCAGCCTCGTCGGTTCTGTTAGAATGCGCTAACCAGACGGAATTGTGCACATTAAAATCGTCAAGGACGATCATTTCAGAAGCTGGGTGTTTGATCTCTATCCAGTCGACGGTACGTGAAAGATGTTCGAAAAATGTCGCTGGTCGATCGTCATTCGGGGAGCGGTAAAGACAACAAAGAAATTTAACAGAATTCTCCAGCACGACCTTCAACCACATGATGTCCATGTTATTGGGCTCCAAGGCCCCCATACTCAAGCTAGCCAAATCGGACCGCGCAATGACGCAGACTGCACCCTTAAAACGGAATCTCGAGTGCAAGTCCTATCCTGAGCATCGAAGATATGTGGAATCAGTTGACATATCGACCTGGGTCTCAGTTAGGGCAAGGATATCAGGGTTCGCGCTTTGCAAATATTGGTGGATGGCGTTTACCTTCGTATTGGTGAAACCGTTGCCCCTTATGTTACAAAATGCCGCTATCAATCGAACGTCAACAGAGTTTGGAGAACGAACCAGATTACGAGATGATGAATTTCTTAAAATTCGGTTATTTATCAAAATATATGCATGATGTTCCCCCCGACATAGTTCCCCTGGAGGTCCGAATGGGAAACTAGTTTACCTCCAAATTCTTCATCTCAGAAGGCACCATCATGACTTATCCCAGCGTCAGTCCGGGCTATCAGCCATGCATCCGAAACATAGTCGAAAATGTCTCTCGACGATATCGCGGAATGTACAGCGTGACGGGATGGTATCTCACCTTGCTACCGACTACGACCTAAGCCAACCTTTTCTCGAACCGGTCCGTCAGCCAAGCTCCCAAAGATGGCCAGGGATTTCTCACGACCATTTCACGGGCCTATAGCTTGATGGGGTGGTATTTCACCGGGCGACAGGGCGTTGGGACCCCACCTACCACTCGTCCTTTAGTCGCCTCTTACGACAAGCTGGCCTAGCTGTGAGTATATTCTAACGCTCTACTCACAGGGTTAAAACACCTGAAATCAACAGCGTTTTGAAACGTCGTCAGCTCAATTAAGCCACCCTGTCTTCTCGGCGGTTTGTTGTACTTTTCAATACAATAAGCCTTAGTGGAATGGCGTTTTGCGTTTTTGGCCTTTGTTGAGAGATAGATTTTCCTCTTTTTTTACAGATACAGTCTACTTAATTGCTTTCCCTTTGTTCTTTGGCTGCCTACATTGTGCACGCCAGCACTGAGTTAAATGCCGAAGCTTCAGTATTATATGAAGGGCATGTAATACCTTACCTATCGCGTTCATGGTATTTCCATAAGACCCATAATTTTTTGTCAGGGAGACATGCGTATTACTTTTAATATTCTTTCATTTTTGTTCCCAGTTAGTCTTAGATTCATTAAGGCGATCGATAAGTTGTGAAGGTGGCACATAAGGCAAGCAAACCACCGAAAACAATCTAAACAGACAAGAGGTGCGCAGAATATAGAATAAAAAAAAATGGGCAGGTGAAAATCGTTGACTTTAATTTGGTGATGGCCAAAGATTCCCGTATCACGAGCACGGCGCCCCACTCTACTTAAAAATAAAGTTTACCTGAATACGATGTCTAGTCAAATTCAAATTAAGGACTGAAATATTTGTGTGTTTGGAGCAAAGGACACCGATTCACGGGAACAGCGTTGTGCACAACACAAGTGAATAATTATATCAGAAGAGGCTTGCAGGTAAGTTCTACCACGTGCGATACATAAAAGTTCAAGAGTTTTTTTACGCATAATTTTCGAAGCAATCTGGTGGAAAATAATGTTTGCAATTTGTGGTGAACCGGGGGCGTATATATTGTGTTAGCGAAACTAGTATTCAGGAATGCTTATCGAAGGGTGTACCTAAGCTCCTCGTTATTTCATTTGCAGGCCGTATGAAGCACAGGTAATGCTGCTTTGGTAGGGAAAATATATTGAATCACACACACACAATATGCTTTAGACGATCTTGTTTCATACACACACAAAATTATAATAACCGATTTAAAATCATTTCTTCTACTTGGATAGTTTCCGATCTTTCACATAAATTACTTGAAAATTATCAACTGCAACCCGTAACATCACCATTGTATATGAAGTGAGGGCAGAACCCTCAGTTTATTTCGCTTAGTACAAGTGGTATAAACATATAAACTTATAAATAGACTTACGAACTAACCTAAAAGCTATGGCATGCGGGTTTGGGGTGGTGGACTAACTTTAAAGTTACTTAAAAAGTGGAATGGTGGACTAAGCAAAGATGGATAGAATAATAGTAGGTAGGACAGGGAAAGGCGAGGATAAGCCGGATGCTAGGGTGTGAGTATGATTGCGGGAAAGTGCAGGGTGTGAGCAGGGTGGGGTCAGGAGGGGTAAGAGAGGAGACGACGTTTGAGAACGGGAGATGTGAGATTGAAGTCAAAGTACGCGGAGTGAGAGTTTGCAAACCCCGGCATTCGCGAAATGGGTTCATTAGAGCCGTAAGAAGTGTGATGGGCGAGTAAATAGAAGAGACGAGGTTTTCGCAGGTTTCCGGGATTAGGGGAAAATGTGATGGAGGAGAGTAGGCTTGGGCAGTTGATTGAACCTGAGAGTAAACGGTGAATGAAGAGGATGTCGGCATGAATTCTGCGCTCTTCAAGTGTGTTATGGGTAAATAGGTGAAGACGGCTCGCGCATGGGGGTGGACTCAGAGGATCTTCCCAATTCAATCCTTGGAAGGCAAAACGCATAAAACGACGTTGCTGTGTAGCTGGGAATGCCACAGTAACCGCTGCTTGTGTTTTCTTGATGTTGTTGTTATTGGCGTTGTTGGATTAGAGACCACATTTAGGAGTTATTTACATAATCTTAATATTATGACTTATAATAAGTAAGCAATTTATTTGTAACCCACGTTAAATTACTCCTACATGGTGAGAACAGTTAAAAATGTTAACTTTACACTGGTTTCGTTTGGAGTCCACAACAAAGTCGAGTTCCAATAAGCGTCATGTGTTATTGCATGCTTATTGCACACTCACATCAAGCCAATGCCACTATCAACAAGATGAAGTGGACCAAAAAACCAGCCAATTTTCGATAACAAATAAAAAAAAAAGCATTGTATAACCGCCTTAAAGATGCAGAGACATCAACTGAACCGAAGCACAACTGCGCATATGTCTTAGCAGGTTTACCTACTACACCATTTCAGCACTCATTGCCTTTTCTAAACTTTTCTTTACCGTAAAGTATTGTGCTATTAATACCCTTATAGGATCAAAAGACAAAAAGCGGATATGGAGAAACAGAATGAACAGTGAATATACACAGAAAGTGCAACAATGTACTGGTTATGTATATCTATTTACTATTTTTTTACTACTATTTATTGGCCTGTAGGAGCCCGAAAGTTCATGACCTCACCGGCTCGACTCCGCCATTGTTCCCTGTCCCGTGCGCTCTCCTTCCACGTTCGACCATCCGATCCGATCACCTCGAGGTCCAATATAACATTGTCCTCCCATCTCCGTCGCGGCCGTCCTGCCAGTCCCCTTCCCGTTGGTCTACCGTCAAGAATCCTACGCACGGTCCTATCGTTGCCCATTCGCGCCACATGCCCGGTCCATCTTAATCTTCGCGACTTGATTACTCTCACTATTGTAGGTTTGCGGCATAGCTCTTCCAATTCGTGGTTGTGGAGTTTCCTCCATTGTCCTGCCTCTTCGTCATATTTACTACCATAGATACCCCTCAAAACTTTATTCTCGAATACGCGGAATTTGTTTTGTTCCCGTTTTGTGAGAGCCCATGTTTCGCATCCGTATAGATCAATCGGCATGATTATGGCTCTATAGACACCGAGCTTTGTATTACGTGATAGCAGTTTGGATTTTAGCAGTTTACTGACTGGGTGCCAACTAGCCGGAATGTAGTCTTTTGTTAATTTCCTTCGACATTTCGTTACTGGCCGTCAATATTGTTCCCAGATATTTAAATTCTTTGACATTTTCAAATATCTTGCCCCTGATGTTTATGTGTGTTCTCTGAGGTCCACCTGTTCTCGCCATAATCATGTATTTTGTTTTGTCTTCATTTATTTCTAGGCCCACCTCTTCTGCCGCTTGCATGTCGGTTCACTGTTTTTATTTACAGTTTCTAGATTATCGCCCAGAACGGCGATGTCATCGGCATATACGAACACTTGTGTGACCCCGTTCAGGGATGATCCGGCCATGTTGTCGTCTTGTACTTTCTGATGACATACTCGATGACAAGGTTAAAGAGACATGGTGAGAGGCCATCCCCCTGTTTTAGTCCGTCCCGGATTTCAAGGTGGTTTTCAATTCTAACTCGCCCTTTTACGGGATTCCCAACCCAACTACAATATGGTAGAGTCTTTGCCTTGCGACTGCGTCGTAGGCTTTTTCGAAGTCAACGAACAGTTGGGTAATTTTCGCAGTCAGATCTGTCACCTTTTTTGAAAATGGGGACGACTATTGAGGTTTTCCAATCTTCCGGAATGACTTCCTCATCCCATATTGTTTTAATCAGTTGGAGGATCTTTCGAGCGGTTGCCTCTCCTCCATGCTTCACAAACTCTGCCGGTATGCAGTCAACTCCGGGAGCTTTGTTGTTTTTCAATCGATTTATTGCGTCTAGAACTTCATCGAAAGTGCTCTGGGATCTGAGGCTCGGCTGTATGTACGTCTGGTGCGTTTATTTGTGACTGATGGGTGCGCACATTGAGCAGGTTTTCAAAGTGCTGCCATCTTTTCACGATATTGTTTGTTCCTGTCACCAGTCAGCTGTTTGTGGCTCGGATTATTTTGGCTCTCCCTCGGTAGCCATTTCTACTAGAATTTATGCCGGCATACATACCTCTGATGTTCGTTGCTCTGGCATATTCTAGGATTTTTTCGATCCCAGTCTTCTCCCACTCGCGGTTTTTGCGTTTGAAAAGTCTCGTTGCCTCTTTCCGAATTGTCGCGTATCTTTCTGCGTTGACTTCATCATATCTTTCTAAGTGGATCACTCTGAGGCGTTTCCGTTCTTCGATCTTGGCCCTGCACTCATCGTCAAACCAAGGTTTGGACTTAATTGTTTTCTTAAATCCTAATACCTTTTGGGCTGTTTGTTTGATTGTGTTTCTGGTCGATGTGCATTTAGTGTCCACACTATTGGCTTCCTCTTCCTCACTGCTCCCATTCTCTTGAGTCTTGATATTCAGCCCTTTTGCGTATGTCTTTTAGTTTATCAATGTCGAACTTTTTGCTCGTCTCCCGTGATTGCCCATGTGGGTTTGCTGCGAGCCGACTTCTAATTTTGCCCATCACTCTAAGGTGATCGGAGTCGCAATCTGCTCCTCTATATGATTTAACGTCAAGGATATTCGAGTGGTGTCTTTTGACTATGAGAAAGTGGTCTATTTGGTTGCGAGTTACGCCGTCGGGTGATATCCATGTGGCTTTATGGATTTGCTTGTGCTTGAACATCGTGCCTTTCACTACCAGATCTTTTGACGCTGCGAACGTGATAATTCGAATTACATTATCATTTGAAACATCGTGTAGGCTTTCTTTACCTATAGTTGGTTGGAAGATGTCTTCCTTTCCAATTTTCGCATTGAGGTCCCCGAGGAGGATTTTAAGGTCGAATGATGAGATCCCATCAAATACTTCTTCTAGGGTCTCGTAGAATGTGTCCTTCGTTTCTTCGTCCGTAGATTCTGTTAGGGTGTGTACGTTTATAAATACATAATTGTACCATGGTCCCTGTATTTTTAGCACCGACATTCGGTCATTAATAAATTTCATCAAAAAAATCACATCTTTTACATGGGGCGTAATCTTCTTGCTTATGATGAAGCGAGTCCCGAGGTTATGTGTATCAGTACCTCCACACGCCAGTGCAAACCCGTTGGCTTCGATTACTTGATGTGAGAGTCTCGGACTTCCTGGAGCGCGACGATGTCCATTTTATATTGTTTCGCATTTTCTACGATCGTCTGTATCGCGCCTGGTTTATATAATGTTCGAACATGCCACGTCCCGACGCGTATATACCGCTTTTTCCGTTTTTCCCTACGTCTTCTTTTTGCCGAGTCGGGATTTTCTTGATGATTTGTTCCCTTATGGTAGTGTCGGCACATCACACCTACGCCTACCGGGTTTTTCGTGAGATTGTTTTTTGTATATTGGTTATTCTTTTTTGTTCCCACGAGTCTTGGGGTTTCAAATAGTCCGCCACATCAGAGCCCCTCTTTGATATGGTAAGGTCTGCTTACTGCTCTGATTCGACCCGGTGTCAGAGAGGCGCCGTTATAGTACAGCCGGTTTACCCCTGGCCGCAAGCCATCCAATGGGCACGGTGACGCGTAACACCCTGGATTATGGGTGGTAGATCTTTGTGTGTTACTCCTCGCTAGCCTGTCTGCCATGGAAAGCGTATGCTTCCGTCAGCATAGCCTGAGTGATTCATTGTAGTTTAAGCCCTCGCACCACATCAAGGTTTCTACCAAGTGGGGGGTTATGTATATCTACCATCCTTTAATCGTCGGAAACAAGTAGTGCATTATTAAACGTATTCTGTGTGCTCGTGCGATCGGCAAAAAATCCCATCTTAGCGATAACCCACCACACATAATCTCAAAGAAGGCAAGATGACATTCTCTTTGTTTATTTATTTCAAATCGAACGTCACTTAACACGTTGACGGACAGTTGCGTCTATAGCCGTCAAGTTCAAGTTCACTATGTGACATGACGGCAATAGCCGTCCAATACGAAACGGTCGTTTTTAGACACTGCGGCTGTAGCAGCACAAATGCGCATTTACCAACGTACAAGTAGAAGCCTAGTGTCATGTTTTCGAAAAAAAATTTAGTATGCAAGGTTATACATTGAGTATGCACATAAACAGGGAGTAAGGAAGGAAACATCATATTGCTGCAAGAATTGCATATCAAAACCTGCACTGTGTCCTGCACCATGCTTTGAAACATGGCATACCGAAAAAAATGTATAATAATTATAAAATTATAATAAATTTATTTGTCATTTATTTATTTTTGTTTGATCATGAACTAACATTTCGTGTAAAACTCCCAAAAATACTTTGTTGCTCACAAAAAATTGCTTATTTCAGTCATTAAACCTGTCATTTACGTTTTTAAATTTTTGCTGTTATAGCCGCCATCGTCCCATTACATAGTGTCTAGAGTCCGCTGGCGCCATGACGGTTGTAGCCGCAACCTAATTAAAGGTGCTGAATTAATCAAAATTAAGTGTATTTAAGCAGAAAGAGTAAAACTATACTTCTAATATTCTAAAAATTACAAAAACATATAGTGTCAATTTTCGAATTTCACTTGTTTCTACTGTCCGTCAACGTGTTAAAATTAAAAGTATGAACATAATTGTTATAGATGAAAGAGAGATTTCGTAACAGTTTACATTGTATTAATCAGAGATTTGGTCGGAGCGAGTTAACGACCCCATAGATAACGAATAACACCATCTACCACATACAGTATGACGCACAAGTTAACGAGCACCATAGATAACAAATAACACAAACTTGACACAAAATGACTCACTTGGGAACCAGGATAAGAATTGGCAAACCAAGAAAAGCATACATAGTTTGAAGTATAAATACAAAATGTAAAACCCGGAACGGGGTTCATCGATCTATGTGACCAATAGTATTAAGAAGTGAAATAAAAAGGACCTCGGTCCACAAAAATTCATTTTTTTTTCAACAACACAGAATTAACTCGCACAAGCATCACGTGGCTGTCACTTTGAAAATTAAAACGTGTGTGTGTGGAGTTGTGTCATCAAAAGCGTGCTCAGTGATTATGTATTTATAGATTTATTAGTTGTCCTTAACAAAAAGGATTACCAATCATCAATCTGTAGACGAATAATCAATTAAAACTTCGTTGCTCAGTGAATGTGAATTTATAGATTTATTACATGTTCTTAATAAAACGAATTATCTATCATTAATTTGCAGACGAATTGTGTTATTAAAACTTTATTTTCTAGTTGCTCAATTTTTGAACACCTGAAAAACAGCAGAAATATTTACGCTCTTATAGTTTTCGAAAAATAAATTCTCGCATGTTATGATATGCACTAAACAGATAATTAGCCGACCGTCATGGTCAAAATCCAGACATTTGAATATCAAGTCTGTTATAATAAACTTAATTACGACATGTGGAAACATCGAACAAATCTGAGAATAGCACAATTAAAACAACTATGTGAATAATTTATCTCCTCCCGAGGCTTTTATAGCTGTGGGTATATTATTGAGCTTTATCATACAGATGTAAAATTGGCCTGTAATGTCAAACCATGGCTACTTTCCGATTAACCGTCCTTTGTGGGCAACCTTTGAGAACAAGGAATGCAATTTACGGATTCGTAGTGTGTGGTAACATGAACAAGGAAGGGTAGGGTACTAAATAGACCACCATTCCGTCAGCACATTGGTCTGTTCCTCACCTCTGAATACGAAATGGAAGTACTTACGATCTAACACTTCAGTTAAATTTCCTTTAACCTGTTCAAAGTATTCGCGAAAATACTCCCAAAGGAAAAATTTGACTCTCCGAGAAAATCAACTGGAACGATCTAAACAATTGGTGGCTATTAGGGCTAAAAAGCTAACCTTTAACTCGTTAGAGGTCCAGGGGCCAGTTTTTCAATACCATCATTAAGGCTGTCCAGTTCTTGTCTATAGATGTTAACATGATCGTTGCTCAGCTGAATTTGATGAATGCCATGCACCCTGCAACATACCTCCCCACAAAACCCATCAATCAGTGGCGTACAAGCATGCATTGAAAATAAATTCAGACGCACGAATAAACACAAGGAAACCTTTTTCAGTCAAATGATACGAGCCTGGAATGCTCTATCTGATGATGTGCTCCCCCGTGGTGAAAATGTGCCAGTCTTTTCTCTATTCTTCAGCCCACACTGTGCATTTGCATTTGAGGGTATACAGAAATACTATGGATATAAGAAGAAACTGGTGAAAACTACTAAACTGCTCGTCTCCCGTGATTGCCCATGTGGGTTTGCTGCGAGCCGACTTCTAATTTTGCCCATCACTAGAAGGTGATCGGAGTCGCAATCTGCTCCTCTATATGATCTTACGTCAAGGATATTCGAGTGGTGTCTTTTGACTATGAGGAAGTGGTCTATTTGGTTGCGAGTTACGCCGTCGGATGATATCCATGTGGCTTTATGGATTTGCTTGTGCTTGAACATCGTGCTTTTCACTACCAGATCTTTTGACGCTGCGAACGTGATAATTCGAATTACATTACATTTGAAACGTCGTGTAGGCTTTCTTTACCTATAGTTGGTTGGAAGATGTCTTCCTTTACAATTTTCGTATTGAGGTCCCCGAGGAGGATTTTAACGTCGAATGATGAGATCCCATCAAATACTTCCTCTAGGGTCTCGTAGAATGTGTCCTTCGTTTCTTCGTCCGTAGATTCTGTTAGGGTGTGTACGTTTATAAATACATAATTGTACCATGGTCCCTGTATTTTTAGCACCGACATTCGGTCATTAATAAATTTCATCAAAAAAATCACATCTTTTACATGGGGCGTAATCTTCTTGCTTATGATGAAGCGAGTCCCGAGGTTATGTGTATCGGTACCTCCACACGCCAGTGCAAACCCGTTGGCTTCGATTACTTGATGTGAGAGTCTCGGACTTCCTGGAGCGCGACGATGTCCATTTTATATTGTTTCGCATTTTCTACGATCGTCTGTATCGCGCCTGGTTTATATAATGTTCGAACATGCCACGTCCCGACGCGTATATACCGCTTTTTCCGTTTTTCCCTACGTCTTCTTTTTGCCGAGTCGGGATTTTCTTGATGATTTGTTCCCTTATGGTAGTGTCGGCACATCACACCTACGCCTACCGGGTTTTTCGTGAGATTGTTTTTTGTATATTGGTTATTCTTTTTTGTTCCCACGAGTCTTGGGGTTTCAAATAGTCCGCCACATCAGAGCCCCTCTTTGATATGGTAAGGTCTGCTTACTGCTCTGATTCGACCCGGTGTCAGAGAGGCGCCGTTATAATACAGCCGGTATACCCCTGGCCGCAAGCCATCCGATGGGCACGGTGACGCGTAACACCCTGGATTATGGGTGGTAGATCTTTGTGTGTTACTCCTCGCTAGCCTGTCTGCCATGGAAAGCGTATGCTTCCGTCAGCATAGCCTGAGTGATTCATTGTAGTTTAAGCCCCCGCACCACATCAAGGTTTCTACCAAGCGGGGGGTTATGTATATCTACCATCCTTTAATCGTCGGAAACAAGTAGTGCATTATTAAACGTATTCTGTGTGCTCGTGCGATCGGCAAAAAATCCCATCTTAGCGATAACCCAGCACACATAATCTCAAAGAAGGCAAGATGACATTCTCTTTGTTTATTTATTTCAAATCGAACGTCACTTAAAATTAAAAGTATGAACATAATTGTTATAGATGAAAGAGAGATTTCGTAACAGTTTACATTGTATTAATCAGAGATTTGGTCGGAGCGAGTTAACGACCCCATAGATAACGAATAACACCATCTACCACATACAGTATGACGCACAAGTTAACGAGCACCATAGATAACAAATAACACAAACTTGACACAAAATGACTCACTTGGGAACCAGGATAAGAATTGGCAAACCAAGAAAAGCATACATAGTTTTAAGTATAGATACAAAATGTAAAACCCGGAACGGGGTTCATCGATCTATGTGACCAATAGTATTAAGAAGTGAAATAAAAAGGACCTCGGTCCACAAAAATTCATTTTTTTTTCAACAACACAGAATTAACTCGCACAAGCATCACGTGGCTGTCACTTTGAAAATTAAAACGTGTGTGTGTGTGGAGTTGTGTCATCAAAAGCGTGCTCAGTGATTATGTATTTATAGATTTATTAGTTGTCCTTAACAAAAAGGATTACCAATCATCAATCTGTAGACGAATAATCAATTAAAACTTCGTTGCTCAGTGAATGTGAATTTATAGATTTATTACATGATCTTAATAAAACGAATTATCTATCATTAATTTGTAGACGAATTGTGTTATTAAAACTTTATTTTCTAGTTGCTCAATTTTTGAACACCTGAAAAACAGCAGAAATCTTTACGCTCTTATAGTTTTCGAAAATAAATTCTCGCATGTTATGATATGCACTAAACAGATAATTAGCCGACCGTCATGGTCATAATCCAGACATTTGAATATCAAGTCTGTTATAATAAACTTAATTACGACATGTGGAAACATCGAACAAATCTGAGAATAGCACAACCAAAACAACTATGTGAATAATTTATCTCCACCCGAGGCTTTTATAGCTGTGGGTATATTATTGAGCTTTATCATACAGATGTAAAATTGACCTGTAATGTCAAACCATGGCTACTTTCCGATTAACCGTCCTTTGTGGGCAACCTTTGAGAACAAGGAATGCAATTTACGGATTCGTAGTGTGTGGTAACATGAACAAGGAAGGGTAGGGTACTAAATAGACCACCATTCCGTCAGCACATTGGTCTGTTCCTCACCTCTGAATACGAAATGGAAGTACTTACGATCTAACACTTCAGTTAAATTTCCTTTAACCTGTTCAAAGTATTCGCGAAAATACTCCCAAAAGAAAAATGTGACTCTACGAGAAAATCAACTGGAACGATCTAAACGATGGCTGGCTATTAGGGCTAAAAAGCTAACCTTTAACTCGTTAGAGGTCCAGGGGCCAATTTTTCAATACCATCATTAAGGCTGTCCAGTTCTTGTCTATAGATGTTAACATGATCGTTGCTCAGCTGAATTTGATGAATGCCATGCACCCTGCAACATACCTCCCCACAAAACCCATCAATCAGTGGCGTACAAGCATGCATTGAAAATAAATTCAGACGCACGAATAAACACAAGGAAACCTTTTTCAGTCAAATGATACGAGCCTGGAATGCTCTATCTGATGATGTGCTCCCCCGTGGTGAAAATGTGCCAGTCTTTTCTCTATTCTTCAGCCCACACTGTGCATTTGCATTTGAGGGTATACAGAAATACTATGGATATAAGAAGAAAGTGGTGAAAACTAGTTACCATGAGGTCTCACTAGCGACTGAATGTAATGAAATCTTGGGTATTTAGTTGGATCAGTTCCCATATTTTAAACATATGACGCCAGCTTCAGCCAAAGCAAGGAGAACTTTTGCTATGACAACAAGACAAATTCACAATATTCAACACAATAGTAACCTTGCGTAAAGGTTATAAGCAACATAGCCCTCGTCGGGCCAATGATCATATATGAATGCCCAGTGTGGTTTAACGTAGATCCAAATCTGATGGAAAAACTTCGGGTTTTCGAAAGGCAATATCTCAGAGCAATTATATCAGATTCTTGAATTCGACTATTCCAATGAAACTTTATATAATGGAGCCCACATAAAGAGGGTTAATAAGTTTATGATCAAACTAACAGCGCGATAGGTTCTGGTGGTTGAATTACAACTGAAGAAGCAAGCTTACATAGATTTAGCCTTTCTTTATTAATAAAATAACAAACATCATATCATCATCGGCACTACAACCGGGATCCGGTCTTGGCCTTATTTAGCAAATCCCGATGCTTGTTAAATGTCCCATAATAATTTGTTTTTCCGGGCAAGTTTATTAGCCTTGCGCCATAATAAAATAACAATAGTAGACTAAATAATGTATGTGGGCTCCAGTTAGGTTTTAGGAAAGAACATTAAAAAAAGAGGCATACAATTTTTTAACACTTAAGTTTTCTTTACATTAATATGTAGCCGAGTATTGTTTTAGACCATAAGTTACGGTTAAGCAAATATAAACTAAAGTTGAAGCACTTTTTATATAGACAGTAAGTCAACTGTCTAACAAAAGAAAAAACAGAAAATTATTATAAGATAGACAAACAAAAGGTAACAAAAAAACCTTTTTGGAGACGCGTAATAAAGCTGTTCGATAGTATAGTGGTTAGTATACCCGCCTGTCACGCGGGAGACCGGGGTTCGATTCCCCGTCGGGGAGCCTATGGCGCAAGACTAATGACCTTGCCCGGAAAAAAAACAAATCATTATGGAAAATTTAACAAGCCTCAGGACTTGCTAAATAAGGCCAAGACCGGTTCTAGGTTGTAGTGCCGATGATGATGATGAAGATATGCGGTTGCACTTCTCGGTTCATACAATTCAATACAATGCCGATGATGATGATGATGTAATAAAAAAACGGGTTTCTGGTAATTATAATTTTTACTCATTCGAGATCAATTTACGTCGATATCTCCATTCCTTATCGTCTCCGTCTCCTTCCTCTCGTCCTGTGCTTCAACATATAAGTCCCAAAATCCCTTTCGTATGTGAGCAGACAACGGCATTAGGTACCAACCGTGAAAGGTTAATTTATATGCTGATAGACAAACATAGGGAATACTTAACAAGTTTTGATTCGGCTACGGTTTGACAGTCTCTAGTGGGATAAGACCTTTCCAACCACAACGATAGCTAACGGCTTTTAAGGTCACCTATTCTCGTAATCAATTTTAATATGCGAAGACTACCTTCCTGAATAATGGTCCTTATATTTGGATGTAAGTAATCATCCAAAAATGATATGGTCTGTCAACATCGTCGCTCAGTTACCGTCTGTCTTAGAAAAGGATACCATTAAAACCCTATTTCATCAGAATTATGTTCACCCTCATTGTAGATGAATGTGCTGGAATTCAGTTGGTGGATCGGCGTATTGGACGGGGTCGAAGAAACTGGCGTGTTTGTGTTTTTCTTGTTACTTGTGTCCTTGAATTAGGTCTCAAATTTATCTTATTAAAATTGTTGCAGTGCTTTCAATAACACAGCGTTCCTTGGAAAATAAACCAAGTCTCAGGGAGAACGAGTACCCTACCTCAATGTTTTGAAACTTGCTGAAATGTATTAAGGCACATATTCTTTTGTTGATTTTACTCAAGCCTATCGTAACCGATACTTCATTTGAATTTAATTTAATTGACAGGCAATCAAGTTGATCAAATTTGCGTCACTTGTCGTCATCAACAAGACGAATTAGAGTAAATTCATGTCGTGAATACTAAACAGAGATTGTTCTTAAATCAACAAGTAACACAGATTTACATAATGGGAGAACTATACTATGAGTAGGTTATGGTGTAGTCCACCCCCAGTTAAATCAAAAGGAATTCTCAGTATTTTTGCCTAAATTAGTGCGTAATTTTGTGGGGTTGAATATGCGTGGAATTCTATTTGCGAACGTTCACATTGCCGTAGGACTCGGCCTGAAATTAGAGTCAATGGCCGATGTAACTGAGCGCCAATGTACTCATTGCACAAAGATATTGCCTTTTCAAGCGACACATTTTTTTAATAAATCGAAAACTGTTTATAATTCGTATCTGGGCATTTGACTGACTCCTCTCAGTCGTGATTGGGTTCAACTGACGACTTCTTGCTATTGCAACGACTGGGCAAGAAACTTAAAGCGTTTCCCCATAAAACAGAGGCAAGCTGATTTGCAAATTGCATTGTTGAAAAATGAAAAAAAAAACATATCAACTTTTCGTCATACGAGGGTTGCCTTTTATATTTCGGGATTAGAGAACAAAAACAAATATTGATCATCGAAAATCACTTTATTGTTTTTCAAAATATTCCCCATGAAGATCTATACACTTTTGCATGCGTTTGAACCAATTCTCGAAGCACTTTTGCCACTCTGATTGAGGTATCTCCAACACATGCATTCTGAATGCAGCAACCGCTTCTTCAGGTGTCGAAAAACGGTGACCTCTCAGTTTGTTTTTTACGTACGGGAATAAAAAGAAGTCATTCGGTGGCAAGTCAGGACTATACGGCGGATGACCCATCAAATCGATGTTTTGGGTGCAGTTGTCGCAGCCGATGTGTGAGAGCTCGCATTGTCGTGGTGAAGAGTGATCCGTCTTCGGCGGTTGGTTTTCCTGATTTCTTGGAAGACAACTGGCAAACAAATGGTTGTGTACCACTCAGAATTGACTGTTCTGCGTTGTTCTAGTGGTACGGTTGCGACATGTCCAGTTTTTCCGAAAAAACAGGCGACCATTTGCTTGGAAGTGCTTCGTGCGCGAACAACTTTTGTTGGATTTAGCTCATCTTGAAACACCCAGACAGTCGACTGCTGTTTACTTTCGGGCTCATACGCGTAAATCCACGATTCATCACCTGTCACGATGTCATAGACGTGTTTCGAAGCACCGCGACCGTATTTTTTGAGCATTTCTTTCGACCAATTGACACGAGCCTTTTTTTTGGGCGATTGACAAATTGTGTGGGATCCAACGCGAACAAATTTTTTTGACAGTCAAATGTTTATGCAATATTGAATGTATGCTGGTCCCACTAACGCCTAAGGTTGTCTCAATCTCACGATAGGTCACATGACGATCTTCCAATATCAGTTCGCGCACAGCATCAATGGTTTTCGGAACAACAACTGATTTTGGACGACCTTCACGAAATTTATCTTGGAGTGAACTACGACCACGATTGAATTCACCATACCATCGATAAACACTGGTCCTTAATGGAGCTTCATCGCCAAAAATTGAATTAAGTTCATCCATGCACTGTTGCTGAGTTAATCCACGCCGAAAGTTGTAAAAAATAATCGCACGAAAATGTTGACGATTTAATTCCATTTTTGGGCCGAGATGAATCTTTTAAGTTACTGTAAACAACACAAATAGCGCTCGTATGTCAAAACGTTCTGAGCGCATATAACCTCAAAAATGTCCAACTTTACGACAGAGCTGTCAATTGCCGGATTGCAACACTAGGGTTGCCAAATCCCGAAACATAAGAGGGCACCTAAATCTAAGTTTTGTGCACTCGGATTTTTTTTTTGCCATCTTATAGTCCGCAGAAATAATGACAGAGGACAGGCCACCATTTTCAGACGGCAGAGTCTACTGAAAAGAAAATACTTGTCTTTGCAGTGTCAGTGAGTAAATCATTTATATAGATATCAGTCATGAAAAAGCATTGATCAATCAAACTCATCCTCAGAGACTCCCTTACCCATAGCGTAAATGACGTGCAACAAGTTGCAAACATTTTGAAAATTTCCGGAACAACACATTGGAAGTTCCCGTTGTCTTACTTATACATATGTTCCATACAACAGTATAATACACAAGGATAATGTGTAGTTGCACAATCTGAAATAGGAAGTCCCATCTTAGTGGAGATGGTAATACTATAAGTCCTTTTCTGCTAAGGCTGTAGTTTAGGGGCCAGTGGCAGAAGGGATTACTGATTCTGAACATGGTACGACATACAAATAACAGGGAAGATAATTGTCACTGAAAGAGGATCTGTGTTCAAGTGAGTCTGTGGCACTCGCCCAATAATTAATTTAATCACAAATTTTGACGGATCAAAAACTTATCACCTACTACAAAGGCCATAGTGAGGTTTGAGTTTAATTGATGGCTAAGTTATTGAGAGGCTTGAAAATTAAACCAGCTGAACGTCATCGTCCTTGTAACATCGATGGATACAGCACATATCTTGTTCCCAGTAACAATGCTATGAAAAATTTAATTTACAAAATAATTTAGTTTTTCAACAAGTTTCGATTCATTCTAAAAAGTTTATATTTTAGTTGAACTCGACCAAATATTTGCATAAAAGACAATGTGTCAAATGCAAAATGATGTGGTCAAAACGTTAGGCTAAACTCAAAGGCCAAGTAGAGGGAAAAAAAAACGCCTATCTTCAAGAATAATCATCAATAATCAAATCCCTTTATTAAAATTTTTTTTTTTGCCATATTGTTGTGATAGGGCATGTTCCTAACCATAACGCACCAAGATCTATTAAAATCGATTCCGTGGATCTAGTGATTAAGATAAACCCGTTTAAAGCTTATAGGGGTCTAATTTATTGAAACCAGAAATACGCACGTACTAATACTGTTGCAACTTTTTATTTTGGAATTTGTCCCCCAAATTTTAGGAAATAAATCCCAATATATAATCAATTGAAATATACTTGTTTTTGAAAATTATAATTCGTGCGGTTGGGTGTACCATCTTTTTAATCGGCCTTGATCGAGGTTCTAAAATGGGGAGTGAAATGACTCGTTGGTACGTAGACAAGCTGAGAACAACCATAAAAACCTTCAAAAATATATCGTAAAACAAAGAATTCCAGAGCATACAGACGGGTAAAAACGAATGCAGAAAAAGGCAATGACTACACTTTCGTAGATCTCTTATTTCTTGAATTTCTTTGAATTTATTTTGTGACAGTGTTAGTAAAGAAAGATCCAATTTGACAACTGGCAACTAACAATTCTGTAGTTCAAACTGCTGTCAAAACATAGTCTTGTATCGAGTCGAACGTTAGTTTGCAAGAATGATTTGTTGAAACATATCGTTTGATTGAGCCGCTTTTAGTGGGGGCTAATAACCTTGCCCGGAAAAACAAATTATTATGAAAAGTTTAACAAGCCTTGTTGTGATGATGAAAATTATCGTAAAAGCTAACTAAAAATTAACGTGTCTATAGCTACGTTGGGCAGTTAGGAGGAGTGATTCAATTAGTTCAAAATCAAAAGAGATTATATAATATTCGCCACAGCATGCGAAGTAAGTATGTTAAATTTATAAAGGTGTAAATAATATATGAGCATTTTGTAGATTGTGATTGTTGTTAGCATTGAAAACGATGGAGTTGTGAGGAGTTGTGCAATCACCCGAGACAATGTCAGTCAAAGTTCTGCGTTCTCCTAGCGTATTTAAAATCAATTACGTTGCGGCGGCGGTTTGGTAACCTCAAAATATTTATCTACTGGGGTCGACCCCAGTCAGGCTTAGAGTGGCTTCACTACAAGTGAATTCCCTTAAGTTGCTTAATGTTAAATTGATCAATCCAATAAATTGGAAATAGAAAATCATAATACACATAAAGAGCTCATATACTCGTCTGGAAGGAAAACTGTATAGTGATAGTGGTTCCATTAAATCTAGTTCGAAAAAAATGTCGAGCACGGAACAAACGCTGCCGTTCATGAAAAAACCAGCTTGTGACAACTATGCAATTAAGATACACGAAAATATCTTTGGCATCGTTGGATATCAATTAACATTTATCCAAAAAAAGCGATAATAATTTTAATTTATCCGAAAAAAAGCGATATGAACATTACTGGAAATCTCAAGTGATATTCGGTAATCCACTGCGCTTACAATCCAAGGTACAGTAAACGAAGTAAGAAACGAACATTGCCTCTGTTGGAATATCTCTAAAAAGGACCTCGCATTAGATAAACAGCAAAGAAAAAAACAGTACCAGGCTGGGTAAAAAATCAGGGGGTCAATCACCGACGAAAGAAGTCGTGTATTCTAAGTTGTGAGTGGTGCTGTGTGTAGTGCATAAAAATTATAATCTTCAATAAAAATTGAACCTGTTTGCAACCTGTAAGCAACTCCGCGTGAAATTTTGCGATCATAAAGTAGAAGTTGTTTTAAAAGATCAACCAATTGAAGTTGTTTGAAATGTCTGAAAATGTGATTGATTGTTGTAGATAGAAGTGACGGAACACTAACTAATTTCTCGAACTGCATTTCGCGGGATCAGTTCCTGAATGAGCTGCCTCAATGAATTTAAAATTCGTGTTCGAGTGAACTTGCGAGAGGATCTGCTAAATCAAATATGCGCACATATAGAAGAAAACCAGCCTACCAAAGGAGACACTTTGATAAAAAGAAATAACCACATCCACTGATGAGAACAGAACCCTCCCGAATAACCATTGAGTCCTCAAAGAGTTCCCCAAAATAGGTGAGTTCAAAAATCTTATGCAATCCTCAGAGAGCATATAATAAACGATCTTAAATGCTCACGATTCTGCGAATGTGAATCTTTTGATGACTGGCTTACCCAAGCAGTGGGCAAATAATATAGAACTATCGGATCACTTAGAAATTGAAAAATTCCTTAGACCAACGATTCACAAAACCGCGAATTGAATTGGCTTTAAGGATTATTTCGTGAAAGGGGATATACCTTCCTGTCACATAAAATGCCATGATCGCGAATCGATTGAACGATGATTAAGGGCTGAAATATAGGAAACAGATGCGCTTACATTAAAAAACAATTGACTAAGATTTAGCAATATTAACCTTTAAACTATTTTCAAGATACTAAATCGACAAGTTATCGAGATCCATTTACGTCATATACAAGAAAGATGTTTATACATAGGATGAAAAGCGAGCCGTCTAGAAGGACCGCTAAGGTAGCCAAAAAGAATTCAATAAGACGACTCTGATTCGAAATCTGTAAACCCGATTTTTTAGCTTGGAATAAATCCATTTCAACAAGTTGGGTTTAAAATCGAAAATGAATAATATTGAAAGTAGCCAGCCAAAACTGTGCATATATGGAGCTTGAAATAATTTTCCTGTGAAAAGGCCCAACGAATGTAAACTAATGTCCAATCAATTTTGAAATCTAGGGCATCTTCTATTCTGGGAACTATTATAACTGCTGAATTCGTCCTATCCGCTCTAATACTCGACTGAATAGCTTCACTTTACGACCAGCCCTTTCACATTCCTGCGAGTCTAAACACAACTAAATATTGCTCAGAATTCGTCATCAAACGGCTAGAAAATTAATTATCTTTTGAAGACTCCACACAATGCTTAGCTACGCAACACTATAAAACCTAAACAAGGGCATGGTTTTCAAAGAAACAGTCGGAAGCTGCTGCGTATGCAAGAATACCAACGTTCCGCTTTCAAGAGGAAACAATCCGAAGCCGTCACCCATTTAAAAGTTCTTCGGAAAGTAAGACAACGACCTCCTCATAGTTCAGGGAGAAGGTCGGTGCAGTGTTTGATTATTTAATTAATATCAAATATTCCCCAGTGCCGTCACTCGGCTTCCTCTTTGTTCATATTCACATTCCGCAACAGAAGAAATTTAAATGAGTTTTGTCCAAAACAATTTTCTAGTTTCGTACCTTTCAGAAGCGTGGGGAAGATTCATGATTTAGATAGTATAAAAATGCTGTTATTGTGGTCTGTTCCCTTTCCTGGATGGCAGCCAATGACCGACCACCGAGTAGCAAACAATAACTCTGGCGACAGTGTCGGATAGTATCCTTTGTTGCCAAGAAATAGTTAATGTACATGCTGTATGCTGGCAAGTGAATCCTGATTCTCGCTCTGGGATCCAATCTAAGGGAGAGCATTGTATTCATAATTTCGCCACATGGAAGTTCATTCGTTGCGGACGACTAATGGCCTAGAAGAGAAACTCACAGTTCGGTGACCCCTGACCAATTACGGATTTTATGTCGGCTCAGTTGCTGTGGGGACAGACGTATCAGACTAGTGATAAAAAAAACTCTAAGTGGGTGTCTGCTGAAAGGAGGAATGAATAAGTGCTTGATGAGAGTTTGGGCCGAAGGAATGGGCAGTATTATCTTACTGTCGAAATTTCATTTACGGTACCTATATCAAATTAGTTTGTGTGTTGTGTGACGAACCCTGCCTGGAACATTAGAAGAAAACAGTATATTCTAGTAATGTCGTGAGGCGCTGTAGTAGAAGCAAAATAACTGGTTAAAACATTCAAAACACACAGGTAAATGAATAACACACAATGATGAAGTTATCATACGGCCAGACGAAATCGAAATAAACGAAAGAATGCCAATTTTCACCCTATTCAACACTTGGAACTTAGACAAATACAAATAAGTCAAGCAGGCGCAGTTTCTGATAGAAGTTGTTGGAATCTTCGCCTATGCATTTCACCATAAAAAATTCAGCAATATTCATGGTACCCTTACACACCCCAAGACAATTTAAAAAGTCTGCCTAAAGATGAATTCCAAAAGACTGTGTTTAAGTAGTTTACGAATTGACGAAAAAAAAATGGATGCATCGAATCCTCGTCTACGAGGCTTCGGCCAAAGGACAGGAAATCGACTGACTTCTTAAACGGATGGTTGCGGGGGATTAGAAATAGGTCACGTACGACAATATTATGCGAAAACGATCATGGCCAAAGCGCTTGGCTTAAATGGTTAGGACTAGCAGTAAAGTTTTGCTGTGCGTTTGGTGCGACTGGAGAGGAACCACCTACTATGACATAGTTTCATACAGTCAAACACTAAATGCGGGTCTCCCCCGTCTACAATTGGGACCTTTGAGGTTAGCGATTGACCCCAAGCAGCCAGCATTGCAGTGGTGTTGTGTTTCATAAGAACAACGTCAAGACAAACACGTCTATAATGACTCACAAAAACCTCCGAGAGCTTGATGCATCTGTGGGGAGGAAGTATTGTGCCTGGCACGGACACTCCGTTCACTTCCTCCTCCATCATAAATTGATCACGCTTACAACGCAAGGGGGAAGAAAACGATGGTTGACCTTCGCGACCGAGCGGACACAACACAAAAACAAAAACACTCAGGCGATGCTATTTATGCACAAACATTTTTTATTGTTAATGATCCTTACTTATACTTATTATTAGTGTTGAATGATTTTATTAAATTCTTAACTATTACACACACGAACTGCGGCACAAACTCGCCAAACAGTTGGACACCGAACACTGTTCGAAATACTCCTCACGACTCCGGATATTTTTAGGTATGTAATTATTTACGCGTCTCCGCTGCCGGCGGAGAGCGGGAGTGGAGCGGGACCGTTCTGGTCCGTGGATGTAAGAGGACTAGGCGATAATCATCTCGTGCAGCGATGATTCGTCTCTTGGGGTGAGTTTATGGTGTCGTGGTAGATATCCTCTCCAATAAGGATATTGTTTTTACCTACCACCAAAGAAACGTAAAGTCTCTCTTGGTGGTATGTGTGCGATCGTTCAGATCTGTGTGGTTTACACGTGCTCGAGGGCAACGGGTAAACGAAGCGGACAGGCGGTAAAGACAAAAGGGAGAAATGACCAAATGCGCCGTTGGTAATGCGGGTCATTGTTTACGCGACGCGTCGTCGCTATTATCGACGTTGGGAGAAAAAAGGTGGTAAAAGCAAATTGGATGTTTATGGCATCTCTGGCTGAAATAGAAACCGGGTTCGTGTTTGCATTAGGAAATGCTGGAGAATTTGGTTTCAGCGTTTATTGCGCTAATTATATGCAGCTGCTAGGGTTGTTTATTGTGGTGAGAGAAGGTCGCCAACCAATGTGTATAAAAGGGATTTGTTGTACACATGAATGAAGCTGGGAATAGGCGACGCAAGGGTAATATTTCCTGATATGCGGTTATATTATATATAACCGATGAATTTTCTTTCAGGTAATTTATGATAAGGTAATGAAGAACTCTTACAGGAATTGTAAGCGAAGGAAAGCTTGAAAAGGTAAGAATTCTTTTGCAGAAGCTTTACGATTATAGCGTTGCTCCAATTAATGCGTGTAGCATTTTCAGGTGCCTAATGCGATTGCATTGGCAAAAACATATGCGTCTAGGGATGAGGTTGTGGGGGTTGAAGTATTGGTGCCAACGTATGGCACAGGATTCACTAAAAAAAACCCCGACACTTGTTACTCCGAAGGAAATGACAAAAAACACGTTTTTATTTATTTAAATTTATTTCTATCCGCATTTATTGGTGAAAACACGAGCAAATTGTGGTGAATGGCACAATATCGATTGAACTTAATTACACAGCTAAAAATTGGGTTTTAATTATATTTGCCAACATGAATCACAGCCTCACTGGATTAATCAGAATATCTATGATTTACAATTTCACTTCTGTCAAGCAGGGAATGCAGTACGCGACGGAAACGCCAGACTGTTCAGCTGGTCGGTCGTACGCAAATCGCGAATATAGGTGATCCGTCAAAACAGGCTTCGGGAACTAAAGAACTTTACCTGTACACCAACTCTATCGAACGACTCCTTGGGCTTTTTTTTGTGGACTAAACGAACTATCTCATCCGCAGATACAACCAGGTTCAGATACAAATAGCGACTAATGTCAATTAGGGTTGAAATTCATATTTCTTTCTACACACAGGACAACCAAAAGAGACCACGCCTCTGCTCTCTCAACCTCACGCCCGTCAAAGTATGAGTAACTTTTGTTAATTGGGTAATTGACGGACATGAAGAATGAGAGAACAGAAGACATGATATGCTGTGATCTCGGGGTAGCTTTGGTTGTGTGTGTTGGTATCAGATGCAGCTACTGACACGACCTACTGACCCAGTGGTAGGGCTATGGCGTAGTTAGAGCGCATTGAACCGTGGAAAGAAATACGAATGAGAGGGAATCCTAGCGGATGTTACTCCCCTGCAAAAAAAGAGCATTGATCCCAAGCGAATGGGTGATCTGAGGGAAAGTCGATAGGACGCCGCTGATGTTTGGGAAATAATTCGCGTGAGAACCAGACTCTAAGACGCTGAAATTACCCCAGCTATTTTGCTATGATGCAACAGCGTCGTTCTTTTAGACTTGTTGTTGCTAACCGACATTATGAGTTTTCCGATGGGAAACTCATGGTTAGCAAGAATGGAGTTGCCGTATGACATTTATGTAGCTAAACTCAATTATGCATTATCTGCAAAGGATGATGAGTTTAGCTATACGTCCGTTTGAAATGTTTTACAGGGGAATACATATAAAGGAAATTGGTAAGTATGACGCGCTGAAAGCGGTCGAAATTAGGTGGAAATGTTGGTTGGAATTGTGGGTTGTTTCTCATAGAGAATAGAGAAACCCCCCACAAGGTAATGGTGGTTTTTAGGTAATTGTACCGTGGGGTTTGGCGGAACCGCTACACATCCATCCTAAAAATCGGACCTACCATCGAGTGACATTTTGTCTTGCAAACTTGCTTAGTGATAAGAAATTTGTATTAAGAAAAATTATTGAAAATTATTGAGTCGAGTTTTTTCCCAATACAGATCAAGGCTTCCAAGAGAAAGACATTAAAAAGTTACCTTTAAAATGGCACAAGTTATAGGACAAGACGGTGTGTATTTTTCCCAAATCAGACAATGTGAATCATGTCAGATAAAGTATTGATATTGATTTCTCTTTCCCCAAAGAAGATATGTGTATGTGCCGTGATGTGAGAGGAACGGAAATAATAAGTTATATTTAGGTAAGCTGAAATAGGAGAATCGGTATTAGTGATTACTGGGTTTTCGCTTAGTACAAGTATTTTTGGTCTGTGGTCAGCTGTACGAACGGATACTGCACCTTAAGTCACGGCTGTTCTAACCGATACAGAATCTTTTTGTCAATTCTACGGCATGCCACAAAAGACCAACACCACCTCGGGGTGGTATGTGTACGTGTTATGCCTTTATAACAGTTGCCCACGGAATCCCGGCAGAGGCTCAGGTCACAACCTCTCCGTAACGAATTTTGCGCTACTCCCACACCATCACCGCAAGAATATCAAAAAAAAAATCAGTCGAATGTATTAGAACGAAACGGAAATGCAAAAAAAAAACGGATGTTAAGCAAATGTAAGGTAAGTTTCCCACACTACACTACACGCGTGCAAATTTCTCGCACTGCAGTGGAGACGTTCACTCGTTTATTTAGGGACAAGTGTGTGGAGATCCATCTGGTTGCATTGAACTCCATCAAACATTTATCAAATAAATGGAAAAGTGAAGCTGGGTATCTTGTCTCTGTTTAAAACATCCATGACGGATTGCATTAAAGGAATTCGAGATAAGGGTTTTGAAGCAGAAGTGCACGTGCTGACTTTTTGTCGAGTGGAGCGATACTACCCATATACCCGCGAGTTTTCGAGAATAAGTCCAACTAGCCGTTATCGAGGTGAGGGGCCAATATATTTATTTAAATTAAATTTATCAAGCAAAACTGCATTCGACTCTGCAGATCACATCTACCGACTCACACCTAAGCTGATTCCAAAATAAAACATAAGGAAATAAATTATAAGGGATGGGTTAAATTTAAACTTCTCATCTTCCCAATCAAATACTCTTCATAAGGATCACCCTGAATGGTGCATGTACAGAGTCCTTCATACCGGCGTACGAGGATGTCGTCATACAACTGCGCTTTGACATACATAAAGTGAACTTAAATAGCAATCCTTGCCATATCGAACCACCAAACACAGCCAAGTATGGGAACCGTCTCTAAAACAAGATTTTTCCATTAACTGAAATTTAATCGCTTTGGAGAAACTTCAATTACGTATCAGGACCTAGATCCCAGCAGCATAGTGTGTTTTGTCTATTGTAAGAAATTGAATAATTTCGAAGTAAAAACAAAATGTGATAAATTAATTTATTTTCCCTCCTCCTCAAGAGATGACTGCATTTGTATCTATGACCTACATAGAGAGTTCCCACCAGTCGAAGCATGAAAACAATGTCTTATTCCAAGGTAGTAGTTGCATACAAGACCCAATGCGATGCTAGGAGGATGTATGCGGGCGAATTATCTTAATAAAAACGCTAAATAAAATTGAAAAATGAAAATAGAATATTCTCGCTATCCGAGTATCGCTCAACTGCTCGTTGGGGCCGCTGCCTGCATCCCGTTGCCACTCAATGGCGATTGTATTGTAATAATTATAGTCCTCATGCAAATGCTAACATGTACATCTTCCCTCGTCCCCCCAATTTACTGTTAACGAAATAAATTCCCTTAGTTGCATGGCACCAAAGCTGTGTAGCCTCTCGTTAGATCGTTATGACCCATTGTTAGCCTAATAACACTTTTAATGAAATTTCGCCTCCCATGTAAAACAATCTGTGAACAAACACCCGCATGCGGCTAACAGTGAACTTATCTAATGGAATCCGCATCTCGGCTATTGACTGCATTCTAGGTATACGAGTAGTTAGCAAGTAGTTAGGATTCTACCCCAGCTTGCTGGTATTTCACCGGCATCCAGTCGGCCCTAATCTACGACTATCTCAAGAGAATGTAATGAGTACGAATGATGACAGAATTCAGCCTCTCGAGTTATGTCCGTTCCCAGAAAATTCAAATCCCCTACGCGATCATTTAGTTAATTAACCTTGAACTGAAAATTATGTCTTTGAATGGAATGTTATTTTATTATCTGTAGTAAATTGAGTTTACAGCAATTTACAATCGACGGAGGCCGCTAGTCGCTGCCAAGCGGACAACTGCATGACCATCGTCGTTTTACTTGACTAGAAGCATTGAAATACGGTCGATGGATAACAGAGGGCAGCGATTGTCATTTATTAGATGACGTGACGTTAAAATTATGGACCATTTTTATAGAAATATCGACGGACTCGGACTTTTCTGAGCCTCTGGACTTAATGGAGCTACACGAGTATTATGAATAGACAAACTTCATCTCGAAACTAGACAAATTGAAATACTCCTACTTGTTCGTAACCCTGCGACTATATTAGGCCTATTATGAACAGTAGGGAAACAAATCATCAGTCAATTGCAAACTGAACATAATATGTTTCAGATGCCACCTAATAAACAAACATGGTGCGGAGAAAAACAAAAACTCCCTAATTGGATAGGGGGACCCAAACCAGGGATACCATCAATGAAAGTAATTCATTCTTACAAACGTCATTGACACTACCAAGAGTTTCAGCGGGCGTAGTTTTCACTTTTTTTACGTTTACACAATGACGACAGTTGTCTCTTTGACTATGGAGACTAATTCGAAAGTTATAAGACGGATAACTGAGAAGTCCACATAGCGCAACAACTTCCAAAAATACTGGTTTCTAGAAAATCTCTATGATATGCGGGAATTTCCTAAAAAGCAAAATTGAGTGACATGCGAGGCGTAAGTTACGACCGCAGAGTGACGTAATCCCCAACACTTTCGATTGGGCTTCATTTTGGGAAAATACAAGCTCTTACCACCGGAAATTGACAATACCAACCCAAATACAATGCCCGGTGGAGGTGCATTGAGTATTCATTTGGGAATAGTTTTGATATATTCGCATAGACAGAGTTATTCTTCGAGTTCTGCGAGGGGGCAGTTTGGTAAGTCAGTGACTTTTTGAATAAAAGATATTTTTTTCAGCAAATAAGCATTTTACTTCTCAACATTCTAACAACTCCTTTTAGCTCGAGCGTTTTTCCAAGTTTTTTATTCCTTCCAAATAAAAGGTTTCCTCAAGTCCGCCAAATAGGCAATTCGACCCAAATCTCTTACCACCCAGCCATTTCTTCAGGTTAGGAAACAGGAAATAGTCGCAGGGGGCTAAATCTGGAGAATATGATGGATGGGTGGCAGTTCGTAGCCCAATTCATGGAGTTAGCTTAATTATGGTTAATCAGCAGTCAAAATTCACTTTTTTTCGTTAAAATTTACGAGGTTATCTGTTTTCAATGGCTGTCAAACACAAACTAAATGACGCAGCTTGCTCAAACTTTGATAGTAGTCTATTTATATATGGCAGTTGACGGAGCAGTCTTGCATTTAAAGTTACTGCGCGGGATTTTCAAAAAGTGACTGGAATATCAAACTGCCCTCGTAATTAAAATACACAATGTAGTTTTCAATCATCCTGAAAAAGATCCATCGCTGTACACGGCAGCCGTTGCAATACCGAAATAATATTTGTATTATGTTTTAAAAGCCATATATTAGTATACTGGGTTGGTGAAAAAATATTGAGCCCTTTCGTCGTTGTGTAGTTTAGTTTAGTGGGGCAACCACCCCACTTATTGGGTTAATTCATGCAACATAATTACCTACATCTAAAGTATATATAAGTTACAAACTAGAGAGCTTAAGAACTATCTTAACTAGGCTTAACCTAAGGAGGAATATCTCTTAAGTGCGAGTTATTGTCCGGCCTCGGGACAACAATAAAAAATTTTTTTTTTTGGAGGCGATGCCTCTTTATTTCAACACGTATTGATACTTTTACTTTTCAGTTAACTATGGACAACTTTTTCGATTGACATAAGGCTATTTATATTTAACTGTTATCTTATGTACTGTTATCTGGTCTAGAATTTTGAAAAAAAATCGATTTTTTTTAAAAACATTTTCTAATAATTTTAAGAATATGCTGTCCAAAGGAAATTTTAAAATTCCAATAATTGGCGAAGTTACAGCTGCTTTAGTGACGCGGCTACTAGACCGGTCGTGCCGGAACGAATCGAACAATAGGCGGTACATACTCCCCAACTACCTGCGTGCTCGAATTCCCTCCATACAAAGCCTTTATCTAGGAAAAATGAATTTGAAATGTAATAACGGTGTTCTGTGCCGTATTTTGTTGAAATCTTTTGTTTAGTATTCAGTTGAGATCAGTTTAGTTTGAATCTTCAAGCAATGAAGTTCCCTCTGTGCAGTTAAAATGGAAAGCCAAAAAAAAAAAAAAAAAAAAAAAAAAAATTTAGAGCGAATCAGCATACTGGGGAAGAAGATACTAGTTTTACTAGTGCATCCACAGCCAAATTAAAAATATCAGGACATGAAGAGATTATTGTAGAAAATAATTACGGCTACTGTATTTTAGAATTTTTTTCTGTTTACAACACTCACTTCATTAGTGTTATGTGCTACATGTAAGCAAGAAATTACATTTTCTCGAATGGCTCCTCGTGGATTAGAATTTAAAATTGCATTGCAATGCAGTTGTGAAGATATAATTCATCAATAAATCATTTGAAATAAATAAAATTAAAATAAAAAAAAACGAAAATCGAATTGATCCCTCTTAAGTACGAGCATCTGCTGCTTCGAAGGAAGCTAGAACAGCACGACTATCAGAGAGAAGTTTGGAGAATTTGCTTTTTGAAAAAGAAGAAGGCCCGTTGTATAGACCAGGAATTGCCGACTAACAAAGTGTAAGTATAACGCAATATTATGTCACTTGAAGCTACTATATTCTGAAATTTTTAAACGCGTTTTTCTAGAAACCACCTTTTTCAAGTCTATTGACACGATATCTCAAGTTCTAATGATTTGAAATTCGGTACACACCTTCTTGATATAACGCTCTAAAGCCCCTACCAAGCTATAAAAAAAATGTTTACTATTTTTTAAAAATTAATAACCGAAAAAATAATCAGAAAAATTCAAATTTTTTCAAACAGTTGCCATTTTGCGAAAAAAAATTTTTTTATTTCTTCGAGGTAGGGACGATTATAACACCTTCACTGATTAAGAATCCTTTCTTTTTTCTTTTTATTTTCAGATAATTAGAAGAGCCAAAATCATGTCAATCAGGACGCACGCTTTTGTTTCAACCCCCCACTTCACCACCCTGGAATTTTGGAAATTTTCAAATTTGCCACTCTACACCAGAATACCCCCTTAAACAAAGAGGGACCAAGGATGATCTTGTTGTCTCTCATTCTCTGGAGTTTCTTGATTTCCTATGACTCACGCTTATAGTAGATAAGACATGTTGTGATTATAGTATGAGATAACATTGAAATGATTTTGCTAGGACCATTTCCGTGTCGTGTATGATGTACAAGTTCTGTGGATGACTCATACGTTAACTCCCCTCTCCGTTAATCGACAATGTCCTCATTGTTCCCTTGTTTTAATTCAAATGGTCTGTCGTTAAAAATTGTCTGTAATCTGGTATTGATCTGTTTTGATTTATACTCGTTGTATGTTTTACAAATCTTATTACATAGAATTATAGTAAATATGATACCGAGTACAGTCATTATGATAGTAATTGTACTTAAAATAGGATTTCTTTCAATAGGGATCAGACATTTTTTTATTATTTCAACTTTCGAAAAGGTATTGTGGGAAGTAGAATACAATATTTTGTCTATTTCTATTTGTATCTCATTATCGTGTATTACAAATTCATTAAGTTTTTCTTGAAGGTTGATATATATTACATTATCAATTGTTACATCTGTTAGAAATTTGATCATGAAAGTTCCATCATAAACTTGGTAATATATTTCACGATGACCTGTTACAATTATTGTCATCAGCTAATCTAATAATTTTGTCCTTTTTTATAGGTTTGTGGGGGTTCTCTATATTACATGGAGAACCAACCCACAATTCCAACCTAATTTTGACCGCTAACAGCGCGTCACCTCAACCTCAATTCCCCCCTACAAGCTATTTCTCCTGAAAATCATGTTTTCCAAAAGAACGCATAGCTGAATTCATTATTCATAATTGAATTCAGCACCCTTTTGCCATACGGCAACTCCATTCCCCTAACCCATGAGATTTCTATCGGAAATTGCAATTTATGTCGATTAGCAATGGCAAAGTCTGACCAAGCGACGCGGTTGCACCATCGTGCAACTGCTTGGGAAATTATCGAATTATCTAATTTGGTTCCCACGGTCATAATTCCCTAGCCGATGTAGCGTCCTCTTTGGCTTCCCCCAGGCACTCTATTCACTGGGGATCAATGATCTCTTTTGCCAGGTGAATAGCACAAACCATTTTCCTCTCCATCCCATTTTCCCTTTTCATAGTTCACTGCACTCTGAGATCACCACAGTCACCGAACTAGGTCACTCGGCCATTCTCAGATTTCGCATTAATGCATGTACGCAATAGCCAGCCCAACACTGGGTCATTGCGCTCTCCCTTTTGATTTCTCCATTCTTCCTATGCCCAGCGACGGTCGAATGAATGCACAAGTGCTTATTCACCTCGATGAGCCAGGAAATTTTAAGGGGTGCGTGAGAGAGCACGACGATGATTGGCTGATCGTCGTGCGAATCCAAAATCCCAAATTTCATCCCTAATTGGGATCAGTTGCTTTACATCCACCACCGGTGTCGGTCACGTCACACCAAGTCATTATTCATCCACCTTCGTGTGCACACGTTCCCGTGTAGTTATTCAACCCCCGAGCTGTACAGATCGCTCAAAGTCAAGTGAAAAAGTTGTTTTAAGAATAATTGTCCGCGTTTCAATACATTTATTTTTCTTAATACGTATCCGAAATTTATTTCAAACGCAGTAAATAAACAGACGGGCAATGGCCAATTATATCCGAATGTGATTACTACAATTAACTAAAGGATTAAGAAAAGAATATATATAGTTATATTACATGTAAATACAATTAAAATTAAAAGTGGATAACGTAGAGAAAATTACCTTTTTTGTCAAAAGTGAATTAAATGTTATGTGAAGAGCTAACTGGTGAAACTATATTGCTGTTTATGTGTAGACATTTCCGTTATGTGAAGAACTAACTAGTGAAACTAAATTGCTGTTTATGTGTGACATTTCCGTCACGCACAAAGCATTCTGTTGCGTATTCGCCCTTAACACAACCGGCGAATTCGCATTTAAATTGTGGCACCACCTGAATCAGATATGTGGCATCACCTTAAACAATGTCAGCAATCAGCTGACATTTGTGAATTTTTTGTTGGTTGTCACATGACAACCATTTCTCTTTTCTTTTTTCTTCTTGTGATTGGCGCTTGACCAATAGTTGATCCTATCAAATCAAAGCCATCTTATTAATTGAAATAAAGATTGTGACTCAGAGTTGAGTATTTAAACGTTAAAGAACTTGCCTTTCATTTATTTAAGAAGTCCTGCTAGATTGTGGATTTTACAACTTTAGAGAAGTCTTGCTAGATTGTGGATTGTTTACAACTGTAGAGGTATTCGTTGGTATTTGCCCATTAACATCCCAATTATTTTACAGAACTCATCAATCAAGGAGACACAATCAAGTTTGTTCTCAACTCAACCCACCAGGAGACCCAACCGTGTTCAAACCCCGTGTGTTCAGCGCTTGTCTGACACACAAATCTCTTTGGCCAGGAGACACCATCGTGTTCCTGACCGCGTGTATCCAACGCTTGTTGGATACACATTCATAAACGGAAAATCCCAGTTTCAAATAAATAATTTTTCAAAAGGAATACCAAATTTATGTAAAGTTATAATAACCAAGATCCGGCGCAAGACTAATGACCTTGCCCGGAAAAAAACAAATCATTATGGAAAATTTAACAAGCCTCAGGACTTGCTAAATAAGGCCAAGACCGGTTCCCGGTTGTAGTGCCGATAATGATGATGTTAATAACCAAGAACAAATAAAAGAATATTAACCTTAAAATTACGCAGTGCCTTTTATTCATCTTTTCTTTTGGTGTTTTTTTTTTTTTTTTTTTTTTTTTTTTTTTTTTTTTTTTTTTTTTTTGGAAGACAATCTTTGTGCAGACATCGTTGGCGGGTGAAGTGAACCAGTGCCCCTGTCTTGGCATTCAAAACATTAAACCCCCACAGATTGTGTTACATTTGGCGTGTTTATTATTTAACCCTAAACCCGCAAACTTTTTATTTTATTTTATTTACGTTTTTAAATCTAAGAGAAATGTTTGCTTTTTTTTTACATTATTTATCCTAACCAATTTTTAACCAACTTCTTTAAATTGATACAAAGCATCCTCTAATGTTAAAATATACCCGAGATATGGAATTTACAAGATTGGGGTGTTTTCATTAATAATCCCAGTTTACCGGATTAAGTTGACAAAAATATGTTTACCGGTTTAGGGTTAATTTTACCGTGCAGTCATCTGCCATAATTTTTTGGCAGATTGGATGCGTTAATTTAGCATTGCAATTATTTACTCCAAATATAGTATTATTACAAACTATTGTTTCAGACATTATTTTAGTCAATCCATGGAATGTATCTAGAGCTATATATTTCTGTATCTTTCACATTTATTGGTTATCATAGGGTATTTATATACAACAAATATTCTATCCTTTTTCCTCAATTGTTAAGTAATGTTTAGCTTAGAGCGTCTGCGAAGGACCAGTAAGTTATAATATAAGATAATTAAGCTAGAATTTAAGCATTTTTTGTCTAGCATGTAATTTAGAAACTTAGAAGATAAAAATAAAATTAAAAAAAAAAATGTTTTAAAAATGAAATGAAAAATAGGTTTTTCCGTCGGTTGATTTTGGAGTTTGTGTTTTTACCGGAAATCGCATATGTTAATGACTGGTGATCTGTGAAGATCGTCAAATCGGATACTCCTTGTATATATAATCTCTGTTTAATTAGGGTGAAAACTATTGCTAATAGTTCTTTTTCGTTTGTCGTATTAGATGCATCGGTTGTTAACTCAGATGATTTAGATTAGTCAGGCTGTGACAACTCTAGCAATCCTATAAATATGCTTTTAGTTCATAGAATGACTTTCTTTCTTCTTCGTTAAAGTTTATTTTGTAATTGGGACTTTGTTTTTGATCAGTTTTTAATATGTTTGTTATGGGATTCACTATTATGGCGTAGTTCGTTACACACTTACGGTAATATCCGGCTAAACCAAGGAAGGCTCGTAGTTCCTTCAGACTTGTCGACTCGGGATATTTCCTAATAGTTTCTATTTTTTCTGGGTCCGGTCTTATCGACTTGTAGCTATTTATGTAGCCTAAGAATTTCACGTAACTCTTAAAAAAATGTAATTTCTCCTCTGAGATGGTCAAGTTCGCTTTGTACAAGGCGCCAATATTTGTCGAAGGTGGTTCATATGCTCATGCCGAGTTTTTGTAAAAACTCTAATATCGTCAATGTATACATTACAAAATTTTGTTATAAAAGGTCGTAGTATATCGTGTACGCAGCGTTGGAAGATCGCTGGTGCGTTTTTTAATCCGAATGCCAAGCGATTATATTCGTTTACTGCAAATGCGGTTTTCCCTTTATCCTTTTCGTCTAACAGAATCTGATGAAACCCTGATTCGAGTTCTATTGTTGAAAAAACTTTGGCTTGGCCTAAATTTTGTATCGTGTTTGGGTATTTGTCATTAATTGTATGTGCATTCAATTTCCTTTAGTCATTCCCCAATCGTTGTTTTTGGTGTGCCGTCTTCATTCAGGCCTTTTTTTGGTACTACTCAGATTCGAGAACAATATGGGCCTTATAATATTGTGGTGCATATGACAATCAGTACTAGAATATTCGAGAAAGTCTGAAACGAAGTACTAGAATATTCTAGAAAGTAATGGAAAACTGGAGACTATGAACAATAGAACATTCAAGGCTATGGAACGGACGGAAAAGAAACACCGAATCAGAATGTGGGAAAACGGTATAAATACGTCGCACACAGATCATGGAGACAAGTAAGAAGTAAGAAGTAAAATACGCGATAAGTACGGAAGCGATAAGATAAGAAATCGTTAAGTGTACGATAAAAGTAACGGTTGTTATTAACGGACTAATAAAGTGTCACAGTAATTCAAAATCGATTTAACGGCTCTTATTTATTAAAAATAATTAATCTACAATTGGTGTCAGAAGTGGGATTAATTATTGTTTAAGTGAACAAGTCTGTGAAAGTGTGTTGTGACGATGTCAGATCGACATTTGGAGGATCTTCGCGTTCCTGAGTTGAAGAAGGAACTTCAGGACCGGAATCTGGATAGCAGAGGACAGAAGCAAATTCTTCGACAGCGTCTGTAAGCAGTAATGGAGGAGTGGGTATTGATGTCGACACATATGTTTTTCTATTGGGACAGACTGTCCGGATGGAGAAAAAACAGCGAGTCAAGATGGTGCCAATGTGACGGAGAGAGTTCGCCACAGTTGGACATTTCGGATATGTTCAGGATGATGATGATAAAATTGGACGCGCAAGCTACAGACATTAACACAAAATTGGACGCGCAAGCTGCCGATGTTAATGCAAAGTTGGATGCCAAAAATTCAAAATTCGACGCACAAGCTGCAGATCTGAATGCAAAATTGGATGCCCAAACGCAGTGGATGAAATGTAATTTTCAACACTTTAAGGAAGAAATTCAGTCAAAAATTCGAAACGAAGTAGAAAATCTGGATCTAAAAGTCACCGATGAAATAATGCGAATCGAAAAGAGACTTGAGTGTGTTGAGAGAAATAAGACATCGCCTGGCAATCAACATGACTACAAAGATACAAGGATGCAACCGCCAACATTCGATGGAACGGGGCCCTTCTCCGTATTTATACGTCAGTTTGACGCCGCTGCCAATTATAATAAGTGGTCGGATTAGCAACAGTCAACATCACTAATCTGGTCACTCCGCGGGGCGGCTGCAGAATTGCTACAAACCATACCAACAGAGAAGCAAACAGATTTCCAAGCGGTAAGAGACGGCCTTGAAGCTAAGTATGGTGACAACCACATGCAGCAGCTCTACCGCATGCAACTGCGGAGCAGAACGCAGAAACCTGGAGAAAATCTTTAACAGTTGCAGCAGACATTGAGCGATTGGCAAACTTGTCTTATTCAAATATGACTAAGAAATTTCTGAACGAGGTAGCAACGGATGCATTTATAAACGCACTCCAACATCGGGACTTGCAACAAGCCGTTCGTTTGGCAGGAAAGAAGACGACTAATGAAATACTGGCGTTCGCATTGGCTTATGAATCTGCTAAACTGGCTACCAGGAGTACATATAGAGTCCGAGAAATGTCCGTCCAGCAATGTTCCTGCCAAAGAATAGGGCATGTGCAACGGAGAACCCCGAGACCTGCTATGAAGTGCTGGACCCGCGGCGGAGTCGGCCACATCTCTGTTGATTGTAGGAAACGTCGACGAATGAATGAGACATCGAGTGAGAATTGTTGTTCATGCGCTAATCATAAGAGGAGACTATCAACGGACCAACCTGAGGTGAAGAAGCACATTGTACCTGTCAGAGTACTAAATGCGTCCGAGGAGCCGGTCACCAGAAGAAAAGGAGAGTTAACCGCAGAATGTGCACCCGTATCAATGATAAGCTCAATTCAGCAAGGGAAGGTGCATAATTCTGGCGCAAGACTAATGACCTTGCCCGGAAAAAACAAATCATTATGGAAAATTTAACAAGCCTCAGGACTTGCTAAATAAGGCCAAGACCGGTTCTAGGTTGTAGTGCCGATGATGATGATGATGATGATGAAGGTGCATAATAACGCTGATGCTCTATCAAGACGACCATGTAAGTCAGATTGTAAACATTGTCATAGAGCGGAAGAGAAAGAAGAGGCGTTCGACCTGCGAAATGTACAAGTAGAAGTACTAGATGGGTGGGCGAGTGATGCTATACGCGCAGCTCAAGTTCAGGATGAAGATATGTCGCTAATCCTGGAACACAAAGAAAAGAATGAGCGGCCAACTTGGAACAATATTTCCGACAAGAGTGGAATATTTAAGGCATATTGGGCACAGTGGAATTCCTTGCTGGTGGAAGATGGAATTCTAAAGCGTAAATGGGAAGCCGCGGACGGAAAATCCCATCGAATGCAGATTCTAGTCCCACCATCAAAAGTGAAGGATGTACTAACAGAAATACACGACGGGGCTTCCGGCGGACATCTGGGAGTTAATAAGACACTTTCAAAATTACGATCTCGATTCTACTGGCTTCACATGAGAGATGACGTCGAGTCTTGGTGTAGGAAGTGCACAACTTGCACTGCGACCAATGGACCAACAGCAAAACCGCGCTATGAAGCAGTACAACGTGGGTGCCCCTTTCGAGCGAATTGCGATTGATATCTCAGGATCATTTCCAAAAACCAACGACAACAACAAATACATGTTGGTCATCATGGATTACTTCAGCAAGTGGGTGGAAGTCGTTCCAATTCCAAATGGTCGAAAGGTTCAACCGAACAATGAAAGAGCATTTATCGAAGGTCGTTAGTGATCACCAACGAGATTGGGACAAATATGTATAAACCTTTCTCATGAGCTATAGATCGGCTAATCACGATACGACAGGCCATTCTCCAGCAAGAATTATATTTGGACGAGAGATACGATTACCAGCCGATCTGCGATTCGGAATACCTCCAGACGCCATAGATAAGACCGAAGACTACGTAGCCGAATGGAGAAATCGCCTCGATGAGATTCATCATTTGGTTCGAAAGCAAATCAAGTTATCCAGTGACAAGATGAAAACAAGGTACAACGTTCGAGCCAACGCATCCGGATTTAATGCAGGCGATAACGTGTGGCTTTATAACCCTCATCGGCAAAAAGGAAGGTCTCCGAAGTTGCAGCAACATTGGGAAGGACCGTATAAGATTCTCACAAGAATTAACGACGTTGTCTATAGGATTCAGCGAAGACCGAACGCCAAGATGAAAGTGGTACATCGTGACCGATTGGCGACTTTTGTTAACCCAGGAGACCAGTGAACTTAGTTCGGGACGAACTAATCTAGGCGGAGGGTAGTGTGACGTATATGACAATCAGTACTAGAATATTCGAGAAAGTCCGAAACAAAGTACTAGAATATTCTATAAAGTAATGGAAAACTGGAGACTATGAACAATAGAACATTCAAGCCTATGGAACGGACGGAAAAGAAACACCGAATCAGAATGTGGGGAAACGGTATAAATACGTCGCACACAGATCATGGAGACAAGTAAGAAGTAAGAAGTAAAAGACGCGATAAGTACGGAAGCGATAAGATAAGAAATCGTTAAGTGTACGATAAAAGTAACGGTTGTTTTTAACGGACTAATAAAGTGTCACAGTAATTCAAAATCGATTTAACGGATCTTATTTATTAAAAATAATTAATCCAGCGAACCCTAAGCTCGCTACAATATAATACCTTCTATTTCTTTGTTAACAAAATTTTGATCGGCAACCCTATATGGCTATTGTTTGGATCAGACGGGTTCTTCAGTGTTCGTTCTACTATTACATTGTAGCAAATAATAGATTTCTATCGATACGTTTGTTTCTGTTCATCTATTACTTTTTTAAATTCTACATCTTCAATAGTATAATTTAGCTTTTGGTTGGTCCTTTTCTTTCCTCCTGTTTTTAACATCATTGTGCCGAAATTTATTTCTGCGTTGAGCGTAGGGTTATTACTAAATCCAATTCTTTTAACTCTGATAGCTCAAAAAATTCAAGTGTTTCCCCTAGAATGTGTATGTGTCTTTTGGCTTCGATTGTACTTTTTTCATGGGTTGTTTTGGAGTAGATATGTTTTATAGAAATAGGAAAACTTAGATCCATAGTCTTAGTGCAGTAGTTCTGAGTTGCACCCGAATCAATTACTTTTTCTCATCCTATGATTTTCTTGTCGATTTCGACCCAGAATTTTGTGGTCCGTCTTGAAAGCGCAGTTTGCTATTTCGAATGGCAGGATCGCAAGTTATTGTCCGGTCTCGGGACAAAAATAGAAAATAATTTATTTGAAGGCGACGCCTCTTTATTTCAACACATACTGATGCTTTTACTTTTCGGTTAACTATGACCAACTTTTTAGATTGACTTAAGGGTATTTATACTTAACTGTTATCTAAAACAAAGGGGGTCAAAAGATGAACTTGTTGTCTCTCTGGAGTTTCTTGATTTCCTATGATTCAGGCTTATAGTAGATAAGACCTGTTGTGATTATAGTATGAGATAACATTGAAATGATTTTGTTAGGACCACTTCCATGTCGTGTATGATGTACACGTTTTGTGGATGAGTCATACGTTAACTCGGGCAGCACATCTCATAATAGAAAACAAAAAAAAACAGAACAGAAAACAAAAAACTACAGATGTGACACAATTTATTATTAAAGGGCTGCAATTCGCAGTGTTAAAGCAGTGACATGAGAATGCTTGTCATTACCTAAGTCTTCCATTGATATTTTATGATCCGATTATTTTTTTTTTATCTTCAGGGGTTAAGTTGATACGGATGTCGAAACTTGACATGGATACATATATTCGTTCTCTTAAAACAGCAATGCAAAATTAATAAAAATTAGATGAGCATCGGCCTAGACGTTTTTAATGCTGTCTCGAAATGTGAACTTTCGGTCGAATGTGAATCTTCAGGGTGTGGGCTTTCTGTTGGTTTTCAATGCAGCAGCCGCCAACTAGTGAGTTATAAAACCACAGAAATATTTTTCAAACAACCGATAAAATATTTGGAATCAATCAATATACCGAACTTAAAATTAAACTTCAATTAAACAACACACACATGGCTCCCAGTAGGACCACCGGTCTTATACAATTAATCAAGCGACAATTACCCCAATTCTTCCCACAATACAATAGTAATTAACAGCACAAAAGCGATAAACCACAACCGCCCCTCTCTTTAAGGAGGCAACCGCAGTGAAGACACCACAAACCAATAATTATCACTTTCAGAAACTTTTTAAAAGTCAACCTTAAAGAATGAAGTGAGGGAATCAGACAAGAGTACGAATCCTTGTTTCCCACACTTTTATTCAAGTTGTGTTTTGTTGTTTTTCTTTCGATTTGTTTGATTATAAATCTGGACACGAAATGGATTTTATCGATACACTTGGAGGGAAGGGAAGAGTAGCGAAAGAAGATTCGAAATACGGAAATTGGAGTTGAAAGCGAGATGGTCGTCTTGTGCGTTTTGAATGAACAATGGGAAAAAATAAAATTATACTAATTTTCTATTGCGAATAACTGCTCTATGAATAACAAAGAAAACGTTCAGGGTTTAATAAGATGTTTTAACCGTTATCAGAAACCTTTAAAAGGGCCCTCGAAGAGGGAAAACGAAGAATAGCCCAGATTTGGTATGGAATTTATAGCAACTACTAGAAATAAATAAATGAAACTAAGAACATCGAATAACATGCCCTTCCCCCTACCATAGATACTATGTCATTTTGACCTATGCACTAACGACGACATTGACACCATTCCGCCTGGGTCCACATTACACTGTTCCTATGAGACGTGATTGACTAAATTTGGGAATATAAGTCTGATGAGGTCGAATATTAGTTGCATCTGCTAATAAACTTCATAAATCTGGCCACACTTTTCGGACCAACAAATATGTGCTAGTTCCAATTAAGAGACGAATTAACTTGAGTGTCACGAACTGAGAGTTCATTAGCCTTAGCGATTCCTCCTCCTATTGACTATCCTCCTTTATATTGACCATCGGATGGTAGCACAATGGGACTGAAGGCCTATGTATGTCTTCAACTGAATGTTTCTAGAAGAAAGACAAGTTGTAAACTTACACATATCAGATCGAGGTAACCTGCTTTGAAGCAGAAGTGTTCGGATTAAAATTGCCACAAAAGACAATAGGCACCACAAGTCGGAATAATTCGAGGAGTGCTTCCAATATTGAATGTAGCACAGATTGCAGAAAGACTCACACAATTACAAGAGCTGCAATATTTGATTTCGAAGTATGCCAAGGATGTAATTACCACACCGGACAATGCAGTTGGGCAATCATTGTTGGAATTGATTCACTTCATTTCGAACATGACAGATAACAAATCAACTAAATGTTTAATTCCAACATTCGTAAAGTTCTGATCATAGTGAAACTGTTTCAATTAATTAGAACGCAACTGTACTTAACCGGGAAACTCATTTTTATGTCAACGGTTTAAATGGCCATGTTGGAAACAGACTTTTATCGTGGAATACATTTAAAATGTTCTTTGAGGACAAGAGCCAGCGTTGCGTTTTAGAGACATTGCATTCTATAATAGTCGGTTAGATAATATAATAAATAAGAACGGCACGCTCTTAATGTACACACTGCAATCGTTCTCCGTCTTCTCTAATTGCCTCCAGTTTTCCTCTTTATTGCTCGATTTATACTAACAGAGACTTGACTACTTTGCTCCAATAGCTTCTCTGGATCCGAATGATATTTTCGACAATTAATAAAAAGCAAATAAACGTCGAACAGAAAAACTAATTAGAAATAAAAAGAATCTGTAAACTGTCTTTTCACTACACGCCAGTTACAAAATAAATCAGCATTATGTGTAAATCTGAATTGATAAATAAAGAGGAATAGAATAAGAAGATGCCATTTCGCGACTTTTCTGTCAAAAAATGTCATTTGGATAAGTGGCGAAGCATTTCCAACTTGCGAAAGCAATCGGTGACGAAGGACCGGAGTCAAAGTGTCCTTGGTACCTATACATCCAACACCATCATTTTGGGGACAGTTTTATTTTCATCCATTTAAATTCCCCATAATCGATACAAGCATCTAGGTATGGAAAAAAGGATTATAGATTCCTTCTCATAAACTCCACAAAGAGAACCACCCTTAGAAAACCCTTACCTACTCTGTGAGGTAAACTAAAAACTATTTTTGGAAGTCAAACTATTATTATACTCTTTAGTCCCGTACCGATGAAGTATAGCAGTGGTCGATCTCATCATGTAATATATTGCTGAAGAATTTGGGCTGATGACAGAGGTTGAATTTAGAATCATATTTGCTGAAACAATCATTGACCACAAATAACCTAATTAGGTAAATACCGACCGTCCTACTTGCGCTGCCATCTAATGCTTGTGCATCTCCATCCGTCGGATTTGACGACATTCAGAAAACACCAAATGCGTTCATTACTCGTCCTACTTCACAATCAACAGGTCACCACACCGAAGCTGGATCCCTAGAAATCAGATCCGTGGATGATTGCCTCAGCACCCTCCACGCTGGACTATCCAAATTTGAAACACCACCGGTCCCCTCAGTCGTACCCAATATAACTTTCTTTAGGGTGTGTACTGCTACCCTTCCCCGCATGGCGGAATCAGAGGAATATGTGGTAGGCAGCCGACAGCTAATTGGGTGGTGCAACAATTTTCAATTCTTATGTCTGAATTGGGGCTCGCGTTCCGCTGTGGTTGTGTATTATGGGTTGATCTGGCGTTAGCGAGGGTGGCCTGATATCAGTAGCTGGTTTGGGAAGGGTAAACCGTCAGTATGTATTTAAGTTGTTAGGTCAGTAAACTGCTTTAACTGGAAACAGCCCCCTTTGGCCGATAAGGGTAATCTATATCAATTGATTTAGCATGACAGTAGTTGTGGGAGAATTGTATAGGCAGACGGTCGGTAATAAAGCAATGTGTGGTGTTGAGTGAGTGAGATGATTAATGTCAGATGAATTGATAACCACCGTCAAATGGATGGTGCATTTGTGCATTTGTCAATCTGGAACTGTGATTGAACACCCATAGCTTTGTAATAATTAACGTAGTGAGAGCCTGGCATTGCTACTGGTGTTCTAAATATTAATCAGCGGTTAATGCAATCCGGCCTAATGACAGGTACGAATACCTTGATATCTCAGCACCCTCTTTTGTCTATTTGTATGGAACTTACCGTAAAAGAATACCCTATCTTGGAACTTGTCCGATATCTGTGAATCAATATTTGCACAACTTTTAATATAATGACATCTAGGACTGCCTTTCATTTGGTAATTGACATATGTTAACTGTTTGATGTGACCAAAATTTCCGCACTGAACTGTCTTCCATAACTTGTTCACATAATGCATTATTCTCACGGTTAGAATAACAATAGTGTCATTTCCATTGACGCAGAGGATAATGCACTGTTCACACTTGTAAGCAGCGCCCTTCAGTCATTTTTCTGGGGTGAAATCTATGACAACTGAGAAGTTTTCCCTCCATACCATTCGGTCAATAATGCCAAATTAAACAAGATACACGTAGACAACTTTCACCACCACAGTGAGGACACGTATTATAGTATTAACTGATCAAAAAAGGGCGTGGCTGATCACCTACTCCTTATTCACGTATTGTACAATGAAGTGAAGTACGAAAAAGTTGTTTAATCTAATCATACTGTACCAAAAAAAAAACGTTCACGAAGGAAAAATTTCGAAGAACAAAAGTCGGAAATTATCAATACCCTTATGCTATCTAAATTTAGAGAGTCGTCAATGGTGTCAACATAAAAGTCAAAAACTAATTTCGAAATGAAATCCTGATATTACCTATTAGTCTTTGTATATCAAACAAGGCCAAAGGAAGAGCAACAATCATCAGGTAACCGTTCATAGAGGTGATCCTACCACCAATGTTGGCTCTCATTTTATTGATTAATTAGATCAGTCCCTTGGCTATGCCGTGGATTAAAATAACGACTATAAAAGGTCGGCCAATTGGGAGAAACAATGTTAAACTTGAATGCACCTACATCAAAAGATTGTTCTATCACATAAGTTCAGTCTTTGGCAATTTCAGTTATGGAAGCATTAGCAATTCAAGCACGTGGTCAAATTATAGAAGCCTATTAAGAAATGGGCTCCTCGATAGTATAGTGGTTAGTATACCCGCCTGTCACCCGGGAGACCGGAGTTCGATTCCCCGTCGGGGAGCCCCTGGCGCAAGACTAATGACCTTGCCCAGAAAAAATAAATCATTATGGGAAATTTAACAAGCCTCAGGACTTGCCAAATAAGGCCAAGACCGGTTCCCGGTTGTAGTGCCGATGATGATGATTAAGAAAATAGGCTTTTAAGTAAAAATCTATTTCGTATATTTGCATTTTTTTTGCAGACTAACTAAAGGTGCAATTGCAAACATTCTTGCAAAATTTAAAGAAACTGGATCAGTGGCAGATGTGAGATCATGGGTGTGTGCTCTCGCACATCATTCAGCGGAAAACATTGCTGTGGTGCGTGTTACATAATTAAAACCCCACGAAGATTCGCAGTCTTTTTAGGCCTGAAAAACGCCATTCTCCGATTCCCCCACATACGATATCCTATCTGAAATCAAAACGTCCATGCTGGTTAGCAACAGCAAAGCATGGGTAGACGACGCTGTTTCTACATAGCGAAACAGTTTCGTCTATCACCAATTCCTTTTGCACATTCCCATGCAAAAGAAGATCCCAAGCGAATTCCCCTCCTTCCTGTACTGCAGTGTACAAGCATTCGCTTGGGAGCAAATTCAATGTCAAGTGAAAAGTATACATGAGTATACCTTTCAGCCCTCTCCGTTTCCCCTTCTCGAAGTGTACTTCAGGTTCTGCACTCTGAGAGCAATCCAAGTATGGAACGGGGTCATGTGGTCATGTGGCGGTTCCGCCAAACCCCACGGTCCACTTACCTAAAAAACCGCCATAACTTCCATCCAATCATATAATTTCGCTAATGCTATTGCATTAGCACCTTAAATGCTTTACGCATCTAGGATTATCTAAGGTATAATCTGCATCTCTTCGCATATAATTTCCTGTAAGATTTCTTTTCTACCTTTTCAGGAATCCCAAAACCTATTCGGTACCTTCGGTTCCCAGGCAAATTTCAATTTCCTACACCTGCACCGCAATCTCCACCCAGCATACCTGAAACATTTCCTTTTACAAGGACATTTAATGCATACAACGCGTTAGATAAAATTCTTAGAAATAATTCTTTAAAGTGCATATGGCATCATGAATCCCAAGCCAGTCGGCAGCCTTTGTCTGTGTTAAAATCCTATGTCGGACAGCTTGTTTTTACAGATGCCATAAACCATATTTCTACGCATGTAAACATGCATAAGATCCAACTCATCGTTTGTTTTTCCACTAACAAACAATCTTCAATTTCTTTCCCTGCCGCAGCTAATTACCCGGCATATACAAATATGCAAAATATACAAAATACATGCAGGGGATTCGTTCGCCCACCAATCCCATTAGCACCTTTTTTTCCCAACGTCGATAATAGCGACAACGCATCGCGTAAATAATGAACCGCATTACCAACGGCGCATTTGGTCATATCCCTCCTTTGTCTTTGCCGCCTGTCTGCTTCGTTTACCCATTGCCCTCGAGCACGTGTAAACAACTCAGATCTGAACGACCGCACACATACCACCATGATCTTCATTACAAGATCTGGTTTCCTATTCCACCAAAAGATACTTTAAGCGACACTACAAACTCACCCCATAAGCGAATCATCTCTGCACGAGATGATTATCGCTGAGTCCTTTACCATCCGCTGACCACGATGGTCATGCCGCTCCCGCTGTCTGTACCGCTGCAGACACGCATAAATACATACCCGGAGTCGTGTGGGTAATAGTTTTTAAAATAATCAAAAGCAAGTCCGTACCGTGTGTGTTCGAATTTAATTGAATGGTAAAAAAAAACCTTAATTTTATCCAACCTGTGCTCTATGTTTTATCATTTAAAAAATCCAAAAGTAATTATCGGTTACCGTCAACGAAGTAACCTAATTATAAGGTAAATAAACAACAAAAACAAGTGAATCTAAGTGTTTTATTTTCCTCTCCTCGGTGGATAGTCGCAGTAAGTACTACGGAATGCGTTGGTAAGGATTGTTTAATGTGTTAACAAGTGGAGGACTTCGAATCGCGACGATGTGTTTTCGCTTTATGTAAAGATTGTGGTTTGCCGTGCACCGTTCACATTCATATAAATCAACAGCTAAAACAATTCGAGTTAATTAATCAACTGTGTGCTCGGCATAGAAGTGCTAGACCCGCGGTGCATTTTTATCCTGTCGTTGTGTCCGGTGAACTATTTACAGCGGAATTATGATGAAGGAAGAAGGGGACCCAGTGCAGTACGCCTGCACACCATACTTCTTCCCCACAGGTTCTGCACTCTGAGAGCAATCCAAGTATGGAACGGGGTCATGTGGTCTGGTTTTGCTTTTCGTTGCATGCGAAACCAAATCAACCCCTAAATCGTCAAGCTCTCCGTTGCAATTTTCCCATTCTCCCTGGGTTCATTGACTGTTGAGTAAATTCGCAAGAGTTTATTCACCTTAATGGGAGCGGAAATGGGAAAATAAGGATGAGTGTGTGATCGAAAATGGGCGATCATCGAGAGAGTAGCTGTTGGAGTTGGTCGTGGTTGTGCCGTTTTATTAGTCCAACTCATTGTGCGGAAATTGGATTAAATAAGTTAAATTCTGTTAACATACAAGTGGAGTAACAAGTTTTTATAACCCAAAAAGAAATAGAAGAGAACATAAGTAAATAGCATTGAAAAAATTTGGACGATCATTTGGAGGTTATTATATATTATTTTTGACATACAATTGCTATGATTTACTAGAGAAATGATGGATTTATCGTATATATTTGGTTTTATTTTCTTTTAACACCTTTCCATTTTATTGTTATACCCTTTATATCGAGTATTGAAGTAAAGCAAAGAATGAGTACCATATACCAGGGCGAGGATAGTACTCTAAACAAAAACTTGTAAGAATGACCGCAGTCTAGGAACAACTCTAGTGATGTTTTGACCAGTTTTTTGAATAAATAAACAAATAATAATAATATTATATATATTCGAGCTTCTGAAACAGCGTTCGAGCATTGACTTTAAGCCGACCAAAAGCAACGCCAATCAAAATCACAGTACGATTTTAATTTAACCGCACAATAGCCGCCCAAATCGTTATCGAACTTGTCAAAAGAAACCTCTGTAATACGTATGGAATTTCTTAGTAAACTCAATTGAGCATTAAGCCACAACTCGTATCGCGTCGTTTGCCTGGCTATTGCCGCCTCCTTATGCAGCTATAGCTGCCAAATCGATTTTATTGTCAGTCTTAGAATGTCCGCGACGTGCTGTATTACACTCTCCAGAATGACGTAAATATCTCTTATACAAATTTGCGAATATTCCTGCAGTTGTTTTAGGAACAAGCCGTGTGACTGTCTGTCAGTTTCAAATATCAATAAAACACTCACGTCCGAAGGCTATTTGCATTCCGGACCAACAAAGCATAGCTATCACGGACTACGATAAGTTAGAGGAGCGAGGAATTATGAGGTCTGTAAATGAAGCCGAGGCCATGAATCCATAGACGAGTTAAGCTGTATGTGCCACCACAGGCAGAATTTTAATGTTGGCTTAAGTAATTAAATAATATTTTGAATTGCACAACGGTCACACACCTGCACTTGCACATTTGGGCGACTGCTGCGTCGTTTTGATATTCTACCAACGACAACACAAAAGCTAATCAAAAACAAGTGAATAATTCGACAATGAGTCAGGGATTTTGCTATTGGGCATAGAATTTATAATTCAGGGGATATTTCTGTCGAACTGGTTTGAGATGTAGTTTCAGTACACTCTTTTTTTCTACTTCGAAGATTCAGTCATGTTCACCAATAAAATATCAAAGTCATGGCTCAGCGCAAACAATCGGGTGAGGCATTTCAGCTTCTGTGTACCGAATCTACTGAATGTGGATTTTCCATAAGAATGTTTTGCTTATATTCCTCTCTGTGCAATCCAAAGCCTGTGCAATAAAATCCATACTTTAGCCGAATTCAGTATAACTCCCAATATCTACGCTACCTTGGACACATAACGTTTAGCTTTTCGCTGTTGAGTTGAATAACTTACCATTAGCGGTCATTTCGCCGACAGGTTGGATTTCTTCCTCACATCGCAACTTAATCAATACACAACGAAGGATTCTTCGCCAAACACCTGTGTTATCTCGCCATTAATAAACAATAAAGCTAATGAGACAGCTACACATCTACGACAAACCCAACTGGGGCGGTTAGAGGCTGACGTGGCCGTTATCTTACCAATATCGGCAGATGCATTAACAGACACCATTCGTATTGGTATGAGGAACTTTATTCCAAATGTAGGGAAGTTGTTAGGGTAAAAAAGTTCAGCTATCAGTTGTATAAGTCAAATAGTGTAGACGGAAACCGGAGGCAATTCGAGAGGACGAAAATGACTGCAATGCTCATATTCAATGCGGAAAGTTCTTCCATGACCATAAAAAAATTATTACACCATCCAGCTAGAAGTTTCTAGGCGTTTATGAAGAACATCGATCGCTGTGCCTCATCATCAATCCGATCGCTCATAGTTGATAACAATCTAATTTGCATGCTGCACATTTCGCGATCACCTTAGCGCTCCCTGGTACAGCGGCATTACTTCTGCTTGTTCTCGAGCCAAGCAGCACTTGAAAAGTTAAGTTCCATCTCGAACTTGTTCTATTGCCTGAGCAATCAAATATGCTGATCCTGATTACATACTCCTTATAACTTTGACGTGTATTCACTCGGTAAACTGCGACGGAAGCTTTTCTATCTGTTCAACACAAAATTCCAAGGCATATTGAAAGATACAATCCATTCACAAAGAGAGCGTCCAATAGTCTCCCATTTTCTATCGACCTATGGGATCCATTCAGCCGAAAGATTGTACAGGTCAGTAATAAGTCGCTAACTCACGAAATATCGTGTCATTATGCATTCAGTCTCCTTGGTTATCGCCACTATGGGTTTCGCTCCAAAATTTCCACAGGAGACCTAGTCACATTTCCCGCTGCAAGTGGAGCCACTTCATGCACTACTTCAGAGGTTATCACCCTAAATATCTACTTAGCATTCCCCCCTTTTGTCAGAGTTGCACTCTTGATAAATGCACACTGTCTACCTGACCATTCGATTCAGGTTGTACTTATGACATTAATGCTGGTGTTCTCAGGGCTCCGCGCTGTTAACCTCTTTTTCTCTTTTTTTAATGTTTGTTCATCAATCCAATCTAAGTTTTTGCAAATGACACTACGTTGAGCAGTCGTTACTACGAGGAGCACACTCGCACTCATGCAACAATAAATGCTCGTCAAATTGTGTTTTGAACATACACCGATCGGGAAAGTCTAATCGAATAGAAGTCCATCCCTTCTAAACACGAGGCTGCTCTCTGCTAACGTAGATCGTCTCCGAGTGCAACTCACGCCATCGCAGTCAAAGAGCTGACTGCATTTACCACTCGAAGTAAATCCGCTCTAAACTCAAGTGAGCATATGTTCGTATCCACGAAAGGTGCTGCGGAAGGCTTTGGGTTTCTTAGGAGAAAATTATCATTATTTAACTAGTCACATTTAACAAGGGATGTATTTGTCGAAATCTGAAATCCAATTGAAATTGGTCAGGACCATCAAACACATGCAGTAATGTATGTCCTGTGCGAATATTTTGATATTACCACAAAACTCCGATCAGATCATGTCGGAAGTTGCGTTATTCTACACCCAAACTGCCACTTTTAGACGGAAAAACAAACACGGGGAATCGTTCTTCAGCTAAGCTTTACGAGCATGCAACGCTCTACGACATCGTGTGTTTAACACGAATATTCATCGACATATTCTGCCCTAATTCTTTCGGCGTTCTTCATTATACATTGATATTTAAAGGAATCAGAAGTTCCATTTTTTGTTCGCGTATTATTAAAAAATTGAATGCCATCCTCACTCTGGATACCCATCGTCACCTCTTGAATCCGTTTTCCCTCATCTTTTGTAATTAACATACTTCCTCGTGAATCTTTATTACTTTGTGTGAATCTAGATTCCTAACCCACTCGTAGTACCTTTCTTTTCCTCTTTCAGTGCATGCTTTATCGATTTCGTCCTGTTTTTTCTCACTTCCTGTTTTTTTTCTTCCTGTCTTTTCTCCCCCCAACCTTTCTTCATCTTTCTACTTCGCTTTCTCCCTCTCTCTCTTCCTCGTTCTCTTTCTCTGGCTCCCTATGAGACCTCCTTGTACTTTCTTATTCTTCCTTATGAGATATTTCTATTTACATATTCCCTTTATAAAGCGACATGAATGTCAATTGTACATGGGGTGGTTCGACCGGCGTCTTTATGACATTGTGGTAGTTAGACAATCAACTTAACAAGTGGAGGCAATTAACTAACAAGCTCCGCAATTGGTCATGAATTTCGGAGGTTTTTGCACTTACGTGGGCTGTAAACCACAAGCTGTTTTTCTTCGTTATAAATAACGACATCTAATAACAATAATAACTATCTAGTGAACGATAATTTATAGGATACAGTTCGACTACAACGCAGAAGTAACAGCCATAATAGTTAATTGTTCCTCTTTAGATAAATTAAGAGTTTAGTTACAGGTCGTCGTCGTTACGAATTGTAACCACAGCACAATTATGCCGCCCATTTCAATAGCTTAAGTAGTTCGATAAAGGACAGCAACAACATCTCCAGTTATTCGTCTCGAGGAAGACCAATACTTGAGGATAATTAATATTTAGTACACAAATTGGTTTTGTCACCAATGTAACCATTAATTGCGCACCTTAGATTACAGTCTTCTTCAAATTCTCGCTCGACGTAGTGACCCGGCAGGTTACGATATTAAATTGCGATTACCAGTTGCGGGAGGATTTATCTCAATTAAAAGCAAATAGAGCAATTACGAAGAACTGCTGTTTGTCCATTAGTCCTTACTGCTGTCATTAAACGGTGATCCAGTGATGGCGGACATTATCAAAACAATGTAGTGAGTGAGATGCTCATATTCGTTCGCGGTTTAGAAGTTATATCGTACGTCATATGATCCCGCTCCCAGTGTCCGTCTATGACGACAGTGAACAATTCAAATAACGGTATCCCTCCCTTATTGCGCGAAGGGTTCAATAAAACTTATCGATGAATGACGGCAACTGTTTCTTTGTTTTGTTTTGGTGTGTTACAATTCCCTCAACGCAGAGTCCATATATTCCAATATTCGCAGATAACACCTCCGATTGTTCGTTGACAAGTTTTCTCCAGATATCCTCCTCCTCTCTGAAACGTGGCTTAAACCAAACTCCCGAGTATCTATCCCGAATTATACACTTGTTTCTAATCTACGAACCACTGGACCTCGTGGAGGTACTGGAATTCTAATACACAAGAAATTCCAATTTTCCGAAATTAGATTCACCAATATAAATAATATTGAATACACGTGAATTAAAATCTTTTGCAAAAACAACAAAGTGCTTGTACTGTCGTCCGTATACATTCACCCTTCTCGGGAACCAAACTTCCCTAGTTCCGACATCACTGAGATAATCCAACAGTCTCTACCTGCACCTTTTATAATAGGAAGAGACTGGAAAGCTCGGCATACTTCATTTAACGACACTAAGAGCAATAAATACGGTTGCCAACTTCTAGCACTCCTTCAACTCCATCCATATATCTATGCAGACTGTCCATTACAGCCAACACGTATCTCCAATACTACTAAATCAACAATAGATTTTTTCCTAAAATCCGTAGACGTCTACTCACCTAACCTCCCAACAGTATCCTTCGAATTCCCTTCCGATCATGGGTCCGTCCACACCAATGTCCAAATCCCAGCCCTCGAACCATGTTACTCATTCAATCCGATCCCGAATTTCTCCAGGACAAACTGGAAAAGAGTCAATAGGGACATTGCTGCCAGTTTTACAGACTATACTTTGCCAAAGTTTTCAAACCTACTCCCTGCTGAAATTGATCAAGCAGCCTTAAGAACAGACCAAATACTAAAAAATGCCCACTTCAGCCACACACCTACATCCATCCCTCATAATCACGTAGGAAAACTTTTACCCAACATCCTTACAAAACTGTTACGCGTAAAAAACAGCTTAGACGAAAAGTACATAGCAGTTACTCCCCTTTTATTAAAAATCAAATCCAACTCTTGACTACCCTGATAAATGGACAACTAAAACAATTTGCCGACCAAGCTTACACGTCTATACTTAAAAATATTAAACCCAATCGTGATTTATTCAAAAGTATCAACAGACTAACGGGTCGTAAATACAAACCCCGAATCGATTATATTATCAACCCTACTAACAATCACCCAGTTCAATCAGATATTGACATAGCAATCTGTCTAGCTAATCACTTTTATAAAATCCATCAACAAAACGACTCCCTCTCAGTCTCCAATTTTCAAGGTACTGTAAACGACTACATCTCACGCACAATGATCCCATCCTTCACCCCTTTCATCGCAGAATTCAACGAAACAAACAAAGCGTCTCATCCTCTGGATAATGCGACCCTCCTAACAGCAGGCGAATTATCTGAATTTATAACATCACGCAATAACAAGAACTCGACAGGCTTAGATGGAATTCCAAACCTTCTTTACAAAAGACTACTCCCGTCAAATCTAGTCCCTATTCTCGTTCTTCTCAACCACATAATTAACGCATCACATTTCCAAGATAACTGGAAAACAACGGTTGTAGTCCCTGTCAATAAGTCCAGTCCTTCCAACAACACCAGCAACTATCGTCCGATATCGTTATTAAACACATTAAACAAGACACACAAGACACAATGCAAGATATATCGAAATATCCTTTCATTTGCTAATGACAACACTATTATCCCAAATTCCCAGTTTGGCTTTCGCTCACAACACTCCACCTGTCATGCACGATGTCACAACTAATCTTCAAAACGAAAGCCCGACGGTCTGTATCTCTCTCGACATATCTAAAGTATTCGACTGTGTTTGGATCTCAGGACTGCTTTACAAGCTGCACTACATATTTGGATTAAACACCCATACTACCAAACTTCTTACTTCCTACCCCTCTGGTAGAAAATTCATGGTCAACATAAATTCTTCTATCTCCCAATCGTATAATATAACCGCAGGGGTTCCGCATGGTTCGATTCTTGGACCACTATTATACCTCCTCTATATTTCAGACATACCGCAGCCTCAATTACCCAATACCGTAAGGTTGAATTACGCTGATGACACCATAGTCTACTCCAGCATGAAGTTTGTAAAAGAGGCAAGCAACAGCATTAATAACTTCATCCCAAATCTATCAACATACTTCAATAAATGGAAAATTCTCCTAAATCCTTATAAAACCCAACTTATAGTGTTTAAGGGTAAAAATGAGCATTGCACAAACAACACAAGGCGCACCCACAACAAAATTAGACTCAACCTAAATAACACCCAGATAAAACCTTCTAAAACTTTAAAATATCTGGAAGTATCCTTTTCCAATGACCTTTCATTCTCCACCCACATTAATAATACTTTACGTAAAGCCACAATACAACTGAATCTCTGTAGAAGAGTGATGTGGAAACCCAACGGTCTCTCTCACAAAGTCAAACTGCTCATCTATAAACAAATAATCAGACCCACACTGACATATGCGTCTCCACTGTGGTATCATATAACAGAAGAAGAAGAGAAGCTACACACTTTCGAAAGGAAATGCTGCAGGCTGGTCACTGGCCTCAACCGACAACCCAACTCTTACAAGTATTACAATAACAGCTTGCTATACAATGCCGCTAATATTGACCGTCTCGATAGACGCTTCCTAGGGCTGTCTATCAAATTTATTGAAAACAGCCAAATAATCCCAACCCCATAATAACTTCACTACTACCAACTCCTCTAGATAACAGGGCTCACTATCTGAATTGTCTCCACACCAGAACCCTCTTCACCTCTGGAAGATTGGTTAATGACTCCAACGAGGTAGTGTACCATAACACCGAGCTGGCACCCAATCAGTTCAAATACTGTAACATACAACCATTCTCCAACATTCTGCGTTTTAACGAACAACCGGAAAGTGTTACCGCACCCGAGACCACTAACTGACCATATCCCACGCCAACCTACTTCCTTAACCATCAATCCCCATATTCCCCAATTCATATTACATATTTAACTTATTATAATATAAATTAGGTTAACCTAGATTAAGTTAGAGTTAAGTTAAGTATTAGCTTAGATTAAATTAAAAAATAAAAATCCTGGTTTTCTGACCTTTTCCAGGAAAACTGTTATTATTAAAACCTATAATATTCGAATAGTTATTCACACATTCAGTTATGTTTGAAAAACGTGTAATGTATGCATGTAAACAATTGTATCACTAGAATTATAAGTTAGCTGTAGTACTTAATGTAAGCATTGATTATTGGTCAAATAAACACAGTATGTTCAAAAAAAAAGGTGTGTTACAAGTACCCATGAAAACGTCAGAGAACCTATAAAGTTTAATCAAAAGAGTCCTGCGAGCCCTCCAGCGAATAAAACAAACGCAAGCCTCATCCTTAAAAATAAAGGGGTAGCGATTGACATGTAATAATTTGCGATGAAAATAAAATAAATCCTAGGATCGAGCTCCCTACATGCACAGCTTGAAGCTAGGACACCGTGTTTGAGAGCAAGACTAAATAATGCAGTGGCGACGCTTTGACGGATATACACATGTTAAGGATTCCAGGCATCATATTTTGCCCTGTTGTTGCTTATTGTTTCTGATCCCGTTCTTAAGAGTGAAGTCAAGGACATATTTTATATCAACGAAGGAAACAACCTCTGGGGTGGGTGCAAAAATTAAGCATTTTCTTAATAGGATCAGAGACCGCAGGGCAATAAATCATATACATTACTGACATGTCAAGCAGTTGAGAAGGCACTTCCCCCGGGGCCAGGACGAAAATGGTTTTATTTAGCCGCATGTAATACACTTGAATGATTTGTATGACAGTGACTCTAGAGTACCTTAGACCTGTAGTGTGGGATTGCTCTTTATACTCACAGTTTGATAGTAAAGGAGAAAGGATAGACGTAAAAAAATAGCATCGACCTTGGCTCGGTTTTGCATCGAGCCAAATGATAACTTATATAGTGGCTTATGTTCGTGTTACAAGCCACACTCAACAGAAGTGCCCTCCAGCTAATCCAGAGTGACGAACAGTTGTAGACGATTAACGTCCGTCCGCAGATTGTGGGGTATTTCCCGAGAAAGGACATCATGTGGACAGAGTAGTCCAGCACAACCAGGCCTGACTATTACGAAATTCTGTTGAAAAGGATCTGTGTCAGATTGAGGATGACCTCCGGGACTATACATGTACAAACTGGCGATTGAGATATACTCAAACCATGAACAATCTGTAGGTTTCTGTATTTTGTAATATTTTGCGGGGGCATTTAAATAACCTTTATCGAGTATAGTCGTAGGGATGAACTCTGCGAAGTAATATTCAATGGCAGTTTGGCTAAAAGACTGAGGGATGTGTGCAGGGTGAAATTCAGTTTGCAGGTATGCTCTAAGCTTTGATTATTCAGATCTGGGAATCGTGCATACGACGGTCCAAGTCACTTTTTAAAGGCTACTACACTCTTTAGGAAAAACCTGAAGAAAAAAAAACGGTTATGATTTCAGAAAGGATAGAATAGGGGGAGCTGGCTAGTCTCTAAAACTTTTAATAGATGACAACACCAGACTTCCGTCATTTCGTTGCTTGTGGTGATCTCGTTCATTTGATTTAAAATACACCAACAATACCGCGTGGGTATTTACTTTGCAAACTAATTCAAAATGAAAGGTCTTTGCGCTGTACAAATTTCAAATACCTAAGGCAGCTCAAACGGATTACGCACTCGTAACCATTGTGAAGATCACAGCCCCCAAGAGGATAGAACAAAAATCATCCCACCCGTATTCCAAAGCACTAACGTAGCAATCTATACCAAAGCATTAACGTATCAAAAACGCAGAACGAACCTATAAATTCCTTTGCACTTAAAAAGCCACATTATGTGGAAACAAAGTGCAATCATGTGTTTGATTATCACAAGGACTTAATTTAAAAGGGAATAGAAGACATAATCATAGTGTAATAATGTATAAAACAAAAATATTGTGAATGGACGCATCCCATGAGAATTATGAAATTAGTACAGCGCAAAGATCTTTTATTTTGAATTAGTTTGCAAAGTAAATACCCACGCGGTTTAGGGACATTTACGATGTAGGAATATTTTATTTTACTTGTTTCATTATTGTAATTAACTCTACAATTGATCCTGTGATCTACTTAAAGGTCAATGTACAATTAATTCTTCAAACAATCAAGAGAGTTTAGTTATTATGGAGACTACTGTTCTTCGGCTTCTCTTCCCTAGGAGTCACATTATAATTATTGCGATTATTTTTGAACTACTTTTATACTCAAGCAACTATTGTCACAATATACAGTGCAACTACAGCGGGCGCCATAAGAGCAACATTTTATGAAGCCATTAACTGTATGCTACCTAATGTAAAACTTCTCAAAGAGGGTAACAATTTTATCACTGGCTGGTCATAAAAACCGCATTAGTAGTTTTAACGTCCAGCCTGAGGGAATAGGAGCACAAAATGAGTAGCTGGTGATTAAAGTACCTCATGAACTTGTCTTTCCGAGGGAACAAAATATATCTTAGAATGGCTAAGTGTTATGGATGACCTATCAGAAATAGTCAACAAAAGGCTGAGTCTTGTAGGACAGTATACATTAAATGTTTAACACTCTATTACGTGTGGATTGGATATGTAATCTACTTGCTCTTCAACACTTATAAAATTGCCGTTAGTTTAATGTAAATATAACTTTTAAGGTAACGTTCCGTAGAGCGGACCAACTTTGATTGACCAAAGTGCATACGATCATCCGTTTTTAATCTTTTGTTCGAATTTTTAATAAACGACTAAGTTATAATTTGTTACATAAGCGTTTGATCTTCTTGTGGAAAACATAATATCTTTGCAGCCTTCCACATCATGGGGGAGCCAAACCCGGGTCAGTTAGTGATTACATTCAATTCGAGCAGTTACGCTATGTCACTAGAAAATGTCTAGCAGTTTTTGAAAGAAACTATTTCAGTTATCATCGTTAAAGAATACTGACAAGTCGTAAGCATTCCATCTAACGTTGGTTAGCTTAAACTACGTTGTAAGGGGTTTTTCAAAAGGGGCATTACAATTTTGTATTATAATACAAACGCAGCCTTAAACATTTTTTAGCATCTATCAATGTCAAAATGTCAGCAAAGATTTACATTTCTATTATGGCGAAGTTCACGAACGAACGGTTGAAAATTATAAAAATTACTATGGAAATCCTGAGGTGGTGGCCGCAAATTTAAGAGCGCTTACTCCTAACTTCGATCGTAATAGCAGTCCCACCAGACTGGATGTGCGTACTATATAAATTTGAGTCAAAATATTCACTATAGGATGTTCTTGGCCAGTGACATAATGCATCCATCGAAGGACATTCAGTTCGAAATGAGCCAAATCAGTCGGTTCCGCGCAGTTCACACGAATTGGGAATCTGTCGAACCACATTGCGGTGAATTTTGCATAACGATCTTGGCCTACACCCTTTGTTGAAGGAACATTGGTCAACCAGCAGCTGCCGGCACAACCACATCATTTGGGATGGAACATCCCAAGAATGTCTTTATTGTTTATTTTGTAAACCCCAATGAAATTCCCATTGCTTGTTTCGGTCATAATTTTTTTTTTGTAATCCCTTGAAAGGGAGTTTGCGTTAAAATCATGTTTTGTTTATATTAAAGACCAATTATTCTCTACGTTCGAGTTTAACCTTTCTCATATCTGGGCTCACAGCTGGCATCGTGAAGGAAAATCTCTCAACCGTGCTACAGCCGAAAATCAGTTTTTACTTGTAAACCCCGGATCTCAGCTGTAAATTTCTCCCCACATCCACACAACCAATGTCAGTTCGAAGGAACGCAATTTCCTGCCACACACACTCACAATTCGGTGGGTCTATAAAGTGAGTCGCAGCAGGGTAAGATCAACACCGCCCCAAAAATGAATTTCATCAAACATGTGACCCACATTCTCCAAAGGGGCCTCGGTCGGTCTAAGCAACTGCACAACATCCTGAAGTGGAGGAACAAAGTTGACACCAAAGTTAAGCTTCTCTGCTATAAGCAGCTAATCCGATCTGGAATATCGTACGCCTTTCCCATATGGTCCTGCATATCTTCGGCTCAAATTGAAAGACTTCGGGTTTTCGAAAGGAAACTCCTCAGAAGATGCACCAATCGTTCTAGAAGGCCTGACGGTCGTCATTACCCCAACTCTCACCTATACGAAGGCGCCTCCATTACCCCTATCGGTGAGTACTTGCTTCAACTAGCATATAAGTACCTCGAAAACATTCAGAACAGCGAGAACCTACTTGTACGGGACTCTTGCGTTCTTGACCCTTCTCTCTCTCGATCTCTTCGGATCAAACCCCCACATTTCTTCTTCAGTACAAAACTGAAGAAAGCACCCTTCCCAACAACATTCCCCTCTATAATAGAGGATTCCTGGACCCATCCCATAGGGTCTACTATTAACAAACCAAACACACGAACGCACGGTACAAGACGGCACAAACACAAACATACACACCGACCAAAGAGCAGATTATCAGACGCCAAAGACGCGATCTGCGTTTACTACCGCACCCAAGACCCACCGGTCTTGTACGATTTCTTTCCCACCATCCCTCTATAAAAGTAGTTAGAGAACACTTGGTCTAACACTGTCCACACTATCCTTGGATACCCCCCTTTTTTCTTCTCTTTTCAGATGCCGCGAGACCGAGCCCAACATCCTCACGGATGTGGGTGATTCTGGTTATCGCAAGATGACCAGAAGTCAGAGACAAGATGAAGGACACATATGTCCTGTCTCGCTAAATTCGGCCTTCTCGCCACAATTTTTTTTTTTTTTTTTAAGATCAACACCGGCATGAACCAAACAGTGGGAGCGACCGGCCAACGGCTTTGAGATGCTAGGGAGTGAGTTGTTGGTGATCTCAGACTTAAAGGGGATGATCCAGTGAGTCAGTTTCAACTTGGTTTTCATGGTGAGCACTGCTCGAGTTTTGTGCGGTTGGTGTTTCGCCGAACACTGTTTATCGCAGTGAAAAGAAAACACTAACGGAGCGCACACAGTACAAAATTGAAATTCGGGAAGAATTGTTTTAATTTAACTTTTATTTTTTTTTGGTTTTATATTTCCTTTATCGGTAGGTACACAAACGTTTGTATGTTCGCAGTATTACAATTTCTGATGACGAGACACAACCGCTCTGGGGTTTACAATATAATGTTTTTATAATTTACTACTGTCGGTCGACGGTCACGATATAGTGTTCCTCCTAGGTGTTTGTGGCAAAACAAATCACTAGGTACAACTTCAAATTTTACCCGCTAGATTACACACTCGACGTTACTTTTTTTAACCTAATACAAATTCTTTTAACGGACCGGATTACATTATTTATTATATTTGCAATTTAATACACCAGTTCTGTAAGGTGGAGTACAATGTTTTGACTTGGTATTATCGGCACTGCTTCCAATCATTTGTGGTGATGTTTCGTAAAATCGCATGTATGGATCGTCCAAGTAGTATTGGCATTCATGTATCATTGTTTTCTGTGATGTCGCTGCTGCACTCCCTTATTACAGGAAACCTGTCAATTGACCATGGCTGTCGGAGCATCCGATTACACACTTTGTTTAAACGTTTTGTCACCAGGGTGGCGTTCGTTGTTTGGTGACGTCTGAAACGACAGTGATCACACTCTACCTCAGCAAACATTCACTATCCAGGAGATAAATCATGATAGCGCCCCAATTGTAGCAGCATTATCTGAATGTTCAACTCCCCGGGGAGTATGTTTTATCCTGACTACCAGCGTCACTTGACATCTACTGAGATATTGAGCTCACACTCCGTTCATGAGTTTGTCAGTGCTAAGTGACCTACGACAATGGTCTCATCTGCTACTTCACCTACGACAACGGTCTTTGCTCCGTGATCTACGACAACGGTCTCCTCTGCCCCATGACCTACGACAATGGTCTTATCTACTACATGACCTACGACAATGGTTTCATCAGCCACTTGACCTACGACAACGGTCTCCTCTGCCCCGTGACCTGCGACAATGGTCTCATCTGCTACGTGATCTACGACAATGGTCTCCTCTGCCCCGTGACCTACGACAACGGTCTCAGTTGCCACTTGACCTACGACAACGGTCTGGAGATAACCCCAAGATAATGGGCACTTTAATGGGGGTAATTACTACCTCACTCTATATCATTCGCTCCCACAGCTCATTCGACAAACTCAAACTTTCAAAACGTTCAATACAGTTACACTAACCTCCTCCTCTTCCCATCAGAATTCCCCAGAATTCACCATCGTTTGACACCAACTGGAACATCATATTATACACCCTTAGAAGATCAAATTGGTTCGAAAAGTGAATGCGTTTGATTATTTGGCGTGCTAAAGCTTTTCCGATTGCGCTCCACAAAAGTTTGAAGAAGATCCCGAATCTCATGAGCTTAATGGCTTTGACAATGAGCAAAATAAACCAACTCACATGTGCCTCACGAGACTCCATCCCAACCACACAAAGTGACCGTGTGGTGTGAATTTCATGTCGAAGGAGTGAATAGGCCGTACTTTTTCGTCGATGAAAATGATCGCCATGTTACGCTCAATGGAGTTCGTTATCGTGCCCTAATGAAAGATATTTTTTAGCCACAATTGGATTGATTTGACATCAGTGATATGTGGTTCCGACAAACACATGCCACACAGCTGGTTACAAAATTGATCTATTGAAGCAGAAGTTTTTTAATGGTATAATCTCGAGCAATGGTTCGGTCGAATGCAATTTAAAGCCTCTGTATTTTTCTTTTTGAGGTTACGTTAAGTCATTGGTTTCTACCAACAAGCAAACAACATTGGAGCAGCTTAGGAACAATATCGAACGCGAAATTACAAACGTTCCTGGACCCATCCCATAGGGTCTACTATTAACAAACCAAACACACGAACGCACGGTACAAGACGGCACAAACACAAACATACACACCGACCAAAGAGCAGATTATCAGACGCCAAAGACGTGATCTGCGTTTACTACCGCACCCAAGACCCACCGGTCTTGTACGATTTCTTTCCCACCATCCCTCTATAAAAGTAGTTAGAGAACACTTGGTCTAACACTGTCCACACTATCCTTGGATACCCCCCTTTTTTCTTCTCTTTTCAGATGCCGCGAGACCGAGCCCAACATCCTCACGGATGTGGGTGATTCTGGTTATCGCAAGATGACCAGAAGTCAGAGACAAGATGAAGGACACATATGTCCTGTCTCGCTAAATTCGGCCTTCTCGCCACAATTTTTTTTTTTTTTTTTTTAAGATCAACACCGGCATGAACCAAACAGTGGGAGCGACCGGCCAACGGCTTTGAGATGCTAGGGAGTGAGTTGTTGGTGATCTCAGACTTAAAGGGGATGATCCAGTGAGTCAGTTTCAACTTGGTTTTCATGGTGAGCACTGCTCGAGTTTTGTGCGATTGGTGTTTCGCCGAACACTGTTTATCGCAGTGAAAAGAAAACACTAACGGAGCGCACACAGTACAAAATTGAAATTCGGGAAGAATTGTTTTAATTTAACTTTTATTTTTTTGGTTTTATATTTCCTTTATCGGTAGGTACACAAACGTTTGTATGTTCGCAGTATTACAATTTCTGATGACGAGACACAACCGCTCTGGGGTTTACAATATAATGTTTTTATAATTTACTACTGTCGGTCGACGTTCACGATATTGTGTTCTTTCTAGGTGTTTGTGGCAAAACAAATCACTAGGTACAACTTCAAATTTTACCCGCTAGATTACACACTCGACGTTACTTTTTTTAGCCTAATACAAATTCTTTTAACGGACCGGATTACATTATTTATTATATTTGCAATTTAATACACCGGTTCTGTAAGGTGGAGTACAATGTTTTGACTTGGTATTATCGGCACTGCTTCCAATCATTTGTGGTGATGTTTCGTAAAATCGCATGTATGGATCGTCCAAGTAGTATTGGCATTCATGTATCATTGTTTTCTGTGATGTCGCTGCTGCACTCCCTTATTACAGGAAACCTGTCAATTGACCATGGCTGTCGGAGCATCCGATTACACACTTTGTTTAAACGTTTTGTCACCAGGGTGGCGTTCGTTGTTTGGTGACGTCTGAAACGACAGTGATCACACTCTACCTCAGCAAACATTCACTATCCAGGAGATAAATCATGATAGCGCCCCAATTGTAGCAGCATTATCTGAATGTTCAACTCCCCGGGGAGTATGTTTTATCCTGACTACCAGCGTCACTTGACATCTACTGAGATATTGAGCTCACACTCCGTTCATGAGTTTGTCAGTGCTAAGTGACCTACGACAATGGTCTCATCTGCTACTTCACCTACGACAACGGTCTTTGCTCCGTGATCTACGACAACGGTCTCCTCTGCCCCATGACCTACGACAATGGTCTTATCTACTACATGACCTACGACAATGGTTTCATCAGCCACTTGACCTACGACAACGGTCTCCTCTGCCCCGTGACCTGCGACAATGGTCTCATCTGCTACGTGATCTACGACAATGGTCTCCTCTGCCCCGTGACCTACGACAACGGTCTCAGTTGCCACTTGACCTACGACAACGGTCTGGAGATAACCCCAAGATAATGGGCACTTTAATGGGGGTAATTACTACCTCACTCTATATCATTCGCTCCCACAGCTCATTCGACAAACTCAAACTTTCAAAACGTTCAATACAGTTACACTAACCTCCTCCTCTTCCCATCAGAATTCCCCAGAATTCACCATCGTTTGACACCAACTGGAACATCATATTATACACCCTTAGAAGATCAAATTGGTTCGAAAAGTGAATGCGTTTGATTATTTGGCGTGCTAAAGCTTTTCCGATTGCGCTCCACAAAAGTTTGAAGAAGATCCCGAATCTCATGAGCTTAATGGCTTTGACAATGAGCAAAATAAACCAACTCACATGTGCCTCACGAGACTCCATCCCAACCACACAAAGTGACCGTGTGGTGTGAATTTCATGTCGAAGGAGTGAATAGGCCGTACTTTTTCGTCGATGAAAATGATCGCCATGTTACGCTCAATGGAGTTCGTTATCGTGCCCTAATGAAAGATATTTTTTAGCCACAATTGGATTGATTTGACATCAGTGATATGCGGTTCCGACAAACACATGCCACACAGCTGGTTACAAAATTGATCTATTGAAGCGGACGTTTTTTAATGGTATAATCTCGAGCAATGGTTCGGTCGAATGCATTTTAAAGCCTCTGTATTTTTCTTTTTGAGGTTACGTTAAGTCATTGGTTTCTACCAACAAGCAAACAACATTGGAGGAGCTTAGGAACAATATCGAACGCGAAATTACAAACGTTCCAGCAGATATGTGCGGATGAATGGTACAAAATTGGCTCCAAAGAATCGATCGTTGCAAACGTGCTCGCGGTGGTCATACGAAAGAGATTCAATTCAATACTTAAATGTAAGATGTGTAGTGCACCTGGAATAAATTTCAGCCGTTATATCAAAGGTTGTTTTTTTTTAAATACAAAGTTGATATGTCCCTATTGGAAACTCTGATATAAGTAAGTTTGTGTTAAAACCTGATCTATGAAAAAAACGATTATGAATATAGACAATTCAAAGGGAAAAGGCATATTAATACAAAACGCGATTGCGAACGAAATTAGGAGTGAAATAACTACGAATATTTCAAAAAATTATGCGGGCAGTTAACTTAATAGTTCGTCTTGTGTCATACACTTTACATCAGTTTCAAGCCCGAAGGCCGGCCGAAAATAAAAACGAACAGCGTTATTTACGGGAACGTCTATAAACGTACTGTTACCGACGGTAGTACCACGATTGGTCGAACAGTTTCCCACAGAACAAAGAACGCTCTATTTAATTGGGAGTTAGAATCTGTCAAATGACATGTGAAGATATATGTACAGTCTCTAGATCACATCATCATCATCATCATCGGCACTACAACCGGGAACCGGTCTTGGCTTTATTTAGCAACTCCTGAGACTTTTTAAATTTTCCATAATGATTTTTTTTTTCCGGGCAAGGTCATTAGTCTTGCGCCAGAGGCTCCCCGACGGGGAATCGAACCCCGGTCTCCCGCGTGACAGGCGGGTATACTAACCACTATACTATCGAGGAACCCCTAGATCACATACTTTCCATTAAATTTCCGGAATGAAATATCAATGGTATTGCAACTCCCCTGAAGTTAATTCTAGACTGAGACTTTCCAAAATTTTACACGAATAAACAGTAAGTTCATTTCGTAACCGCAACGAAAACACAGAGTCGGCAATTGAACCCGAAGTGAACAAATTGAGCCATAGACGTAGGCAGTCGCTGTTTTTAGATACATTTATAATAAGTACTTACCAACGTCGTCTTATTGAAATACAGTCGCGATCATTGTAAAACATATAATGAATGAATTCGAAAATACACTTACCTGAAAGAAATAGAAAGAAATTGATTAATTCATCGTTGTGGATTGTTTAAAGTAAGATTAGATTTTAATGAAAAAAACACCATTAGGTGGATGAATAATTTAAGGGTAATGTTAACCTACTCTTGATGCGCAGTAAACCTTCGGAAAATGGGCATCCAAAAAAGGGACTGCGCTCTTTCGTTGTATTTTTACCTCCTGATAATTTAATATTAGGTCATTTTGACGCATTTCGAATTCTATTCGGAAAATTACAAGAAAACGGTTCACATCTTTATTTTATCTCTTGTACGGACTTTTATCTGTTTAGTGACGTAAATATATATTGGTCTATTCTCTTCAAAAGTTTTGAAATATTGTAATTCTCTATGTGGTGCACCTATCTCTACGAATATGCGTCAATTTGGCGCGTTTGTAATGGAAACATTTTTAGTAAATTGGTTTCATCATCATCCTCATCATCGGCACTACAACCGGGAACCGGACTTGGTCTTATTTAGCAAGCCCTGAAGCTTGTTAAATTTTCCATAATGATTTGTTTTTTCCGGGCAAGGTCATTAGTCTTGCGCCAGGGGCCCCCTGACGGGGAATCGAACCCCGGTCACCCGCGTGACAGGCGGGTATACTGACCACTATAATATCGAGGAGCCCAGTAAATTGGTTTCACCCATGCAAAAATTACAACAATAAATATGAATGCACCGACCACACCTCGATCCCGCTATCTCCAATGAAATAAGTCCGATTAACAACAGTACGAAATGGTCGGGAGAATTCCTGGCCATCCTTCGGAGCTTGGCTGATGGACCGGTTCGAGAAAAGGTTGGTTTAGGTGGTAAGTCGACCCAAGGTGAGATAGCATCCCGTCACGCTGTACACGCGATATCGCCGGGAGAAATTTTCGACATGTTTCGGATGCATGACTAATGGCCTGGACGGACGCTGAGATAAGTCATGATGATGCCTTCTGAGATAAAAAATCCCGGAAGTCAACTAGTTTCCCATTCGGACTCCATGGGAACTATGCCGGGGGGAACATCATGCATATATTTTGATAAATAACCGAACTTTAAGAAATTCGTCATCGCGTAATCGGGATTGTTCTCGAACATTTGTAACATCAGGGACATCGGTTTCACCAATACGAATCCAAACGCCGTCCACCAATATTTGCAAACAGCGAAACCTGATATCATTGCCCTAACTGAGACCCAGGTCGATTTGTCAACTGATACGACATATCTTCGTTGCTCAAGATACGACTTCCACTCGAGATTCCGTTTAAGGGTGCAGTCTGCGCCTTCACGCGGCCCGATCTGGCTTGCCAAAGGATGCAGGCGTTAGAACCCAATAACTTGGATATCATATGGTTGAAGGTCGTGCTAGGGGAATTTCGTTAAATTTTTTTGTTGTGTTTACCGCTTCCCGAATGACGATCAACCCGTGACTTTTTTTTCGAACATATTTCACGTACCGTCGAATTGTCATCCTTGGCTATAATGTAATGTACACAACTCCGGCAATCTAACAGAACCGACGAGGCCTGAAAGCTAGCGGAGATGTTCGCTGTTGGCCGCAATATGACTCAACTACGCAATTGACAGATACTTGAGGTGATTATGCGAACACTCTGGATCTGTTTTTGACATCCGAGCCGAGCGTTTATACCGTGGAAGTTGCTGCGCTACTGGGAAACTCAGATCACTGCTTGGTATTGGTCGCGCAGCTACTTCCATCTCAAACGAATAGCCAATCTAAGAAGCTTCGGCATGTATGGATGTATGTATGCTGTTAACTGGGACGATTTGCGAGATTTCTTCGCATTCTTTCCGTGGTCGGAGGTGTGCTTTGGAGACTCCGATGTTAACGCATGTGTAGAGTCGGTTACGGAAATTATTCTTCTCGGTATGGAGATTTACATTCCGTATTCCATCAAACGAAATAGATCTGATAAACCTTGGTTTGATAAAATGCGAGCGGATTACAGCAAAAAAACAGAGCTATTAAACAACGGCGCTCTAATCCCAACGATGTTAACAGAATGAATTTTGTTAGAATCAGAAACGCATACAACCAGGCGATTGATACCGCGAGGAAGGCCTACAACGACAGAGTGACCAATAAACTCCTTGAGTGTCCAACTCATCCACGTCCGTTCCGGTCAATGGCATGGGCTGTCAGCAATAACTTCGCTTCCTCCTCTTTTTCCCCATTAGTGACGGACAGCGGGACACTAGTTACAAATTCAAAAGATAATTCTGAAGATGAGAACGAAGTGGTTCAAAACAAATATGAAATTGAGATTTTGGAATCTGATGAAAGTATGCAAGCAAAGGAATTCTCAGATAGAGAAAAAGAAAATCCACATAATTTAGGTCTTTATAGAAAAAGGGTGCGTAGCTCATCCGATATGAGTCCGGGAATAAAACAAATTTCCAAGATCGTCCCAAAATTCTGTCTGCGCGTTGGGTACCGCGTTTGCTCACGTTAAACCAAAAACGTGTTCGAATGGAGATTTCCAACGCCCTGTTGGCGCCGATTAATTACGGTCGATGAAACTTGGATACACCATTATACGCCCGAAACAAAAATACAGTCAAAACAGTGGACTACAAAGGGGGAATCGGCTCCAAAAACGAGCAAAAACTGTTTTTTCGGCTAGGAAAGTGATGGCGACTGTTTTTTTGGGATATTCATGGAGTTATCTTAATCGATTATCTTCAAAAAGGAAAAACAATTACAGGAGTATACTACACATCATTACTTGACCAACTGAATGCAGATATTGCGGCAAAACGGTCACATTTGCAGAAAAAGAAAATCCTGTTTCACCAAGACAATGCCCCGTCTCCCACCTCAGCGGCTGCCATTGCGAAAATCCACGAATTACGGTTTGAACTGCTTGACCCTCCGCCTTACTCACCAGATCTAGCCCCAAGCGACTTCTTTTTGTTCCCTAATCTAAAAATTGGGCTCGGAGGACAGAGATTTTCGTCAAATGAGGAGGCAATCACCTTCGTGAACACTTATTTTGCAGAGAAAAACGTCGAGTACTATTTGGACGGGTTAGCGAGATGGGAGCATCGCTGGGAGAAGTGTGTAGAGTTACAAGGAGACTATGTAGTATTGTATCTTTGTTAGGAAACTTTTCAAACCACCCCCGTATGAAAGAACGGGTCACCCTGGAGAAAAAAACGTTTTCAGTGATCCTAATGTCAGTATATGTTAATTAAAGAAAAAAGGAATATGAATGCAATCAACTTGTACACATGTTAAATTGTGATGTCTCCAATATACAATTCACCATCAATAACCTTTTTGTCAGATGAGTTGAAAACTTTTCATTGTTCATTGTTCCAAGGTTTCATTGTTCAATGGATAATTAAGTCGATTGATAAAGGGTCATCTGGTGACATACAAATCGAGACACTGTACAGACAACAAAGGGGAGTAAATATGACCCCGGAAATCGAAATGTATAAAGCGTGTCATTGTGTTGAAAAACAAAATTACTTTCGTAAGTTTCACGACATCTTTCATCGACAACATGTTTGTGCCAAAAGATAAAAGCGAAAAACAATGGGTTCCTCTTTAATGATCGTCGAATCAGAGCCGGGAAGATATTCTCGCGCAGTGATGACTTGCTCATCCAACTAGTCTGCTTAAGGGGCAACACTAGCATTCAGTTTGCAATTAACAAATCACTCGCAGTCGCCACAGTAATATCTTAACAGAATTCATCTCAAATTCATTAAATCTATATCAGCCGCAGATGCGTGTCTGCTGTCGGCAACCTCCCACCGACACCCCGCGTTAGTAACAGATGTTTACCACATTATTCTTGCGTTTTCATCTCTTCGCCTGTGTTGTTTCATTCTTTTGCCCATATGCTGCTGTGGAATCGATGAAAACTGCCAAAAGGCCAGCGCCAGTCTCATGGCCGTCCATGAATTGACCAATGTGTTAATAACTTGTCCTTTAAGTGATTTTTAGTTCCGTTATGCTATTCTGCCGCCCACCCCCTCCCACCAACATTACGAGATCAACCGTCATATAATAAATTACATAACACAAAACCAATTTCTAAATATCTCAGCACATTGAATAAAATCGGAAATTCGGCGTGTAAAAAAATTGGATAAAAACATTGAGAAGACGCTGCCCTCTCGCGTGTATCTCACACCCCTTCATTTTCTTTATAAGGTTCCTGTTCGCCTTTTGCGTTTTTATTATATATTTCTTTAATAGACCTATTTTTAGCGACTTGCCGGTCTTGGAAACGCTCGTTGGAGCGAAACAATTGATAAACCTTTGTTTGGTGTCTTATTAGGTTATTGCTCCACCGTATGCCGCAAACTAATGTTTTGTGAGCTGTGGATGACGGTGTTCTGTAGAAATGGCATTTCTGGGATAAACTGACGTCAATCGACCGACATATTCGTGTCGTTCGGCTCCAAAGTGCTTTAAGGGTTCCCTACAATTTTTGAATTACCAGTGAAAATTGTGTTTACTCTAGCGATTTACTTGGATAAGAGTGTCATTTATTTTTGTCGTTGATCTATGGGAGTTTTCATTGAATTCTAAAGGGACCCGCGTTAAGAAATACACGATTCGACCGAAATGTATCCTTGCACTTGTCTATCTTGATCTTGAAGGAATATCACGTCTATTCTAAGGTACTGCATTTTTATAAATCATTGAAACGCGCCAATCGATTGAATTCCCAATTCTTAGCACTCGACTCTAACTGTTCCGGAAATATATTCGAACTTGCTAAAAGTGCAACTTGCATTGGATGCAAAAACCGACCCGTGTGATTTGGCGATTAATTATTAGCCGATAGCTCGAATTCAATCCACTTATTTAATGAGAAATTGCAATGCAATGCTGAATAAGATGAAGACCCACAACAAGAAATTCATAATCGGATCAGACAATTCACTAGCATGCAGCAGAAATAGTAATAATATTGGCATTAAAAAAAAACAATGACTTCAATACAATGGACATCGCTACCTGAAGAGATTGCTGCATCATCAGCTCCCATACATCACCAGTAATTTAAAATTCCTGCTCAAAAAAGAACAAGGCAACTTTTACAGCCGTCGTTAATCGTAAAAAGGCGAATTAATCCACGGTCACACATTTATGGAGGAAAACCAACACCCGTGCACCTAAATTCAGAGAGCCGGTACCAAATCTCGGATAACAACCAAGATCATCCTCCGAAAAGTACAAACCAAACAAGGCGTCAATATCACAGATTGAAGATAAACCAAAAAAGCGGCTACGGTGGCCTCCTATCTACATCAAAGTCGTTAGTTATAGGAATTGATTAGACTTATTAAAAGTATTTATAGTAATCGGTTAAGTTTTGTTAGATTTCACAACTTAAGTATAAATGTTTTTAATACATTTTTCAGATGCACCGGTCAGAGCATTTGGAACTTACGAGAGTACGAATAATTTAGGGCTGGGTGTTTCTTTCTGTATTTTTGAAAAAGATGTTACACAATTAATAAATAAAAGTCATGCCCAAGACGGGACGTACTCGTATTTAAGAGAACCAACCCATTCTGTGCTTTGTCTCAACGATTTGGGCATCAACCAATACCCTAAAAATATGTCAATTGCCAAGACACGCACCTACACGACCCTACCAAAAAGACAAGTCTGAATTAAGGGGGTATTCTGGTCTAGAAATTTGAAAAAATCATTTTTTTTTTTCATATTTTCAAAGCTTAACCCTCTAAGAATATGTGTTTTTAGAAAATTTAAATTATTTTCGGAGGTATGGCTGTTTTGCTGACGCGCCGTCTAAACCGGCTAGGGCGGAACAAATCGAACAAAAGACATTAGGGACTTTTTGTCAACCTGCGACCCTGTTTCCTCGTAAAACCTTTTGTGCCTTTATATATATATTGAAATACAATAACCGAAGGTAACCTTTATGTATTTTTAAATTATCTTTTATATGTAGTGTGAGCTTACATCCACTTGCGAACAGTTGAATTCTAACCTTCAACGCATGTGCTGTGAGTAAAATAAAAATATTTCAAGTGATAATTTTAATTTTTTAAAGTGAAATGGATCGAAAATCTTCAGCGAAAAGGATTACGCGTCCGGATCGAAGTAAAAAAGGCCGATTTCACGGTAATAGATTCACAGTAGAGGACGACACCAGTTTTACGAGTGTATCAGCAGCAAAATTGAGCAAATCAAATGATGAAGAAGTGATTATTGACAATAATTACGGCTACTGTATTTTGGAGTTTTTCACAGTTTTTACAGCGATTTCTTCCATAGATTTGTGTAATGCCTGCTGTTCTTCGGAGATTCTTGGCATTGTTCCACGCAATTCGGTTTATATGCGCTTCACAAGACAATCCGACGGATTGCACCCGTTTGTGGCTCATCTCCCAACGGCGCGAACATCCCTGTATCAGAACTCGTTCCGTTACAGAGCGGAAAAACTGTGGAACTGTCTTCCCACGCGAGTGTTCCCGGAGCGTTACAACCTGCACCTGTTCAAAAAGAACTGCAACAGTTATTTGATGGCATCTCGGGGCGCCCACTCGGCGCTATAGGTTCGCCTCTCCCGAGAGGAGTCTAATAAAGAAAGGAGTAAAGAAAAAAAAGAGATAAAATTTTCACGAACGTTTCATCGCGGACTAGGTTTGAAAATTGCATTACAATGCAGTTGCGATAGTATACAATATGTACAATCGTGTCCATTCGTCGATAAATCCTTCGAAGTAAATCGAAGAATGATATTTAGTATGCGGCTTTTGGGAGTTGGAAGGTAAGGAATAAATATCTTCTGCAGTATGATGGATATTTGTCAAGGACTATCAATATTTGTCAAGGACGAAAATCCTCCTCTATGTGCGGAGGTATTAGATATTATAAAGCCGATTTACGAGAGTTTATCGTCGGAGGAGTTATTGACTCGATGTTTAGGCTCAGAAACTCAAAATAATAATGAGTCTCCAAACTCTTTGATTTGGACTTTCGCGCCGAAACATATTCATTCCGGAACTCACGTTATTGAAATTGCTACGTTTATTGCTGTTTGCATATTCAATGAAGGCTACATTCCTCTTTTAAAAATAATGGTGCTTATGGGAGTCAAAATTAGTCCAGAAGCTTATTCCTTCGCTGGGAAACGAGACAATGCCCGGATTGACCGCTCAGAGATACGAGCGTCTAATGCATCAAAGGAGGCCAGAAGTGCTCGGTTGGAAGAGAGAAGCGCAAAAGATGCTTATTTGGAAGTCGAGGAATGTCCAATGTTTTTTTTTTTTTTTTTTTTTTTTTTTTTTTTTTTTTTTTTTTTTTTTTTTTTTTTTTCAGATTGCTAGGAGGGTTGAATCGTGGGTATGGTCGCGTGCCAACTTTTTGAGATCCCCCACTTCATCAGCTACTAACTTTTTGAATTTTGAATTTTTTACTTTTCAATTTTTTTTACTGTATTCTTGAAATATTAATAAACATCCTATACAAAAATGAATAATAAAAATATTTATTGCTGTTTTTTACAGCACTTCAAAAATTGCGTTAAATTCGTGCGTCTAGACCAGAATACCCCCTTAAGAGCAAAAATTGAGGCTGCTTAGGTTGAAGGACAGTGGGTCATCCAGCAAATCACAAAAAACATCATTTCAAAATGAAATATATTTAAACTGGGATGCGCAATATGAGAACAGTAGTCGGAAACATAGTGCGGCAAATCACAACACTGACAATCTCGGAAATGCACACTGCCCGGTACAGCAATTTTAAGTAATGGGTATTATTATTATTATTATTATTATTTACTGGCCTGTAGGAACCCGGAAGTTCATGACCTCACCGACTCGACTTCGCCATTGTTCCCTGTCCTGTGCACTCTTCTTCCACGTTCGATCATCCGATCCGATCTCCTCGAGGTCCAATCTAACATTGTCCTCCCATCTCCGTCGCGGCCGTCCTGTCGGTCTCTTCTCCGTTAGTTTGTCGTCAAGAATTCAATGCACGGTCCTATCATCGCCCATTCGCGCTACGTGTCCGGCCCATCTTAATATTCGCGACTCGATTACTCTCACTATTGTAGGTTTGCGGTATAGCTCTTCCAATTCGTGGTTGTGGAGTTTCCTCCATTGTCCTGACTCCTCGTCGTATTTACCCCCAAATATACCCCTTAAAACTTTATTCTCGAATACGCGGAATTTGTTCTCTTCCCGTTTTGTGAGAGCCAATGTTTCGCATCCGTATAGAGCAATCGGCATGATAGTAATAGGTATGCAAGTAGACACTCGACTCTGTGCTTGTTGTACGGTTTTTATGACTAAGTTTTAGTCATTTACAAGGTGTCATTCCGTGTGCATTAGTTGTATAAGAGATGGATATCGATAATCATTTACGCCATTGCATTCTATTCTGTTTTCATGAAAAAAAGCTATGGAATGGATTAATTCGACTTTGGGTGCACATTCTGTGTCGTCCAACAAGAAAAAAAAATGGTTTGCAAGATTTCGTGAAGAAAATGTTGGTCTTAAGGACGCTTCACGTCCAGGTACAGTAAAAAAAATTTGACGACGAAGAACTTCAAGTTTTACTGCATGAAAATCCATGTCAAACTAAAGAAGAGCTTGCAGAACAGTTAGGAGTTTCTCACGAAGCAATATCACTTGGATTGCATGCAATGGGAAAGATACAGAAGGAAGGAAAATGGGTTCCCCATAAACTAACGGAAGAAAACGAAAAGCGAAGAGTTGACATCTGCATGAATTTGCTCTCTCGATACAAAGTAAAGAATTTTTTGAACAAAATCGTTATGGGTGGTGAAAAGTGGATTTTGTGTGACAATCCTATACGCAGAACGGCACGGGCTGATCCAGACCAGCCATCAATACAAATTGAGAAACCGAATATTCATGCTGAGATAGTATGGGGAACGAGATCGCGACGAGAGTTCTACCTCGTCCCCATCATTACTATCGGTTCGTTGGACACCACACGGAGAGAAGCAAAACTGTTCGAAAGCACGATCACCAAGAACAAGAGGGAAAACACTATCAGGAACAGCAGCACGGCAAATTAAAACACTGGTTTCATTTTGTTTAGTTTTATTTCTACTGCTTAACACTTTCGTTAGATTTGGATGTATCCATGGTATTTTGATGCATTTATTTTGTTACATTCTCTGCTTAAAACACAAGCTTAATAATTAGTGGCATCACTATTGTCAATTTGCTTTTACATTTACGAACACGTACAATAATAAGAAAAAAAAACTTAGACAGGAAAACAAAAGAAGCTCGACTCCGGTTTAATTACGAATCTCCGTGCCCACCGGAGAGCGGGAGTGGCATGACCGTGGCGGCCAGCGGATGGAAAACGACTCTGCGATATCTTCCTAGTGCAGAGCTCACTCGCTAATCTTGATCATGGTGGTATGTGTGCATAGTTCTTTCATGGATGAGAACGAACCTAGAACAAAGAAAGGGCATAGAGTGCATTCATGGGATACGATTTCGGTAAAGCAAATAAAACCGAACTCGTCTGATGCTAATGGGATCTTTGTTGGAAATGCGCGTCGCGGCTAAACAAAGAGACGACGATGCGATGTGGAAATGTGCTAATGGGTTTTAGCTAGGTTACTGGGGAATGGTGTTTATGGCATCGCTAGTAAGGGTAGGTATTGAATTCCTATTTGCATTTGTTTATGGTGTAGGATTTAATTGCTGCCAAGAGACGCGGAATGCGTATTTGCACTGGTCCCTTGGGTGTAAGTCGCCAGCCAATGTATATGTAGGAAACATTGTTGTACACATGGCGCGGCTGGGAAAATAGACGGCGCAATATTTATGGTCCCTGTCATGACGGATACATTATATGCAAACCGAATCATTTTGTTTGCAGGAATTTGTCTGGTACCGAAGGTGCCGAGTTGGTTTGGAATTCCATATAAGTAAAGCAAGAAATCTTACGGAAAATTGTATGCGAAGAGATGCATGAAAGGTAAATTTTCTTTGACTGGGACTTTTTAGGATCATCATCATCATCATCGGCACTACAATCGGGAACCGGTCTTGGCCTTATTTAGCAAGTCCTGAGGCTTGTTAAATTTTCCATAATGATTTATTTTTTTTTTCTGGGCAAGGTCATTAGTCTTGCGCCAGGGGCTCCCCGACGGGGAAACGAACCCCGGTCTCCCGGGTGACAGGCGGGTATACTAACCACTATACTATCGAGGAGCCGAGAATAGATTTGATATATATGATGCGTGAAGCATTTTCAGGTACTGATGCGATTGCATTAGTGAAGTTAGGAAATTGGCTGAATATTATGGGGTTTTACGGTAAGTAGAGAGTGGGGTTTGGCGGAACCGCCACAATAGTCTTGGCTTGTACCACATGTATTGGGTTCCTTCAAAGCAGGTTACCTGGATCTGATAGGTGTAAGCTTACAACTTGTCTTTCTTCCAGAAACATTCATTTGACCACATATGAGGTTTTACCACATGAAATGTCCAATTTTCGCTCAGTCGGAAATAAGAAATTCTGGAGTGAACATCTGTCACAGAACGTTAAATTTCCTTTTTTTATAAAGTAAAGTGGTACGTGTGCTTGATGTGTGAGAATTTTAGGGTTCATTACAAGTACAGTTATTTTTTTTCTAGGAATTGTTTATCATGCTGTCGGTAGTTCAAATTCGAGCCCTCCTTTATGAATTTAAAATGGGACATAGTGCGTCATTGGCAATGTAAAACATTAATGACGCATTTGAGGATGTAGCATTAAACGAACGCACTATACGGCGTTGGTTTGGAAAGTTCCGTTCGCGAGATTTCAGCCTCGAAAATAAACCACGTGGGAAGTCGGAAACGTTAGTTGATGACGATATTTTAAGAGCAACGTTGGATGCGGACCCAACGAAATCGGTACAGAAGATTGCACAAAGCATGGGAGTATCCCCAATGACAATAAGTCGACACCTTTCTCTCGTAGGAAAGGTAGAGAAACTCGATAAGTAGATACCCCATGACCTGAACGAGTTCCAAAAACTACGACCCCTGGAAATATGCACACCGCTTAGATTTAGAAACCAAACTGAACCGTTTTTGCACCGGATAGTCACCTGTGATGAAAAGTGGGTTCTGTATGATAACCGTAAGAGACCTAAGTAGTGGTTGGATGCAGGTGAAAAACCAAAACAAACCCCCAAACCCGATCTTCACCCAAAAAAAGGTTATGGTGACAATTTAGTGGACACACTTTTCATTTCTTCAACCAGGAGAAACGATAAACCAAATATTGTGAGGAAATCGACATATTGTATGCCAAATTGGATGAAAAGCAACCTGCGTTGGTTAACAGGCACGGCCCGATCCTTTTGCAAGACAATGCTAGACCCCATACCTCACAAGTAACGGTGCAAAAACGGTTGTAGTTCTGATTTGGAATTCTTCCGCATCAACCGTACTCTCCTGACATTTCCCCGACGGACTACCATCTTTTCCACAATCTGGATTCATTTTGCCGGCAGTCATAACAGCCTTTGAAGATTTCATTGCCTCAAAAAGTCAGCAGTTCTACGAAAAAGGAATATTTGACCATGTATTGCGTTGGAAGAATGTCATAGATGCCAAAGAATCCTATTTTGATTAATTAAAAATATGCTTTTAAATTTTTACTATAAAATCGGACATTTCATGTGGTACCGCCCAATATTACACTAGACACAGTGATGGGATTGGAAAGGAGTCATTTACTACGAACTTCTGGATCCTGGTCAAACTCTTACAACTGAACGTTATCATACCCAAACCGAATTTAGTGATACTATAGAAGAAAAAAGACAATTAACGGCCAAGAAAGGCGCAGAGTGTTGTTCCTGCATGACAATGCTCGTCCACATACAGCAAAACCAACCGAGGAACTAATCTTCGCCTTAGGCTGGGAAGTTATCCAGCATGCGGCGTATTCTCCAGACTTGGCTCCTTCTGGTTACTACTTATTCAGGTCGATGTCGTCTTATTTGAAAGACCAGCGGTATACGAAATTTGAATATGTGCGAAAATGGCTTGATGACCATTTTTATTTTGCTTTGAAACCTCCAAGTTTCTATAGCAAAGGTATTTATCATCTAGCCGATAAATGATCAAAAATTATAGATAGAAATGGCGGATTTTTCGATTATGAATCTTTGTATAACTATATTTTCCAATAAAGTTGAATTTGACAAAAAAACCAGAGCTTCTGCTTGCACACCTATTATATACCCAACTGTCATAAGGAATACAAGCCCACCACTACCCACTACAAGAATCTTTAACAATTTTAGCTGTGGGAGCATATTGTGACGCATATGACAATCAGTACTAGGATATTCTCGAAAGTCCGAAACAAAGTACTAGAATATTCTAGAAAGTACTGGAGACTATGAATAGTAGAAAATTCGAGGCTATGGAACGGGCGGAAACGAAACGCAGAATCAGAATGAGGAAAAACGGTATAAATACGTCGCACGCAGACCAGGAAGACAAGTAAGACGTAAGAAGTAAGAAGTAAAAGACGCGATAAGTACGGAAGCGATAAGTCAAGAAACCGTTAAGTGTACGGTAAAAGTACCGGTTGTTATTAACGGACTAATAGGGTGTTACATTAATTCACAATCGATTTAACGGTTCTTATTTATTAAAAATAATTAATCCAGCGTACCCTAAGCTCGCAACAATATGTAGAAAAAACGGTGTTATTCCCCAGACAGTTTGGCGTTAAAAAGCGCCCCTCTACCAAATATGATTTACTTTAATTTCAAAATACAATTTTAAAACGTAAAAAAGTTGTAGCATTACCTAGACTTCAAACAAGTTTCGATCGCGTCCAGAATAAAGGACCACTTAATAAAGTAATCCACCTCAAATTTCCCAGCTCGTTAACCAATATAATTCGCAGTTTCCCACAAGAACACACCTTAAAAGTATACCTCGGTTACAATTGTTCTCAAATATACGCCGTTTCATCTGGCGTGTCTCAAGCACCGATTTTACGGCCCTTCCATTTTACCATTATCCTACACGACTTAATTGGGCTATTAAATAACTCAAGCGCTTTAATATAAACACATGATACAATTATCTTTATTCCCATAACAGACATCATGCTGCATTAAATGCAAATATTCAGAAAAAAATAGGAGCCACCGTTCTCTGCTCTGCGCACTTTCCTTCCAGGTTTCACCAACTGATCCGATCCCCTCAAGTTCAAGCCGTTCTATTGTTGCCCATTCTCGCTTACTTGTAGCGACCCATCTTAACCGTTGCGGCCCGATGAATTGTTGAATTGAGGAATTGTGGAATTGTGTGACGATTGTGGAGTTTCTTTCATCGAGCCATGTTCTCACCGTATTTAGTGCCAAAAATACTCCCCTTAACACTTTATTCTCAAAAACGCGGAATCTGTTCTCTTCTGGTTTTGTAAGCGCTTGTATCCGTGTAAAACAATCGGCGTGATTAACGAAATATATATATAGGGAGTTTTATATTATGTGACAGCAGTCTCGATTTTAGGAGTTTGCTAACAGCGTTGCCGGAATGTAACGTTTTGTTTTAACCTTCTGATATTTCATTAATCATCATCATCATCATCGGCACTACAACCGGGATCCAATCTTGACCTCATTAAGCAAATCTCTCCACCGGTATCCGGTCCTTATCCGAGACTTGTTAAATTGCCTATAATAATTTGTTTTTCCGGGCAAGGTTATTAGCCTTGCGCCAGATATTTCATTACTACTCGTCAGTTATTCCTAGATATTTAAACTCTTTAACATACCCAAATATGTAATATCAAGTGTAGTAAAAAGAAATGCATTATTTTTGCATGAAATTGAATGCTTTATTTATCATAGTTGGTTGCTCCTATTTAGGCCAAATATGCACCGTTTTGTTCGATAACTTGTTGCCATTTCAAAGGTAATTTCATTATGCCTCTGTCATAGAAGCCCTCGTTCCTATTGGCAAAAACTGGGACAGTCGATTTTCACTAACTTCTCTTGAGGCGAATCTGGCGTGTGTGGCCTAACGTTGTCCTGGTGGAACACAATTCTTCTCCTATTAGAAAGAGCTGGACGCTTCTGGGCGATTGCTTCCTTCAAACGGTTCATTTTTTTTTTTTTTTTTTTTAATTCAATTTTTTAGTAGGTAGATAATATGGTACATTTATATTTTACAACTAGTATTTAAGAGTTTTAGGACAGCAATTCCTTTACAACTATAACCTTAAATCTATGTAATGACAATAGCGCAATTTTAATGAATAATAAATAATAATTGATTAAGGGAAAACTACAAGAAAAAACCCTTCGAACGGTTCAATTGTTGACAGTACACGTCCGAACTAAAAGTTTATAGTAATAGTACATGATTCCCTGCCAATACAACCAAACACAGAGCAAAACCTTCCCGACCGTCAATCTTGGCTTGGCCAGCGTTTGCGCTGGCTCACCGCAATTCGACCACGACCGTTTTTGCTTGACGCTGACGGATGTGACCCACTTTTCATCACCAGTCACCATCCGCTTTAGAAAATGATCAATTTTGTTGCGATTCAGCAGCGATTCCGATGGAAATTCAATCCATGAAGCTTTTTTCGCATTAACTCGTGTGGTAACTATACATAGAGCTTCTTTTTGTATCCAGCCTGCCTTATTCAAATGGTTCCAAAGGAGTTTTGTGCAATGTTTAGCACACGATGGTCGGACAATTTCCATGGATTTCCTGGTTTTATAGACATTTTCGACAATTGACCTACCAGAACGTGGTGCATCTTGGCATAGGAATTAATGCGAAATCTTATCTTTCTAACGCTATCTAGGGTAACCCAATCGCAATTATAGAATGCGAGAGACAGATTACTAAAGACATCTTTTGGTAAAATAATGGATTTATTTTTTCCACAGCCCATATGCTCCGAATTTTGTTATAGCATTTCAAATCTGTATATATATTTCCAAATCGATTTCATCACCTTTAAAGTATTCTCCCTCCAATACAATAAAGTTATGCCACCACTTTTTCCCGCCTTCGAAATACGTGTTAAAGTCATTTCGGGAATAATGTTCAAAAGGTGTAGCGATCAATCGTGAAAAAACAGTGTCCTCGGTTATTGTGATGGATTTACTTTGAGTTGTCTTTTCACAATTCCAGCCTCTTTTTACGAATACGTTCACGCAACATATTTGCATAACACTCGAATAATATTCCATGTCAACAGTTCTGCCGGTTGAATCCACATCACGACAATTGAAGGAACTTGACGGCATGACCTTGATTTTGGAACTACTTTGACGTGATCTTCTCGGTCTCGCTTCACCTTTGGCATGAGATTCGCTTCAAGTTTCATCTCCCGTAATAATGCGTTTCGTAACCTGTTGATAGTCAGAAAGCTTTCTCATTAACACGACGGTGTTTTTCAAAAAAATTTAATGATTTTGGAACCAATCGAGATTTGATTTTTTTCTGGCACAGAACATCGCTCACAATGATATTTATTGATCCAACTGAGCTGCCAATACTATCAGCAACGTCTCTTATTGTCAATCAACGATCTTTGAGCACCAAATCTTTGATTTCCTTAATGTAATACATCAGTTGGTGTTTGTGTTCTTCTCGGATGTGGGTCATCTTCAACGCGTTCTCGACCCTTATTGAACATTTTATGTCAATCATATGCTTGTGTTTTCGACACAGTCTGATCAACGAAGGACTTCGGCAATATTTTCACTTGTTCTGCAGTGGAAATTTCTTACACATACAAAATTTGAAGCAAATATTTTGCTTAATAAATTTAGAAATCGTAAAATCGCTGGTTCCCACGAAATACAAGTGTAGATATTTAACAAATAAGGATAATGTCATGAAATTTGACACCGCACTCCGTCACAGTGGTATGAAGCCAGAAGAAAAATTTGGAACTCGATATACACGCGCCATTAAATTAAAAATCAGGGGCCTTTCTACACGATAGTATAACGTATTGAGAACTTCGAGTTATAAATAATATCGTATTAATGTTTTATTGTCTACCAGTTTCTTTACTAAATATATCCTAAATCCAAGATGTAACAAAATTAAGTAGCGGAAAAACATTGTCGTATGCGAAAATTGATTGGCTGGCCAATTCGAAGTCGGCTAAATGTGTCCAATGTTTTGATTGAAATCTGAAGAAACAAAAAACAATATATTATAGTTACTGTCTAGTCCTCTTTTCAATTTTATACAATAGAACTGATAGAACAATTGTTCAGGCAAATGTGACTTTCGCAAAACATTTGCCTCCTTTATATAACATCATTATCGGCACTACAACCGGGATCCGGTCTTGGCCTTATTTAGCAAGTCTCTCCACCAGCATCCGGTCCATATCCGAGACTTGTTAAATTGTCCATAATAATTCCTTATTAGCCTTGCGCCAACTTTTCTCAGGAATTATACAACAATCAGAGAATATTCACGAGATTCAAGAGCTATTTACATACATACGGATAAACACTGTCGATTGTTTCTCAGTATGTCGAGCATGGTTACTGATTAGCATCTCTTAATACCTTTCTAAGGCTAATAACCTTGCCCAGAAAAACAAATTATTATGGAAAATTTAACAAGCCTCATACTTGTTAAATAAGGCCAAGACCGGATCCCGGTTGTAGTGCCGATGATGAAGATGAATAGCTTTCTGTTGGCCTAAAGTGTGATTCAATTAAATTTGCTAAGTTAGCATCTCGTGTTTGTTAAAAAAGAAGTGTTAGCACGTAGGCGGAACTTCACATCCGACATTGAAGAGTGCTCCGTTGTTTGCAAATGTTTGTGGACGACGTTTATATTCGTACTGGTCTCTGATGATGTCGCTGATATTACAAAATGCCGTTAAAAGCTGGAAGTTGACAGTATTTCGCGGGCGGACCCGATTGCGCGTAGACATGTTGTTTACATTTCGGTTGATTAACAATATACTTGCATGATGTTCCTCCTGAGATACCGACCCGATAAAACGGATTCTACATATCAATCTACGTTAAGTTTTGCCATTTCAGCCACTACGGTTACGCTCTCTATAAAATCAGATACAATTGAAGTGCACAGGTTGTAAAATCAATTGCTCATTAAGTAACAACAATCGGATATTGCACATTCCGAAAGCAAAAGTTTCACCATCTTCAGTGAAAACAATAGAGCGGATGCGCCGCTTAGAAATTTGCACACAAATATATTTGTGCACATGAATGAACTCATGGACATCCTTAGATCCATTAAAAACAAGAAATCCTCTGGAACAGATGGTATTCCGAATACTGTTCTTAAACATCTGCCTCCGGAAGCGATGAAAATGCACACTACCTTGTTCAATAACGCTCTAAATAATGCATACTTTTCAAGACGTTGGAAAATAGCAGTAGTCCATCCCACCCCCAAAAAGGGCAAGGACCGGTGCAATCCCGCCAATCTTCGCTCGATTAGTCTGCTATCAAACATTAGCAAAATATTCGAGAAAATCATAAAAAACATTGATAAACTGGTGTGATGAAAACGACATCATTCCGAACAACCAGTTTGGCTTTAGAGCGGGGCACGACACAGTTCATGCAGCTACAAAACTTGTTTCCGATATACAGTGGAACAAGGCAAAACGACAATGCACAGGAGTATGTTTGGTTGACTTTGAAAGGGCCTTCGATACCGTATGGTTAGAAGGACTTGTACATAAGCTATCAAATCTAGATTTTCCCGAATATCTGTTATACATCATTTACGATATGATAATGGATAAGCAATTTGTGGTAAAATGTGGGGACAAAATCTCCAATAGAACTTTCCATATTAAAAATGGCTTACAGCAGGGAGCCGTGAATTCTCCCATTCTCTTCAATATTTCATACTAGTGATCTAGTTGGGTCTCTTAATCATGCTGTTGCATATGCCGACGATATTGTGGTCTACAGGTCAGAAAAAAAATCGATGCAATTAACAGACTTCTCCAAGACGACTTCAATAAAATCAAACGCTTTTGTGACGATTGGAAATTGAAAATCAACTTCCAAAAAACAAAAACTATCCTTTTCAGAATACCTCTTTCTACAGCTTCAAGAGATACGAGGAATAATTGGAAAAACTTTTCCATTGTAGGAAGCAATAATCTTCCGCTGCAAATGAAAACTGTTGTCAGGTACCTTGGTATTTGGATGGATCAATACCTATACTTTGATAAGCACATAGCAGCTGCCCTCTCCGCAGCTAAATGTGCATATGCAATGACAAGAAGTCTGTTCCGAAATAGCCTCCTAGATCACAAAGTTAAAATAATTTCGTACTCAGCATTTATCCGTCCAATATTAGTGTATGGTTGCCCGGTATGGTTTAACGTTTCCCCATCCTACATGGAAAAGTTTCGCATGTTCGAGAGGCAGTGCTTGCGTTCCTGCCTCGGATTACATAGGACACCTGAGTCTCAATACAGGAAATTCTATCCTATGACAAATCAGGATTGAATAGGATATACAATTTCATTATTGAAATTATTCGTAGTCACACTGCAAGGGTAATGTGCAGCGACAATAATTGTATCTCGGGAGCATACTACCCCAATGACATGTATGTGAAGAATACAATCCAAAATGGGTTTATCCCACCTGAAGCGATCCCTATCTTGGATAGAAAAGGTCTTATCCCTCTCTTGGATAGAAAAGGTGTTATCCAAAACAAGCATGGAGTCCCTATCATTTACCACGCTTTTCGTGATGCCAGCGACAAACGGATTCTTTATAACAGTGATATATCAAATGCTGCAGTTCACTTGCGCTTTAGCATGGCAAGAATCGATCGAGATAAATCTATGAATGACCGATCCCATCCCAACTGTTTGTGGATTGACAATGAAGAAAGGACTTAAATCCCTAAATATAGTAAGATCTTCAAACGCTACGCTTTCCCTTCCCATTCCTCATTTCCCTTTTCATATATATTTATTCTTCCTTTTCGTTTCCATTTTGCATGTAGATTCCTTTTCGTTTTAAAATCTCTGTATGTTAACATTTTGTTAATATGTTTGTTAATATTTTTTTTTGTTCGTTAACTTTTTATTTTATCTTATGTTATTCAAAAAAAAAGAAGAGAACTTCTTCCGGGAAATACCATATACAAAAATATAAAAATATAAAAATAGTATTGTACGCCGAAAGGCATACACAAACTTGTATCGTGTAATTTAGAGTGCTCGTGTAGAGCCAGTAAATTATTTTAAGAATAAGAAAAGTTTGTAAAATAGGATTTAGCATTTAGTCCTAAGTCAAGATTTGTTAAATTATTGTACAATAAATGCTTATTCATCATCATCATCACCATCGGATATTGCACGTTAAATAACATTTTTACAACTATTACAATTGCTCTATGAAACAAGTCGATGATTATGCTCAATCATGTTTCATTCAAAAAATAGTCCCGTTTTAATCGAGATCTTTATCTACGGTCGAGGTATCTCATGTTGGCTAAATCTAAGTTGGCTTCGATAATTCAACTGCCGTTCATACCCAGAGGACTAACGCTGCCGATTCTCTCTGACAAAGGCAGCATTACTTTTAAGACGCATAGGATCCTTCTCTTTATTGTAGGCTGTAGTAATTCAACCAATTCCATCTCCATTGGAGTCATTTGCACATTTAATACCTCCGTGAAGAAAACAGAAAAACATCCACACTTAATGCGAACTCTGTTAGACGAATGTTATAAAAACCAACCCAACAACAATAAAACATCCTAATTTAACCCTAAGAAATATTATTACCCGATGCTCGTAACTGCAGATAAATACAACATACCTTCATCTTCTATCCCAGAACAAAATCGCGCATTTCACATTATTGTCTCACAATGTGAACATATCCTCAAGAAAAGTCTACAAAACCAGCAAATGGCTCAATTTCTTACAGCGCAACTTTTGCGACGTCAACTGATACCCGAGATAACAAGAGGTCACATTTATAATACTTTCGACAAGAAATGCGTTCCGTAACTGATACATCTTCCTTTTAAGGGTCACCAACTGTGACATTGTGACGCAAAGGTTATGAATAACGAAGGACTCGTGCAAATGGAAAGTCATACAATTCATGGTTTCTGGGCGAGAAAACTAAACTAACGCGAAACCAGATTGCAAAAACATGCAGAACGCGCAAGTACCTTACGACCTTATAACAGCGCCTAAGGAAGCCGTTCAACCGAACGATACCCCGTTTATGTGACTGAATTATAGATGACTACTACACACATATACCCCACTATAAGGATGTAATCATGCTGTACCGGATAAAGTAGGCCCCAGCACCTAAGGCATCTTCGCAGCTAAATCATGGCAAGGTGGCTCAAAATGCCAAGTGCTCTTGTTACCTTGGCCATTATCATATATATTCGAGCGCCGAATCCGAAAACGCCGACACTACTGATTCGACAGGCATAGCCCACAGTAAGCTTCTAATAACCATTCCACAATCATCACCAACAAAATGACGACAACTACATCTCAGCCCTTGACCATCTTAAGCTCCAAACAGACACTACTACGAATATTTCGTATCAAGTGATTTGATGCCCAAACCAAGTCAGGCATTACTCGTAATCCTCACCCAAATAAATCAAAGGATGTACACCAAAACGCTGACTAGGACCACTAAAGGATATCTCATTGAAGATTCATGGTATGTGTCTCCGGCATATTCATGCGAATTCATTGGAGGATGATCATTTGCTGCAGAAATCTTCCCCCTCACTCGAACTTTATTTTACTAAACCAAGTGTCATTGATGGCAGACGAAACAAAACTGAAAGAGAATGCCAAGGAAGAATAGCCAACATAAAACGGTCAAAGGTAACTAGGAGTTGCCTTCCACTTCACTGAGCCTGCACGACGTATCCCACAGGTACTATCAATTAGTAATGTTATGAATACGCCACAAACGATAAATGTTTAATGGAGACATTTACCCAAATTGAAAGGGGTCACGCAATAAACATTTTTGATATCAAATTTCAACTAGAAAGACTCCATTCGAAGGCTTGCCTGTGGCATGTAGGAGAGGCTGTGTAGACAGGTCGACAAGTACACGGATCGCGAGGTTGAATTTATGCATTCACCCTATCAACAGAAATAAAGGATTGGGAAAAAAAGAAATAGAGAATGGGAGATACAAAATAAAAGCCGAATGGTATTTAGAGGAATTACATTAGCTTCTAAAAACAATCGACAATTAGAATTGGAAGAGTAAAAAGAAATAGAAAAAGAGAGAGAAAAAGAAACAGCAAAAGAAAAAAAACAGGAAGAGAAAAAGAAAGAATAAGAGAAAGATAAGTAGAGAAAAGGGGAGAAAGAATGGAAGAGAGATAGAAAGAGGAAACGAGGAGAAAAAGAAAGGAAAGAACAGAAAGTAGATTGAGAAAGTGAGAAAAGGAACAGGGGAGAAAAAGACTAAAAGACGGAAAGAGAAAGAGAGGGTGAAAGATAGAGAGTGATGGGCATATTGTATATCTTAAGACACCTGATTTGGGTTAATTTTTCCCAACTTCAATTATATGCAAGAGCCGTTTGTCGAGAATGTGTCTACGCTAAAATTCATCTGTAACGATAAGAGGTAGCAATGGGTTTTCGAGGTATTGCATTTTATACGGTTAGATAATACCCATGGGTTTTATCTTGTAAAAGTCGGAAATCAATGTGTTAAGCATATCCTACTGTCTGATAATGAGTCCGAAGATATTGGTCGAGCATATTCAAATGAGTACGAAAAACTCAACATTTTGTCATCAGTAAACAACTCAATTAAGTTTTGGATAATGGAAAAGAAATCTTTTATTAAAATTAGAAATAGGGTGGAAAACGCAAACATTAATGTTATTGCCGGTAGTTCTGTAGCCGTCTACGAAGGCACAATTCCACCCAGGTAGGGTTCCTACCCTTCAAGGAACATTCTACCCTGAAAACGTTACCCGCGCCCACAGACGCGTACCACTAAGTCCGCTAGCCCCCTGAAATATTCACCACAACGTTGAGCCCGACACCAAAAAGCAAGGAACTGAACGTCCCAAAGCTTTCAATGTCAAGCTCAACATGTCGATTGTAGCATACCTGAAACAAAGGTAAAAAAAACCATACATTCATCCGGCTCCCATGAGAAATTCCAAAAGATCGAAATGCATCGCATCCCAGCTCTGCACAATAGGAAATCCTGAACATCTACACGATGTTACAAGGAATCGATATCGTCGGTAAATTAGCCGACCAGCGGCTGCACGTGCAGGTAGATGCCATAAAGACCACCCCAATCCGCTAAGCAAACAAAGGCAGCGACAACCTAGTTCAATAAAGCATATCGCCTACCGCTACCAAATTGCAGGCAAGCGTAATTATCTCGACGAGATTATTCGGAAAATTTATGAGGCTAAAAACCTAAAAGGATCTATTCGATATCGTCGGTAAATTAGCCGACCAGCGGCTGCACGTGCGGGTAGATGCCATAAAGACCACCCCAATCCGCTAAGCAAACAAAGGCAGCGACAACCTAGTTCAATAAAGCATATCGCCTACCGCTACCAAATTGCAGGCAACCGTAATTATCTCGACGAGATTATTCGGAAAATTTATGAGGCTAAAAACCTAAAAGGATCTATTCCGATCCCACGGCCCCTTTCGATTTTCACACCCATTAGAAAGGTCTAATGGATTGTTAGTTTTAACCGAAAGAAGCTAAACAAAACCATGTACCGTACGTCCATTCAAATTGCACGATATCCGTCGGCCGCGCGCCAGATGTGCTATGCAAATAGAGGCGGCACACAATCGACAACCGTCGATCTGAATTACGATCACCACCACGGATGGTGATAATGATGTTTAAGGATGTATGCAATGAATGACTTCTCTCAGGAATATAAGAAATTTCCCCTGGGATGAATTAGCATGCCGCTAACAGAGGTATTGACGATTCTGTTAGTGGGCAGAATGGGAAATTGTCTCTGGGGAAGAGACAGATACGACCGGTATCCAGATACTTGTGGGTAGTATAGAGGTAGTCTATATCGAACATCCGTCTGAGGAAGGCAATCAGGAAACCCCGACGAGGAGGTGATACGCGAGACGAGATACAGTGTTACTCAATTTAAAGAATTCGGCGTTTGATATTTGAAATTGCGCCCAGTGCTGTTTAAAATGGTCATGCCAATAAGTGGTTCTGTGTTAAAGATTGTAAAGCGGCCTGACTAAATACAAGTGAATGCGAATGTTGTGCTTAAGTTTAATACTATTATAAGGATAAGGATACCTGTGTATGAATCAACGAACCGTATTTACAAACGACTTGGTCGTGTCGAATAAAACATACAATATCAAAACAATACAATTCTCACAGCGTTTCTTTTGTGGCCGATTCGCTCCGTGTTCAGGTTGTATTATTTTCTCCGGTGAGAACAGTGTTCGGTGGTACATTGTATCCACATATAGCGAATGATGAAACATACGCCAAAGTACAAGACATTAACCGCCAAAGTTCTATTACTATTTATTGGTGCGATGAACCCGAGAGTTCGCGACCTCACTGACTCGCCTATGTCTTCTTTTTGCTGAGTCGGTGTTTTCTTGATGAATTCCTTCCCTTATGGTAGTGTCGGCTTATAACACCCATAATTACCGGGTTTTTTGTATGTTTACTGTGTTTATAGTTTTAATTCATTTTTGTTCCCATGTTACATAATTAACAATGTTAATGATCACCCCCCCCCCCCCCCTTCCATTTAAATCAATATCGCAAATACGTGTAAAAAATACGCATAATGTCTAAAAACAACATCCTACTACATTTTAATAGCACATTTTCAAATCACATTTTCACCATCCCTTGCAATACATAATCCTATCCCAACAATGATAACTCATGGTCAAGACTTTCCATCGCATATAACATACGAACATTTTCCACCCTTTTCATCCCCTATCTCGCATTTTCGTTATTCTTAAATCAAAACGAATTACCCAATTCCTCTAAACGAGTGCATTTAGAATATTTTTACACACAACCCGGCACAATGACTCAGAAAATGTACCGCTATCCTGCTCCTATACACTTGACGATTTATTGAAAGGGGTCAGGTTCACGAGAGCCAAACCAATTTCGGCACATGAGTAAACGTTAGGGTGGGGGTAATTTGCAATCCTCATAAAAGGAGCGATTCGCGCTCAGATTATAACACTCGGTTAAAGGGAAATTTTGTAAAAGATAGTGTTGTGTATACGATCGGCCAAGTTGAACGGCTATTGTAAAATATAATTAAAAAAAAAAACAATTAAAATTTAGAGTCAAATCAAGAGGTCACAGTAGACAAAAGAAAACCACGATGCGTGTGTGTGAAGCCGGGCTGAAGAAGTAGATCAATTAACAAATGTGCGTTTATTATGAAGATACAAAAAATTAACAAATATTACACTAAATATAAATTAAATTAAAATTTGAAAAAATAGGTCGTGTTTTCCTGTCGATCCTCTGTTAAAGTGCCTAGAAGTTTGGAATACACTAACAATAATTAAATTAAGAAACACATTTCAAAACAATACCCACACCGGTCAAGCTGAGTTTATTTAGTAACTAAGCAGGATAATTCTTGTGTGCGACAAACTTCCTATAAGAAAATTTCAAGCATAACAATAGAAACGGACAACAGCCGCCACAGCGAAACTGCACCACACCAAAAGATCTCCTCAGCAGCAACCAACACCCCCACAGGAGTGAGCCAGATAAAGGCCAACACAGCGGTATCAATCCCCCATCGAGTCAAACCGGGGGCGAATCTACCAAGTGAGTACTGTTTACATATTTCATAATTTAATTGGGTGCAAATGAAATTTTGCAACAACCACGAGTTTTGAGATTTCAAATAGTCCACCATAAAAGAGCCCCGTTTTGATATGGTAAGGTCTACTGCTCTGATTCGAAAATTTACCAATTTACCCACAGTTGTGTCAGTTTATTATGAAACGTACCAATCACTTCAAAAATGTCTACGAAGATGACTGACGCAACACATAACTTTTTGTTTTGCTCGCTGTTTCATTCCAACACCAAGTTGTTATAATATTCTCAAAATGAGTGTCCCAATTAAAAGGAAATATGTTAAATGTGTGCTATCAAAACAATTTTTATACTAGTTCTTTTTATGATAATTTCAGTTTTTGGCAACATTTCATTTTCATTGTTAACTATGGAAATTCCCATAGTTTCCATGGCTAACGCACACTCAACGTTGAAAAACGCGATGGCCAATCTTTTGAATAAAAATGGGCAGGTTTAAGTGTACATAGTTTAGTTTAACGCATTGTGAAGCCTCACACATGGCGCTGGCGTAATACTCCTCAACGAGCAGTACAGGATGCCTGGCGCCAGCACAAATCCATGGGAAGAAGACAGCAACGGAACAGCGGTCATCCGCACAACCCGAAATTCCCCCATAGAATACAGATGCGACCAGTGACAGGAAGGATTGGCCCATGCGGAGGAATTCATTTCTACTGTTGTTGCGCTCCACCACGGTGGGAAATATAACGATTCAAATGCTTCCTAGACCAGGTAACCGAAGATGATTGTGCTAAAAGCTTGATTATAACTGCTGGAGATTTCACAGCCTGGGCGGTAGAATGGGGAAGCACCAGGACTAACAGTAGAGGTCAGGCACTGCTCAAAGCCTTCGCTTTGTGTGAAATCGCGAGTTTTGGACACCTACATTCATAGTGACCACCAAGCCGTGGGGTACTAAATATTACCACACAAGGGGTTCATCACAAGTAGATTAGCGAAGAGAGTCAAGTTTCCAATCGAACGTCTCAACGCAGCGCCCCACGCGAACAGGCCGGCTAGAAAAGTCATGACGTGGCTACCTAACGCATGACTAAAAATTAGTGCTATGAGTAGACGGGAATGATGGTCGTCCTTTTTGAGGATTTTATGGAACATTCCTATCCTAGTCCTATAAATGGGAATTGATGAATAAAATAGGATAGATGGCAGAGCTTTCGCAGTGATTTAGCGAGTGAAGAAGAACATTTCTTCAAAAGTATAAGGAGAGTACAATCCAGTCCAGCAGATTATTAATATTCAGCTCCTTATCTATTCGGACAACAGTGAAATTTCGGAATCAGTTCATGATGTGCAGTAGAGGCCAAATTGATGTGGTTTCTGGCGGCACTCAGTTGGATGCAAAATGTGCAGCAAATAGATTTGCTTATCCTCTCTCATCAACTGTAGCCGGAAAAATAGATGACAAGTTGAAGTTTTTGATATTCTTCGCAAATTCGTAGAACTACTACAACTTGTTGGAGAGTCTAGTATTTTTGATCTCACTTTCTGATCGTGGAAGAATAGTGCATGTTGAATGTGTGCCTTACCGTGATTTGTTGCCCTCTTAAATATTCCTCGGATTTCCTGTTTTGACTAGAACAGCACATTGTGATTCCTTAAATGCTTCGTCCATAATCGACACACCTCCCACTTGAGTACTAAACTTCTATTAGCATATCTTCTGAATGCCCATCAGTTCATATTTCATGTCAATCTAACACATAAACAGAACGTATCCTTCTTAGGCCGAGCTACTCAATCGAGTGTTTTCTCGACATAAGAGTCTTCAGATATTAATCAACAATCCTTCCATTTATTATCTCCTTCCTCCACCCGGAGAGGGTATCCGACCCATTGTTGCTTACGGAAATTGCATCTCGTACACACTTATTATAAAACAAGATTAAGTTGCGCTTCGTAAAGAATTAAAAAATGTCTTTCCTGTGCGTGAGTTTAATCAAAAACTCGATATTTTAAACCTCATCTATACCACATTGTACAATATTAAAAGATGCTTCTGCGACTAAGTGGAGAGAAAAACCGTCGGACTTTTAAAGAAAAGCTTTATCGTGTACAGAGTGACTTTCCTTTTGATCCTTCTTTCTTTATTATTCGGAAGGATCGCAGAGGATCAGGCCTTATGAGACGTCAGGTGTTTGAAACGTTAACTGAATTTTTAGAAAATTGCAGAAATACAATTCCGATGGTTATTGTAGGTACTATATTTTGCCCACTTGTATAATATTTTAAACACAGCGATTAAAACATTAGCATACAAGAAAGACAAAATCTTACCCCTCAGCGGTCGTATGCACAAATAGCGAAAGGCGGGGGAACCCCAACACAGGCTCCAACACTGATACCCACAAATACTTCGGCACAGACTGAAACAACATCACAAGCAGGCGTGTTCACAATATTGCTTACTCTACAGAGACAGATGACATCTGCAAAGTCAAATAACCAAAAGATCAATTAAATTAAAGCTCTTGTCGTGAATGTAAATTCTCTTATAAGGACCGAGAGAAGAACTCTTTTTAACCTGCTGCAAGATGAAAACCCTGATTTGCTTCTGACTGGGGAAACTAAGTTTAACCAGAGGCGTAAACTTTGGCACAAAAACTATGATATACGAAGAGACCGACCCAATTCCTCACAAGGGGGAGGCGTCGCCATCTTTATTAGAAAAGGACTTCAACACAAAGTCATATATAGTGGAGAATTGCGCAGGTTCCGGGTGCTTAGAGCATGCATCGTACACATACCACTTCAGCAAGGAAGGGGGCTGTATGCCATCTCGGTTTATGCACCCGGGGAACATCAGTATAATCTCTTTATAGCAGAAGTTGAGACCCTCTTTCGATACTTGCAACTCCAACTAGATAAAAACTACTTTATTATAAGTGGTGACATGAACCCCAAACATAAAGATTGGGGAAATTGTTTATCTAACAGTAGAGGAAATCAACTGGCTAGCTGGTTAGATCAATATCACGTAGAATATAAAACTGACCTTCTAGCTACGGAATATCCATCGTTCCCTAAAGGTAGATCCTATCTAGATATGATGCTTATTGACACACGACTGAGACTATTAAACACCAACAGACATAACAGAAACTGTTTACGGACAATTGAATAAGACAGTGACCACTGTGCATTCAGGGCCGTAATAAAGCTTCCGAACGAACTGGTAGAATTCGAGGAATTCGTGGTCCCACAATCCTACAACTACGGGGCAATGCGATGGCCACGATAAACACATCAAACACATAAAAAACCGGTAGACGTAGGTGTGATATGCCGACACTGTCATAAAGGGAGAATTCATCAATAAAACACCGAGTCGGTAAAAAGAAGAGGTAGACGAGTCAGTGAGGCCATGAACTCTCGGGTTCCTACAGGCCAAAAAATAGTAGTAATAGATATTGCAACGACTGGAAACTTAAGATAAACTTCCAGAAATGTGAAGCTATTCTATTTAGAACCCCGTTGCATAACGCCACAAATGCCACAAGAAAAAACTGGTGAAACTTAGTTTTCATGGGACCGCATGAACACAAACTGGAAACCAAGAGTGTGGATAAATACCTTGGTATCTGGCTTGATCAGTACCTGTATTTTAACAGACATCAAGGCCAAGAAAACATTTGCCATGACTGCCAACTTGAAAGCAGAATAAAAGTTATATGCTATATGACCTTAATCCAGCTTCCGAACGAAGAATTCGAGGAATTCGTGGTCCCACAATCCTACAACTACGGGGCAATGCGATGGCCACGATAAACACATCAAACACATAAAAAACCGGTAGACGTAGGTGTGATATGCCGACACTGTCATAAAGGAAGAATTCATCAAGAAAACACCGACTCGGTAAAAAGAAGAGGTAGACGAGTCAGTGAGGCCATGAACTCTCGGGTTCCTACAGGCCAAAAAATAGTAGTAATAGATATTGCAACGACTGGAAACTTAAGATAAACTTCCAGAAATGTGAAGCTATTCTATTTAGAAGCCCGTTGCATAACGCCACAAATGCCACAAGAAAAAACTGGTGAAACTTAGTTTTCATGGGACCGCATGAACACAAACTGGAAACCAAGAGTGTGGATAAATACCTTGGTATCTGGCTTGATCAGTACCTGTATTTTAACAGACATCAAGGCCAAGAAAACATTTGCCATGACTGCCAACTTGAAAGCAGGGTAAAAGTTATATGCTATATGACCTTAATCCAGCTTCCGAACGAACTGGTAGAATTCGAGGAATTCGTGGTCCCACAATCCTACAACTACGGGGCAATGCGATGGCCACGATAAACACATCAAACACATAAAAAACCGGTAGACGTAGGTGTGATATGCCGACACTGTCATAAAGGAAGAATTCATCAAGAAAACACCGACTCGGTAAAAAGAAGAGGTAGACGAGTCAGTGAGGCCATGAACTCTCGGGTTCCTACAGGCCAAAAAATAGTAGTAATAGATATTGCAACGACTGGAAACTTAAGATAAACTTCCAGAAATGTGAAGCTATTCTATTTAGAACCCCGTTGCATAACGCCACAAATGCCACAAGAAAAAACTGGTGAAACTTAGTTTTCATGGGACCGCATGAACACAAGCTGGAAACCAAGAGTGTGGATAAATACTTTGGTATCTGGCTTGATCAGTACCTGTATTTTAACAGACATCAAGGCCAAAAAAACATTTGCCATGACTGCCAACTTGAAAGCAGGGTAAAAGTTATATGCTATATGGCCCTAATCAGACCCATGATTATATATGGATGCCCAGTATGGTTCAATATAGGTCCAAATGTGATAGAAAAGACTTGGGTGTTCGAAAGAAAATGTCTCAGTTACATCGAACACCAAAAAGATATTAACCAAATGAGGCCTTATACAGCGAAGCCTACATAAACAGGGTGGATAATTTAATGATCAAATTAATCAGAGGACATATTGCGAGAGCAATAGTTGCGTCCAATGACCTAATTGTCGGAGGTTATTATACAAAGACTTTGTATGTTGAGAGGTGCACCGCAATGGCTTTGTTCCACCAGAGGCTTTCCTCGAATTAGATATGAACGTTCTTATACAGATTGAATCCGGAGTTCCGCTGATCTATCATCTAGGTAGATCTTCCGTAGACGGACGATTGTGCTACGATCGAGAAGTCACGCGCACCGAGGATGAGCTTTTGCGGTTCAATAGAGCTATTTCGTAGAGACCGGGATGACATTATTAGACAACACAAACAGATTTCGTGGTTGAATGGCAAATAAAGACTATGTACCAAAGCTGGTAAAGTAACTCCAACATCAAATAGCTTACACAGATTTAGCTTTTCTAGGATTAGGGTAGAGTAAGTTGTAATTTATATTAAATTAGGTTCTTAAGCAATAAAAAAAATTCTATATATATTGATGTTAATTTTAAATTAAAAAAAAAAAAAAAAAAAAATCAACACAAAGAGTTTTAAGTTTTTCTTTGTTATTAAAATAAACATAATTAAAAAACAAACAAAGTTCTGTCGTCGAAAGGCAAATTGTACAATAGTCATGTAAAGTTTAGCGAGCGTCTGCGTAGGACCAGTAGGTAAATATTGTAAGATAATTAAGCTAGAATTAAAGCATTTTTTGTTTAGCCTGTAATTTAAAATCTAAGAAAAAAACGGAAATAAAAAATGTTGAAAAATGAATGACGACAAAATCTTAGGTACAGAGAATGATATCCTCTATATGGTTAATTATTCGAGATATACCATTTTCCGAGCATCACTTGCAAGAAACGTTCCCTTGTGTGGGCGCGTTTGTTTGAAAAAAATGTAGATGGGAAAATGTGTATGCTCAAAACGAAACTGCCTTGTACGCAATCAACGGAATCAAATTGGGAAGCCATCAACTCGGCGAACGTATTCAAACAACAGAGTAGAAAACAATTGTGTGGGCGCATAGCGCCGAGCGCGCAATTTTCCCGCCCCGACAAAGAGGTAGATACTTTACAACAGGCTTATAAAGATCAGGGGGAGATTTAGAGAGGACAGGTTGGCCAGCTAAAATCCCACATTACATTGGTATCTGTTGAAAACTTTCATCTCCTGTCCAAACGATAAATGAAAAATAAAAGTGCAACAAAACAGAAATTGTAGCAGGTATCCTCTTCTAGGTTACCTTAAAGTCTAAAGAGATTTGGCGCACAAAGTGGGGATTACCAGCATCCCTGGGAATCCATTTCCTACAATCGTCCATCCACAGTATGCCACAACATAAAAACAACACAAAAAAAACTCCTCTCCTTCGTGATTCTGACCTATGCAGCGAAGGTAAAAGGAGGACCTGTGGTGCATACCACCATTGGCGGAGTATTTATCCAATTTTTGTTTACTAGGAAGTATGCGTCTATCAATAGGGCGGCAAAAATCCGTAGCACTAACTTTTGTGTCTAGAAAATCGATTGATGTTGCTCGAAGTCGTTCACGATTTACTGTAATGTCATCTTACGGACATTTGACCATCTAATTGTATTAGAGCTGCAATACTCACCTCTAAGTGCATGCAGACATGGGTGTGCATCGGCGATGAAAAAAAGCAGGACTGCCAATAAGATTAGGAAAGCTTGCAGGAGTTGGAACAATTGAATGACCACTTGTCCATAAAAAGAAGACAGATTGTAATGTCAAGTCCCTATTGGAAAACCCGATATTTACTATCTTGCATGGATATTTGTCAATGAGAAAGCTGTGTTCAAAGTAGGTGGCGCCACAGTCGATCAAAAACAACAACGCGTCGACGATTCCGAGCGTTGTTTGCAACTGTTTCAACGCATTAAACGAGAGTTTTTGCGTCGATATGTTACAATACAGTCAGTTGAGTGGACAGCAGCAGGTGCAAGCCATCCAAAGCGACGAAAGACCAAACATCAGCTGGCAAAATGTTGGCATGTGCAAGCTATTTTGTTCATCGATTACCGTGAGAGAGGAAGAACTACCAATAGCGATTATTATATAGTGTTATTGGTGCTTTTGAAGAAAGATATTGCGAAAAAACGGTTAAAAACGAAGAAGAAAAAAATGCTGTTTTACCAAGACAATGTACGGTGTCGTAAGTCGATCGCAACGATGGCAAAACTATTATACATGAATTGCACTTCGGCATCCGCCGTACTCTCCAGAACCGGCGCCCGCAACTCCTGTCTGTTTGCGGACCTCAAAGGAATGCTTCAGGGAAACAGCTTTGGTCCTAATGATGAAATGAAATTGGAAACTAAGGAGTGTTTAAAACCAAAACACAACTCGTTCTACAAAAAAGGCATCGAATTGTTAGAGAAGCATCGGAATCAGTGCCCTAGAAGGAGACTATGTTGATGAATAAAGTCGATTTTCATCTAAAAGTTGTATTATTAGGTAGACTTATTGAGAGATGTGTTATAATGCCACCTTACACCTGGCGTCGTCTAATCTCAATCTTAAATTCTCATCCCCAAGAACAAATTTTAAGCTGAAGCCGTTATTGTTTTTGGCCGTTGCCTTTTTTTTAATACTACCGCATAGGATTGTTTAGTATCGATAAATGTCAATGCACAATGCAGGTGCATAGAGCTCTATTTGGCGAAGACGTCTTCGATCAGTTTCGGGACCGTCATGGCCAAGATTCTTCGGTGAGACAAGGCGCGAGAGTACAGAGAGGTAGCGGGGGACAATATATAGCGGAGACAGATTACAGTTCTTCTTTTATCTCTTAAAAAAAAAACATTAATTGACGGTTTTTGTGCTGTACGGTGATCGACCGTTTTCTCGTTTTAATTTATCAAGTTCGTAAAAAGAGCTTCTTTTTTCTGCGTGTAAAGAAAGGGAACGAAGAAGGAGGGAAGGAGCCTGTGGCGAAGGAAACAGAAGGAATCACATTTATTTGTAAAATGTTGAATGTGATTATGTTCGAAGTGAATCGAATCAATTGTAACGTGTTAAATGTGATTATGTTCAAAGTTTAAAGGAGGGTGCAGAACAATAAAGTTTAACTCACCAACGTCAACCTTGTCTTATAAATAACTTTCTCTGGTGCTGGTTCTTTTTAGCTGCTGAGGTGCCAATTACTGTGGATTGGTTCGTCGGAGTTGCGTTGTGGCTGTTGTGTTCCGACGGAGGCTGGTTTGCGGTGGAAGCTTGAAGTTCAGCCTCCATTCGCACATCCCCCAGGAGAAACTACAAAGACTCCTATCAACTTAAACTTGAATGAACCAAGGTAATAACAGCTGTTGATCGACCACATCCTGAGAGTTCACGATTAATTAAAGGTAACACTTACTGACTTAATTGAATAAATGTGAGCCTTTGCCGACACTAAACCAAGCCTACCAAACCATAATTGTAAAAAAAAAATTATACCGACGGATTTTGAGATTATTGATCGAATAGATTCTAGATGAACAACGCATTCGCCGTACTTACGAATAAACTAGATGTACGTAGATATACAAAACTATTGGTTGAAATTTGACTATTGTAATAATATGTAACAAATCAAAGGATTTATTATACTACGCCCCACTATGAATTAAAAACGTAACAAAATGACCCATTTTTTACTGTTTCAAATCGTTAAAAAACTTCAAGTACGTCTGTGGCGGTTCCCTTGAACGCCACTACTCATCTTCCCATTAACCATGTAAAAACTCCCACCTACAGCGGCCGACAACTGATAAACCAAGTACTGATTGCTTGCCTAGCAACTAAGCATGTACTTACCTTTTTGTCACCCACCTAAAGTATCTCCTAAACCATATTTTCGCTAATTCAATAGCACGAACCACAAGAGACATTTTCCTCACGGCCAACATGTGCTAGAAAGTAATTCGTCGGGTGTATGTTGCATCATTTGATTTCCTAGTAGGAAAGTATAATATGCGACATACAGCAAGCAACCAACATTGTCCGAACCATATCACCAAGATATACCCTTACGCGTCAGCCGCACACGTGCAGGAAATGTTTCATCTTTTCCTTTTCATACATGCCCACATCGGTCGGTCATCCAACCGACAAATACATTAAGGCATACGGCTGACCGCCCAAAGAATTCGAGTTCTCATAAATGGAAAATTACCATCGAGAATTCGACAACGTGGAGATGTCACCAGGATGTGCACGATCAGCATAAATGCTTTACGCCGTCGCTGATCGGGTAAGCAACAAAATCTCTATGTCGAGATAATGGCACCAGCTGCAACCATGCCAGCTAATGTCCCCCTTAGGGAATTATTGTATCCACGGTCCGCTTGCTCATGCACAGCATGAGAGTGCGAATTAACCGCATCTGTGTGTGTGCACAACCTTTCGGTGATCATCTTCTTAGATCATCTCTTATATGGACATCGGGGCGATGGATGAAAATGTTGGTGTTCTGTCGCATCGGTCGATATCTTTAATCGCGTTACAGATTCCGTGGTGGCAAGTCGGGCCTCCATGTTAAATAAGTCGAGTCGAGTGATCAGCTAGTGTAAGTTTGATTAAAAGGGTCCTCCTTCATTTAAAGTCACCAAGTTGAAGCCACAACGGATCGTTATGGGATTCTCAAATATTGTAATTCAAACGGCTATGTAAAGTATATTCGGGTAAAATGAAATAAGTTGAACAATCGCGATTTAGTGTCGGTTGTGAATAATCATACCAAGTTATGGCTTCTCAAATATTATTGAATTGAATAAGTTGAACAACCACGATTGAGTTTCTGTTGTGAATATTCTTCAATGTTTTAGCTCAAACCTTGTGTATATATTTAGATTAAATGAAATAAGTTGAACAATCGCGATTTAGTTTCGGTTGTGAATAATCACACCAAGTTATGGACTCTTCAATATTTTAACTAGTCCTAAGTCACAGCTAGCCGCGAACTCTCTTACAGAGAACACCAGTTTAATAGTGCGCCAGTTAAAAAGTGAAGTAACTACCTATTTAAAAAGTAAAAGTATTTCAAAAGAAATTTTTGACAACAGATAAAACTCCTAAGAATTCACAAACAAAACACAACAAGGACACATCAGGTAAGAAACCCAAAATATGGCCCTAGGGCCAAGCCAGCATACCGGCAACAGGTTCCTAGAACTGGGAGAATGCTCACTCTCAGGCTCTGCAACCAACGTGCCAACAAAAAAGAAAAGACAATCCGGCAGCCCATTGTCTTTCGATTTCCCTGCTTTGCCAAACAAAGCAATTTTAAAAACCCCTCGGTTTATTCAAATTCACCCAACCGATGCTTCAAGGCCACTAACATCTGTTAACGTCTTTGTGCTGAAGGGAATAATTGATTCTATTAGTACACAGTACGAAAGAATAACCCTGCTTAGGGATGGCTCCATACTAATTCTTGTCAAAGACCAAGATACAGCAGATAGATTCATCCAATCCAAACGATTCGAATCAATCTGTCCGGTCGACATAAGACTACACCCCAAACTAAACGTCTTTAAAGGAATCGATTACGCCCCCTGTCTTATAAACGTCCCAGAATCTGATATAACATCAGAAATGAGTTCCCAAGGCATTGTTGATGTGTTTAAATTCACCAAAATGATGAATGGAGAAAGGAAGCCCACGGGACTAATGCTATTTTCATTTGACCGTCTTCAACCTATTTTCATTTGACCGTCTTCAACACCAAAGTCAAGGAATACATTCCGAGGCCTATGCGTTGCCGACAATGCCAATTACTAGGTCACACGGCAAATGGTGCAAAAATACAACGGCATGCAATACATGCAATCTTCCACCCCACCCTGAAACTGAATGCATAAGAACAATCTGTGCAAACTGTCACGGCCCCCACCCGGCATCTTCCTCCACATGCCCAAAATATATGCAATACCAACAAATTTTAATAATACAAACAAAAAATAAAACATCCCTATCCGACGCTAAACGCATGTACAGAGAACAAAATCCCATCCAAACAACAAATAAAGATCTCTATTCGGAACAAATAAACAAAACCACTTCCGCATTAAAAACACCAACTGGTGCCAATTCAGTCCCAACAAAACACATGCAAGACCCAATACCCGCAAACAAAACTGCTACCAAAGAAACACATATATTTCCCTCCACCTCCTACGCAACCTTAAAGGAAATAGAAAAGAGAAAACACCCTATCGTACAACAAAACACAATAAAAAACAAAACATAAAACGCTTCTCCCATACAAACTCAAACACACACAAACAAACCGAAACACACTCCAGCAGAAATGCAAAAATCCCGTTTAGACTCAACGGAAAATTTCCCTTTACCTGATCATGGAAAGATATGATCCTAATCTCTGTCACCAACACACTGACTCCGCGGCACAGGGCGACTTTCACTCAAACCAATCCGAGCGGATTGGACAACTGAGTGAAACGAGCTGTGTGGCGCGGAGTCAGATAACCAACCACCGTTATATTGACTCCCCTAATTTGAACACCACAACAAACACTAACAACAACCCAAACGATCTTTTAATGCTTCAGTGGAACCTGAATGGGTTCCACAATAACTATCACGAACTACAGATCCTTATAAAGGAACTAAAACCAGCGATCATAGCATTGCAAGAAACTCACTTACCCCAGTCCTCAAACGCTAAAGTGCGTCGGGAATATAAAGCCTACTTCAACAACCTCACAGGAAACAACTCCTCTAAACAAGGGTCCGGTACCGACACCTCAACATTACTTCCCCTTTCGCGGTTACCGCAATCGAACTTACAGGGAAATTAAGTTTAACTCTGATCTCAATTTACATCCCACCCAACCAACCCTTCAATCTAGCGGATCTGAATAACATAACTCAAAACATGCACACACCAATCCTCCTAGTGGGGGATTTCAATGCATGGAGTACAATATGGGGATCACGAACAACAAACAAAAGAGGTAAAATCGTTGAACAATTTTTGCTACATTCCCACTTGGCAATACTGAATAACGGCAAGCCAACCCACTTTTCCACCCACAAAACCTTTACAAACGTAGAACTTTCCATAATATCAGCCCAACTTTCTCCCATAACTAACTGGGAAATATTAGACAATCTGCATGGAAGCGATCACTTCCCGATTAAAATCTCTGTCTCGACTGGCAACGGCAATAAGAAAAAGATCAAACTCCTCCCCAAGTTCCAATCTGACCGTGCCAATTGGGATAAATTTCAAACATTAACCACACAATTCCTTAGCTCCCATAGCGCAAAACAAAATATTAACCAAGAAGCAGGTATTATTACAAAAATGACTAGAGCGGCCGCCAACATGTCCATTCCGCAGACAACAAGAAGGTTCCATAAAACCGTTGTTCCATGGTGGAATACCGAAGTGGCAAGATTACGGACCGAAAAACAATCAGCTTGGAAAATCTTCAAGAAACATCCAACGGACCAGCATCTAATAACATATAAAAGGCTTGACGCCCAGTTTCGGAGAACTGCCAAAATTGAAAAGGCCAAATCATTTCAATCCTTCACGGCAAAATTAACGCCCAATTCCACCCCAAAAAACATATGGTCTGATATAAAAACGCTCACAGGCAATTATAATCCCCTGGCATTACGGCAATAAATACCGGCACGAACATACTTACATGTCCTTAAAAAAATAGCCGAAAATCTAGCCGAATCCTGGGCAAATATAAAGTTTAATTTTCAATAAAAAAACAAATGCAGGAACACCCAATGCGGATAACCACCCTAGGGAACTGCTATCTCAATGCCAAAAGTCCCATAACGGGAATAGAATTTGAATCCAGTCTGCAAAAGGAAAAACCCCGGGCTTCGACAGAATAGATTATGCTATGGTCAAAAACAGCCCTCCGATCATGAAACAGCGTCTACTAGATCTATTTAACCACATTTATAAATCAGGCGTCATACCACAAACATGGAAAACATCCACTGTCATACCTATTTTAAAGTCCGATGGGGAAACCGACACAATCAATAGCTACCGCCCTATTTCCCTCCTCCCCTGCTTAGGCAAATTGTTAGAAAAAATTATTGCAAAAAGGCTCAACTGGTATTTAGAGAAATATACCCTTATAAGTACGCAGCAAGTTGGATTCAAAAAAAGTCGAGGTACAATGGATGCCCTCCTTCACCTTGATAACTATATTACTTCTGCACTTTCCTGCAAAAAGCATACCTCCATTCTAACAATAGATTTCGAAAAGGACACAATCAATAGCTACCGCCCTATTTCCCTCCTCGCCTGCTTAGGCAAATTGTTAGAAAAAATTATCGCAAAAAGGCTCAACTGGTATTTAGAGAAATATACCCTTATAAGTACGCAGCAAGTTGGATTCAAAAAAAGATTTCGAAAAGGCCTTCGACCGCATCGGCCCCCACGTCATACTGAACAAACTTCAAAAATGGGAAATAGGAGGTAATATGTTCAATTTTATCAGATCTTTCCTGTCTAATAGGAAATTCAGGGTAAAATCCAACGGCGTTTGGTCCGGGGTACACAATCTAGAAACCGGTATCCCCCAAGGATCACCACTCTCAGTAGTTTTATTCAAAATAGCGTTTGAAGATCTAGGTATTATACTGGCAAAATATAAAGTTGTAAAATATTGTATCTACGCAGATGATCTCATTGTATTCAGTAATGTCAACAATTTATAATTTTTCAGTCAAACTTTTGAAAATATTCTCTCAGATATTAGAATGTGGGGTCATTATTCCGGAGCCAAAATCTCAAACAAGAAAACAAAAATATTACACATATGTAAAAACCACAGTTGTAATAAATTGTTAACAGTTAACTTTGAAAACTCCACCATCAGCAATGTTAATACACTAAAAATTCTAGGTCTACAATTTGACAGTAAATACAACTTCAAAAATCAATGTATAGCTCTTAAGAAAAACTTAGATCTAAGGTTAAATATCATTAAATACTTAGGATCAAAAACGAGTTTTGTTCATACTAATACACTAACAAACATCACCAGAGCAATTATATTATCGAAAATAGATTACGGCCTACCAATATACGGGAAATGCAGCAAAACTAACCTACAACTAGTGAAATCCCCCTATCACGCAGCAGCCCGTATAAGTACAGGTGCATTCAGAACCACCCCAATAACAAACATTCTAGCAGAAAGTGGACTCCCGACGATTGAAAATCGAATGAAGTACCATTCAGCCAAGCTAGTTGTCAAACTTACCGCCACACCGGAGACACCCATAGTGGAGGATATTAAACACATCCTTAGGAGGAAACGGCCCCAAAGGTACTTGTCGGCCCTAGGACAGGCAATATTACTTGCGCACCAATTCCGAATAAACATTAAACCACAAAAGGGAAGGACAATTCACCCCCCATGGTTATTATCACATAAGATATTCAACACCGATTTAAGCCTACTCCCAAAAACTAGAACAAACCACCTAGAATACCAACAACATTATCAACATATCAAAAACCAACACCGCCAGTGGAACCTACTTTTCACCGAAGGATCCAAAACAGAGGACGGCACATCATTTGCGATAAAAATAGTAATCAGAAAAGGACTTATACCCGAATTCTGTTCCATATTTTCGTCCGAAGCAACCGCTGTACTGGAAGCAATTAAGTTAGTAAAAAAGGACAAGACACTTATTTGTACAGACAGCCTATCAACCATCCAAGCAATAAGGAACCCAAACAATGGAAACCGAATCATTCACTTGATCCAGCATAGTTTATTCTATAAACAAAACAAAATAAAGCTTCTCTGTGTGCCAAGCCATAGTGGGATAGCAGGCGACGAAGCAGCAGATGCTGCTGCAAAACTGGCCATCAAGGAACCCCTAATAACCTTTTTCGTTGAAAACAGCAAGGACTTACATAGATACTTTAATAGTGAGCTCCACAACTTAGTACAAAAGGACTGGGCAGACCACAAGCATATGTATGCAGTAGTAAACCCCAGAAGAGAACCCATCACATATCCACCTACAGCCGCAAAACATAAAACCAGGTGCTTCCTCCGGCTGCGCCTTGGGCACACATTTATCACCAACCAACATCTCATCAACAGGAGTAATCCCCCTACCTGCCACATCTGTACATCCAACTCCAACCTATCCTCCAAACACATACTATTTGAATGTGCAGGGGTAAAAGACCTTGTACGCCAACATTACAAGGACGACATCATCAACATCATATCCGAACCATCATCATCTAATATCGATAAGCTCTACAAACTACTAACCTTAGTTAAGCTACAAAATCTAGTGTAAACAATACTTAATATTCATATTCTAGCCGAAAGCCTTAGTCGCTAGTGCTATTAGTCTTAAGTTACCATGTAATTTACTTGCATTGTAATAAATAATAATAATAATAATAACTAGTCCTAAGAGATTCTGTGTCTTTAATTATAAGTTAGTCGACAGACGTCGGATCTGAGTATGTAAGCTGTAGTTTGTGTTCATATCTAATAATAAATGAAAAAAAAGAGCAACACGGAGTTTTACTTTTTGTGAACGGAAGCAGCGAGTGGGTATAGCGGTGAACCTGTGCCCCGGAGGCACCTTACCATTAAAGACTAAATATACAAAATACCCATGTTGGTACCAGAATTACCACACGTCACACGTTATCAGACGAATATCCACATAGTTGTACTCAGATCGAACTGCACTAACCCAGGCTTAAAACAATATACAAACGCCCATACCCTGATTTTAAATTGATTCTGTCACTTCAAATAACACTAACAGTTGACAAAGCAGACAAATGAACAATGAATAAAGTGACAGGTAAAGGAATACAACAGTTGAATTTGAGCAGGAAGCACAGACGGGCTAATAGAATACACACATGGATTAAACCTGCCGTATGCATGCATGCTTCGATAGAGCTGAAACGCAGAAAAATGGATACATTACTAGCTGGCAGCTACCGTATTATGATTAAAACCAATATCCTCCATACCGTTGTCCTCCCTCTCGGCACGAGAACAAAGGCGAAAGGAAGCTCCCCTTTTAATGCAAGTAAATCGCTACAGGCAGGTTTGCAGATAAGCAGAGTGGGCCTTCCCATGAACATTTGTATTTCATCGTGTATCTGCTCTTGAAAGGACTTGTTGTTTGTTCGTTCATTTTTTTGTGTGTGTTTTGAATGAGCCCATCAGATTGTTCATATTTTAATATATTCAGAACAAAGCAAAAGTATAACAGGTAATAGCAGCAAAAGCAAAATAGGACTATCGTTGTTACACACACATTGCACGTACTGCAGTTTGGTCGCCTGGGTGGGAAGGGGGCAATCCACATCCCACATGTTCATTATATCGGAAGAAAATATCAACTCATGTCGTTGGAGGTACTATTCGTCCAAGTACCTGCCAACCTGTTGGAGGATGCTCCTTGTATTTGTTATCGCACCAACGCAGAAGCTCACGAGACAAGCCTACTATTGAATTTCAAACGAACAGGAAGACCACTGGGATCGATTTGCCTTACGCCTTTCGACTGGCCTGGTGTCAGTTTCAAATTAAAAAACAAGTGTTCAACTTACCGTTGCGTGATACGTCTAATTCAACTAAGTTTTCAAAATTTTGTATATCCGGTGGCAGTCTGTTTATTTCATTGTCGCTCAAGCCCAGTTTTCTCAATCGATGGAGTCTGAAGAAATTCTGAAATGGAATACAAAAAAAATCTTAAATAGAGAACAAAACAAACAAGAAAAGTATTCTAGTTACAAAGGAAGCTCACCATACAATAGTTCTAACCATCAGTGACGAAAGAAAAAGGTCAATATAAGTATTACAGGATATGACATTTTTAGAGGAGTAGCTGCTATTTTTTCACGTCAATATGATGTCCTTTGCAAGACATTGGCCATATAAAAACTTAGAGTGAAAATTCAACTTTGCAATATTTGATTTGAGGTTATGTTCAGGCATCCTCGAAACACTATCCGCTAAAAACGATAATTCTGCGCCACTGAACAGGTCAAAGTGTTACAACCCTCATCCTTTTACAATTCCAATATTTTTGCAAATGCAAGGATCCCAGAAGATTACAAGTTTCCGTAACAATGAGGCAACCCTAGTCAAAGTTATTTATTAATATAAGTCGATAAACCGAATTACTTACAGAACATATTCAAGTACCCACAAGCCTTCAGGAAATGCATTAATCTTAAGGCCAGCTTTAAATTTCAACGAATAAATAGGTGATTTCAACCAGTTTATGGACTGATTTTTATAGCGAGCGCACAAAAGTGCACTTAAATGTTACGACTCGAACGTAACTTTGTTTACAATATGCATGCGTCAACGAAATTTGGTCACACCCTATGTCAAAATACAGCACGCTGAAGGGGACTAGATGCTGTGAGATTGAGGTACAGTAGTGTTGAATGCATGAGGATTGTAATTATTTGTTTTTTATAGTACGCGCGCACAAAATGGATTTATATATCCATAAAATACGTAAATACGTAAAACGTCATCCGCTTTAGTGGACTTTTCTTCTTTTTCTCACATCATGCTCGTCCAAAAGTAATGTGCTGTTTTCCCTCAATTGTCAAAACGCAGTGCGGGTAGAAGGTAGAGAGAATGCGGTATCGAAACACGCTGGTCTGAAATAAAACTTTTAATGACGTAGAAAGACGTAGCACGACAGAACGATTGTGTGGTTCGGCTAAAAATCCATTCTCAGTGTTTATCCATAAACAAGAAAATAATGTTTAATACAATCTGGTGGGCATTCTCTGATTGACGATTTTCGGGGTGTCATATTTTTATTGGTAGGGTTACATCCCCTCCCTCTTCTTTATTGCGCTGTCTTTTTCCATTCATCATCATCATCGGCACTACAACCGGGAACCGGTCTTGGCCTTATTTAGCAAGTCCTGAGGATTGTTAAATTTTCCATAATGATTTGTTTTTTTCCGGGCAAGGTAATTAGTCTTGCGCCAGAGGCTCCTCGACGAGGAATCGAACCCCGGTCTCCCGCT